>OY829539.1:60336817-60483291 GCA_963691705.1 Viola odorata
GACAGCCACTTTTGCCAAATTTTCTGGGTTTTTCCTTTTTCGTTTTCTGTATGTCTTTTTTAAATTTATTTGATAAAAATGACATGGCTGCTTTTCTTTGTTTTTCGTTTTTCTTTTTCTGTAATTTTTTTTGTTATAAATTTATTTTTAAAAATGACTAAAAGTGGTAATGTGCTAATTATTTGCCCAATTTTTTAGCTAATTAAGAAATGAAAGTGGTAAATGTAATAAATAAGTAGCTTTTTTGGCCAATTAATTAATTAGGTGGTAATATGTTGATTTTTTTGGCCAATTAAGAAATGAAAGTGGTAAATGTAATAAATAAATAGCTTTTTTTGACCAATTAAGAAATGAAAGTGGTAAATGAAACAAATAAATAGCTTTTTTGGCTAATTTTGTTTTCATTAATTAATTAGGTGGTAATATGTTGATTTTTTTGGCTAATTAAGAAATGAAAGTGGTAAATGTAATAAATAAATAGCTTTTTTTGACCAATTAAGAAATGAAAGTGGTAAATGAAACAAATAAATAGTTTTTTTGGCCAATTTTTTTTTCATTAATTAATTAGGTGGTAATATGTTGATTTTTTTGGCCAATTAAGAAATGAAAGTGGTAAATGTAATAAATAAGTAGCTTTTTTTTGACCAATTAAGAAATGAAAGTGGTAAATGAAACAAATAAATAGCTTTTTGACCAATTTTTTTTTCATTAATTAATTAGGTTGTAATATGCTGATTATTTGGGTTGAATTAGATGATAAAATGTTGCTGATTATGGTTGAATTTAGGCTCATTTTATATGCTAAAATCAGAAGCATTTTGAGTTGAATTTAGGCTCAGTTTTTATGTCGAAATGCTATTTTTTTCCGATAAATTAAAAGGTAATATGTTGTTGATTATGGGGAGAATCCATGTCGTAATGCTGCTGTTTTTTCGTATGGAATTCATGTTGTTTTATTGGTTGTAATATTGCAATCTGGAAAATGAATATATACTCTTGTTTTGTTACAGGTAATGGAGTTTTTGCCACAAAATGATGAAGCACAAAGTTCACAGCCTCAAAGTAATGAACCTAATGATGAATTGATTCCGAAGTCAAGTATGGTCTTCAATTCAGAAGAAGAACTTTATAATTTTTATCTTGGGTATGCTCGTGAAGTGGGATTCAGTATTAAGAAAAAAGGTGGGAAGAAAGATGATGATGGGAAACATTATATTGTTGCGTGTAGTAAAGCAGAATCGTATAAATCCACAGGAAGAAATGCTTTTAATCGAAGGCCATCAAAAAGCACTAATTGTCCGGCTAGAATCAATTGTATTATTAATGCAGAAGGAGAGTTCACTATCTCACGAGTTAATCTTGAGCATAATTATGCGTTGAGTCCCACAAAATCACATTTTTTTCAGTGTAATAAAAATATTGATATGTATGCGAAGAGGAGGCTTGAAACAAATGACCAAGCAGACATACGTGTGAGTAATAATTTTCACTCTTTGGTTGTGGAAGCAGGAGGGTATGAAAACTTGACATTTAGTGAGAAAGTTTGTAGAAATTATATTCAAAAAGTAAGAGAAATTAGGCTTGGAGTTGGAGATGTAGCATCACTTAGTATGTATTTTGCATGCATGCAAAGAAGGAATCCTAATTTCTTTTATCAGATTGATATAGATGATGACAATTGGCTAAAAAATGTATTTTGGGCAGATGCACGATCTAGAGCAGCTTATGAAAGTTTTAGTGATGTCATATCATTTGATACAACGTACTTAACTAATAGATATGACATGCCTTTTGCACCATTTGTTGGTGTTAATCATCATGGGCAGACTATACTATTTGGTTGTGGTTTACTTTCAAATGAAGAAGCAAATACATATATTTGGTTGTTTAAGGCCTGGTTGATGTGCATGTCAAATGCTCCGAATGCAATAATTACTGACCAATGCAGGTCCATTCAGAAAGCTGTCAAATCTATTTTTCCTGATTCCCACCATCATCTTTGCCTGTGGCATATTATGAAGAAGTTGCCTGAGAAGCTTGGATCACGACTTGATTACAAACAAATTAAAAAGGTTATGAAAAAGGTTGTTTATGAGTCCATTTCGGTTCAAGAATTTGAGGAGATTTGGGGTAACATGATTAATGAGTTCATTGACAAGTGCCGATGAATTGATTCGCTACGTTCTTCATCGATGCGAGAGCCGAGATATCCGTTGCCAAGAGTCGTTCAGTTTATCAATGGAAAGCGAGGCACCCACCATAGCGTACCGTCTCCGGGGCGAGGGGGCGCGCTCGCTCTCATTAGTTTTTTGTTCCTTGGCGCAGTCCGCGCCGGGGTTCTGTTAGTGGATGAGGTACGGGGTGTGGTGTCCGTCAATCTTGAGTTCATTGACAGGTGCAAATCAATTTCATTATGCTCTAAGAGTTTTTCTTTTTACTTCAGCTAATTATGACTGTTGCAATCTTGAGTTCATTGTTTTTACTGTTGCATGATTCCTTTAACGAAATTGACAGGTGCGATAAATTTACTACATTTCAAATAACTGACATATTGACTAGCATTGTTATGAGAAAACTTCAATTTAAAAGAGAAAAAAATGATAAAAAGAAAATGAACCAGCTCTTTCCATTTTCAACCTCTCCCTATATATTCCTCACACCACACTCCACAAATCCTTCTCTCTCTCTCTCAAACCAAAAAAATAGCCCTTTTCAGCTTTCTCTCACTAGAACATACATTACTTGTACAAATTGCAATCTGTTTGGTAACTGAATTTGCATTAGCTGATAAAAAAAACTTCTTTTCTTTTTTCAAAGTTAAAAGGAAAGCCAATAATTGAAAGCGGAAGAAGTAAAGGAAGAGGAAGAGGGCATATTTATAGAGGAGGATGAGCATGCCCTCTATTTGGTTTCTTATAGTGCCTCCTCTCAGATCTTAAATTCTGCAATTTGGATGAGATTCGGCATCTGGGTTTTCCTATAATCAGTGGGTTGCATGATATTTTGGATTTGGATCTTTCAAAAACGTCCCAATTTCGAACCTTTATTGAATTCCCGGATTGAGATCTGTTTCTGGGTTTTTATGGTTTTGTTCTTTCAGGAGGGTTGCTTGATTGCTTGATTGTTTAATCCAGAAAAATTGGCAAAAGCAGTCATACATGCAAAAATGGCAAAAGCGGCTGTCGGATTTTGTGGCGGCTGTCGGATTTCGTGGCGGATGTCGGATTTGGTGGCTGTGGCTGTCGGATTTGGTGGCGGATGTCGTATTTGGTGGCTGTGGCTGTCGGATTTGGTGGTGGCTGTCGGATTTGGTGGTGGATATTAGGTTAGGTTGACATATGTTATTTAGGTTGAAGGTGTAAGATGAAGAAGAAGAAATGAAGTTGCCCTGTGCCTGCAAGAGGAAGAAAGAAATTTTTGATTCAAATTTCCTGTGAAACGACGTCGGATGAGTGATCGTCAGTCAAATAGAGATTTATAGTGCCTGAAAACGTGTGTGCACAAGAGATAAAGTGTACAGTGGTAGTCATGGTCGAACACAGGGATTGTGAGAGACTGATCTAAGGTCTTGAATGTTTTCGGGGGTGAAATGCACAAAAAGTAACAATTGGGGGGGGGGGGGGGGGGGGGTTTACTTGGCTAAATAAGTTAGCCAAGGCAGATTTGGGAGCTAACAATTGTGACCTAGGAAAGCAGTATTCGGGACTTTGAGGTGCCAATTCGGGGGTCCCGAATGATAAAATAAAGCAAGTAAGTGAACAAATCCAGAAATAATAAAACAGGGGTGAAACAAGTACAAATAATCAGATAGAGAAGGGTTCTCAGCAAAGGCATTCTTGGGTTGCATTCGGGGGCTCGATTGTCATCAGCACTAGGATATTCTATTCAAGACGTCATAGAAATGACATAGGGACTAGATTCCTCGGATATCCCCTACTTTTCTCTTAAGAAAAACTACCCCCCGTTTCCATATATGAGGTAGTCTTGACAGTTTGCCATCCCTCCAGGCACAAATGCGGGAGGGTCATACTCAAACTGCCCATGAAGATAAGAAAAGACAGATCTAGAGCTGAAAGTCCCTCAATTTTTCAGGCTCGTGACCTCACCCTAATCAACTACCCACCCTATCTATCTGAGACCACTTCAGCGCAGTCAAGACTAAACAGATGCCTACTTGTTCCATGCAGTTTTCCTTCCGTATTCATCACAAAGATGACAACATTCACACAAAATAACAATCAGTTGATCAGACCTCAAATTATATCATGTGAAGATGTAATTAAAACGATAAGTAATTGAATATGGCATCAAGAACATATTAAGCACATTAAGGCCTCGAATCTGCCCTTGCAACCCTTGAATTACCCTTGCCAAGAACTAAAGATTTAGCTACTCATACTTGAAAATGAACATATAATAATTTAAGGAAACATAACAAGTAAATAAATAGATTAAGGGAAGAAAACTTTGTTACTAAAAATCCGTTTGAAGCCCGGCGGCAAGGTTGAAGGTGCTAACAAGAACTAGAGAGAGAAACTAGAGAGAAGTCTAAGAAAACTAAAACTAATGATTCTAAAATTATATTATCAAGTAAGTGGTGTCCTAAACTACTCTTGGATGCTCTTTATATAGTAGAGCTCCAAGTACAAAATATCTTCAGCCTAAAACTAGGGACAAAATGCATTAATTGAAAGCCTATAAAAATGGATCTATGCTCCTTAAAGCACAAAGCTGAAAAAGCATAAAACTGTCTGATTTTTCCAGCTTTGGCAGGTCTGGACTGGGCTCAAGGGCTGAACTGGTCAGATCGATAGGTATTTGGTAGTCAGTGTAGAGCGTTAGAACAGTGTCAGAGGGATCACATGGGCGCTTAGGCGGGGTGACACGTGGAAATGCCACTCTTTTACCCTTCGGGGGCCCGAACTGGGAATCTGATTCGGGGCCTTGAACGCTGCTTTGGACTCGGGACCTCGACTTTTGGTCTTGAAGCTCGAATTCACTCAAAATGCACCAAAAATGCATGTTTTTGCACAAACTGCCTTTTTAGGCCTTGATCTGCAATAGTAATGAAAACAAGGGTAGTTTAGCAGAATCATGCCTTAAAAAGGTGAGAAAATGGAGAGAAAATCATGCATAAAAATATGCTATCAATGAGGAAGGTTTTTTTATTAATATTTTAAATGATGTGGCACTGCCACATCATTCAACCTGTCTTCAACCTGTCTCATTTCAACCTGTATAGCATTTTCCATCTTGGTATTTAACCATGAGAACCTTTTAGGGAAATGCTATTTAGGAGGAGGAAACAAGAGGAATGACATGACACCGCCACGTCACTCTGCCACATTCGCCACGTCAGCTTAATTACAAGTTTGCCATCGAACTAAATTTATGAAAATGCCATTAATGATCTCCTTCTTCATTCCCTCTCTTCCTCACTTCACGACCTAGGGTTTCTTCCTCATCTCCTCCTCCATAGCAGCCGCTGCTCTTCCTCTTCCCGAATCTAATCTAGGGTTTTCTTCCTCTTCTCCTCTTCCCGTTGTTCCTCCTCCATAGCCACCGCGTCCGTTGCTTCCTTCGTCCTCCATACCCACCGCGTCTCTTCCACTTCTCGTACCCCAAATCCCTTGTCCACTTCTAACCACGCCGACCATGTTTTACACCAAAGAATGACACAAAAATAGAAATTTATAGCTGGGTGAACAAATTTATTTTATTGGTTGGGTGCCACATGAAGATCTCATCACAAGTGGATACATACATATAATGGACAAGATGGACCATGATTATAAAAGAAATCACCAGAACAAGAGGAGGAGGAAGAGCAGAGGTGTTGCTATGGAGGAAGAGATGAGGAAGAAAACCCTAAATTTGATGGCAAACTTGTAATTAAGCTGTCACGCGGCAGAGTGACGTGGCAGTGCCACGTCATTCCTCTTGTCTCCTCCTCTTGTTTATCAGCTCCCAAACTTTTATTGTGAAGCTTTCTTTACCTCAGTCCAAAAGCACTCGTCTCTTTTAACCTCTTATCAAAAGAGTGTTCATGTTTGCTTGCTGTAACTTAGTGTGCATGATTTAGATTGGCATTTTCATGTGAATGCACTCAATCATGTGCATGCATCAATTTATCATTTGACTTTATAAGGATAATATTCAAGAATAGAGGTTTTTGCTTGGTATTTGTGCAACTGTGGCTTCGGAGGGGCAAATTCATGAAACAGCTATGTGGGTTCTCTTTTAATTTTAGGCATGGCTATGATCTAATGAACAATAAGATAAGCATCGTCATTGACTCTGAGCTGATTAGAATTTTCAATCTGTTAGTTTTGCATTAATTTATCATTCTTCTTTTGCGAATGAAACCATGTAAGTTGTTGTTAACTATGTTTTCCTGCTCCTTCTTGCAGGTTGATTGAAGGAGTTATTAGATCAGTAAATAATCTCTTGGAGAAGTTTCACCAGTCATTTTTTCTATACGTCTTAACAGGGCCTAGTAAGTATGTATCTAATGGAGTGTACATGATTGCTTTTGCACTTCTCATGGCGCCACTTCCCTTGGTTGCAGCTTCCCTTTATGCCGACGCTACTAAATTGGATCTTGGTTCGAGAAACAGCAAATCTACCTCTGCAGCTACTGGATCCAATGAGCTTGGGATCACTTTTAGATCCTGGAAATGGCTTAATGCAGCAAGAGAAGTGTTTGTTGTTCATGTGTGGGGAACAGTTGTTGCATTGCTTCCATATTTCATTTGTCAAATACCAGATTGCAGCTCTACAGCCAGCTTTGCTATATGGGTTTTCCTTTCAATTCTTAACCTCCTGATACTGTATTTAATCTTGGGTACTCCACTTTCCCATGTTCCACGGAATAATGAATGGGCAATCTTAAAATCGGTGGCCATCTTGGCAGTCTTCATCGGTTTGGTTCTCATGTCAATTGTTAATTTCGCTACAGCTGAAATTGGTGCCCTTATTCTGGTCCCACTTTGTTTGATGGCCCATCCTTTGAAGCTTAGGGTTAGATCTGCAAGCTTGAGGAGTTCTTTAGGGGGTTGTCGCGTTTCCACCTGCAGCATTTTTCCTGTTGAAAGATTTATATGAAGGTTTCAACGGCATTAATGTTGGTGACTTCTGGAGCTGGATGGAAACCCTTTGGGCATGGAACAGTGCTACTTATGTCTATATAGGTATCACCCACCTACCTTGTTGCGTTTTATGTTTACACGTTTTACTTCATTCATGTTGACACTTCTTGTTCAGTTTTGTTTTAATGTTATCGTCTTCTCTGAGCTTAATACACACTACGGCTGCTTTTGCTTCTGTCTGCGAATTACCTGATAGCACATTTCATTGTCTAGATTTTACCTTCTTTTCTAGCCCTTTCGGGGGCTTGATTCTACTATTTGACCCTTATTCCAATCTTTATTGCAGATCAGCGTCAATAGAAGGAAAAGATCGAAAAGAAGCATTTTTGGAGTATTTCTGAGGATTTCAAGCTTCAAGGCCTAGAAGATCAGAATGTCGTCGAGCCCTCGAAAGCTAACCAGACCAGTGAGCATTCTCTAGCCCGCGATATCTCTGCAAAGCCAAAGAGACGAATCTTCAAAGATTCTCACGGGATTCCTTGCATATCTAGAAGATTCCAGAATATTCCAGCACGCTCCATGTGTTGTCACCCTCTCCCCTTAGCTGGAATTTGTCTTTTTGTAATCCCTTAGCTGGAATTTGTCTTCTTGTGGGTTAGGCCCTATATAAGCCTCTAGTTTTAGGGTTTGGACACAACATCACACTTTGTAAATATTTTTCCACTTTCTTCTTTTAGGAGCCGCCTCCTTTTCTCTCCTCCCTCTTTTGGGTGGTGGCTGAGGCATCCATTTCCAGCAGCCATTGAACTCAACCGGAGCTTTGCTCCGGCCGGTAACATTTTAATAGTTTTATTCTTCTTGTTCTTCTTTTATGCAATCTTCCTTTTCCTATTTTGTTTGTTTGTTTTGTGGTATGAGTAGCTAGATTTCCCCTTCTTAGCAGAGGTATTTTGAGGGTTGCATGGGTAGTTAAGAGGCCTAAATGTGTTTAATATATTCTTATTGTTGTATTCGATTGTTTATCGGTTTCTTGTTAATTCGTCTAGGGCCAGATTAGTAGTCTGGCCAACTAGTATCTAGACCTAGATGATTACCGTCATATTCCAGGGTTATACCTGACGCGAAGCCCTGGAATTTTAGCAGACACCTAGGGGAGGCAGCGCGAGAGGTCTCACCTAGGGGTAAACAACCGATTAGGGTATGTGATACGAGTCTGACAAGCTGAGCTGTCGCGCCCTAGATCTGTCTTACCTCCCCTTCATGGGCGTTCTGAATTTAGCCTCCCTACTTCGAGCCCGTGACAGGCCGGACGGTCAAGGCTGCCTTTTGATGACAAGAGAGGTAGCTGGGAGGATGGCTGAACGTCAAGGTCACCTCATATGTGGAAACGGGGGGTGACTTTTATCTAAGAAGGTAAGCAGGGGATGCGGTGTGGAAACGCGGTCCCTATAGCATATCTATGGCATAGGAATAGAATATTTCTGCGCCGATGATTTTCTAGCCCTGGAAGCAACCCGATAATGTCCTTTGCTAAGATATCTTCTCTTCTGACTTTATTTCTTTATTTGATTTCTGTTTGCATGTCGTGCCCTTGATTGTGTTTTACTTTCGTGCCCTTGATTGTGTTTTACTTTCGTGCCCTAGATTACTGTTTTTATTAGTTAGCTTGTTAGCCCATCTCTATCTTGGTTAACTAGATTAACCAACCAAATCCCCCCCATTGTTTCTTTTATTGTTTTACTTTATATCTGGACCTGTCTAGTGTATGTCTTCACCTTTCTCTGTGGATCGAACCTCTTGCCACTGTCTTCAATCCTTTTTGTTGCAGGTGATAAGTTGTAATTATTTGATCGTGCCCTCGACAAGCACGCCATCAAATTGGCGCCGTTGCCGGGGACTGGTGTTAATTTGTGCCCTAGAAAGTTCCAGATTTATTTTATTTTATTTTTATTTCTTTTAATTTTTTCTTTCTTCAATGTCTTATTTTGACCCTTATTCTTACTCACCCTCTTTTCCTCAGTATTTTACTCCTAACCCCCCGTGGTGGGATCAAGAAAATTTCAACTATGGAGAGCAAGTCAAACCTAGCTGTCAATATTATCCGCCTCCACAACCTCCACAAGGCCAAAGGTTGTCTCAAAAAAATCTGGCTGCAATAGCTAACATGCAGAACCAACTTAAGGAGATGCAATTAGCTTTGCATAAGCTTATGGAGCAGAGACGCCAAGAGGCTATTGAAGGAAACCTTGTATGGCTGCCTATGGATCTTGCCCTTGACGCTGGACCACCTGAACCTACCCATCCTGCCCTAGATATTTTCCCTGCACCTGGACCACAAATTTTAGCTCCAACACTTCTGCCCAGTCACACCACAAATCATCCTATCACCCCCATAGAACAACATTTGCAGCACTTAGATAGTGACGACTATTCAAGTGAAGAGGAGAATTTTCCCACCGTCATTCTATGGGAGTTGCCATCTGAGTGTTATGACCCAGATGAGGATTCTTATGGGTTAGAGGACCTTTTCATGCCCCCGAATGAGCTAAACTTGGAAGGCCCAGAATGTCTTCTTTCAGAGTCAGGAGCCAATGTGGAGTTCAAGGCCAGTGTAGTCACAATGTTGAGCGACGCAAATTTGCCAGATTCCTACGACGAGCATCTAGCCCTCGACGAACGTCGAGCCCTAGACACAGAATTAGAGGCAGAAATCGTTGTTCAACTAAATTTTCCAAGTCTACTCCATAACTGTTCTGACACTTTGGTGGGTCAAGAAATTGAGGCTTTTGAGGCTTTTCAGCAGATCAAATCTTGTGAGGAGTTTCATGCCCTCGACAAGTCGGAATGTCAAGCCCTCGACATAGAATTCAAGCTATGGGAGGTTAAGAAGGAGGATTTGAGAGAGATTGAGGAAGGGATAATCGAGGACTTGAGCTCTAAAGCTGTTATGTGTGAAAGGGAGATTTCTAAACTTTCTAATTATGTTGATCCTTTTCTTGAATCACCTTTTACACATTACAATTTTTTCCTCTCTATTTTGCGGGAACCCAAATTAACACTTGAATCATATTATGGTTGCCTGCAGGTTGCTTTGCTAATGGACCATCCGCTTCATGCTATAATTCACATCAAACTAAGAGGATGGAAAGCATTTAGTAGGATTGGCTGAAGTTCGAACAACCAATGTCGTGCCCTCGACAATAACAGAGGCGCTTCGTGGGAGGCAACCCACGTTCCTTTCCCTTTTTATTTCTACTTCACTTTTTATTTTTTAGAACTTTCTTGTGTGTGCCCTTCTCGCATTGAGGACAATGCGAAGCCTAAGTGTGGGGAGGGATTTATCTGTTATGTTTGCACTTGTTATTTTATTATTGCTTGACTGAATGTTTATCTTTCTGCTTATTGCATGAATGCGTGTTTTTCGGATTTTTCAAAACTTTTTCGGATTTTCATTTTTAGGATTTTGCTAGCTATTTCAGCACTGCCCAGTTTTTAAAACCTCTATGAATGGACACACTTTTGATCATTTGTGCACAAGTATGAACCACCAGCACCTTGTCTAGACCTAACTGTTCTCATTTTTGCATGCTGAACCTTATATCCATATCTAGGCCTAGACATCAGTAGTCACAATAGCACCCTGTGAGCACTTGAGCTTCCATGCCTATTTATTTTCTTGTGTGATTAGGATGCTTTAGCTAGGCACTGGTTGTTCTTGCATGATATCCCTGGGTATAGTCACTGTTAGACATAGGAAAGCTTAAATGTGACGAAAAAACCTCGCATCAATGTCTTTTTCTTTCTTTTCTCCCCCTCATTTCTCTTCTGTTTTCATGCCCCCAACGTCCCCCTTCTTTTCATATTCTTTCCTGACCATTTGTATTTTCTTGATCTTTTTCCTTGGCAGGTGAGGTAGCGATTATTGAGGGTAACGTCGAGAGCTAGACACCCAAAGAACGCGCAGACAAGTTCAAGTGTGGGGAAGCAAACGAAAGCAAAAGTCTTCAGAGCAGAAAGCTACAAGCAGAGATCTAGGGCAAGAAAAAGCAAAAGCTCGAAAGAGTTTCGAGCCCTAGATCATTCAAGCGATTCGAGCCCCCAAAACGTTCAAGTGTGGGGAAACGAAAAAGAAGTCACCATCGATGCTGGAAGCAGTTTTGTAACTGCTTCGTGCCCCCCTCTCTTCAAAAAAGAAAAGAAAAGAATTAAAGAAAAAAGAAAAGAAAAGGGAAAACGAGAAAAAGAAAAAAATAGAATAAAAGAATCAGAATAAAAAGGAGAGGGGCATTAATCAAGCAAAAAGAGTATCCGCATCCGAAGCCTCAACAAGAACGTTTTCCTGCCCTTGAAAGAAGACCTCTGTCTAGCCCCCGAAACATCTCGTGCCCTCAATGAAAGTTGCCTTGCCACTTCGCCTTTTTCCTATGCCAGGGAATCCATCCAGGTTATATCTGGTCCTTTCTTTTCTTTCCTTCTTTTCTCCCCTCATTTCTCTTCTGTTCATCTCCTACTTCTCTCTTCCACATTTCTAGCTCATTCAATCCCTTTTCTTTCTTTTTGCTGATGCGTTATTTCTCCGATTGTTGATTGCCCATGCATGTGTTCTATAGTACTCGGATTGATATGCAAGTTTGACTTTGTGTTGTGCTATGTGCATTTAGTTTTGAGCGTAAACACCTAGCCTTGTTTGTGAGTGTGAGTGCCATTTCATGTAGGATTTATTAGGGGCCTGATCAACTACTAGTTTTCCTATTTGATTACTTCGTGAGGACTTCTGATTAAGGGTTGGACATGGGAAAGTTTAATCTTTAGGGTCGTTACCCTTCTGATTTAATGCAGGTGTCTTCTAGGTGAAGATGAGTATGTGCGAAGTCTAGCTCGGTGCCGGTTTGTAATTGTGTGTCGATTAATTGTGTTTGTCTGTTTCTTGAGGTGATTTTCAGTTTTGTGAATGCTCGAGGGCGAGCATTAGGGCAGTGTGGGGATGTTTGATAGCACATTTCATTGTCTAGATTTTACCTTCTTTTCTAGCCCTTTCGGGGGCTTGATTCTACTATTTGACCCTTATTCCAATCTTTATTGCAGATCAGCGTCAATAGAAGGAAAAGATCGAAAAGAAGCATTTTTGGAGTATTTCTGAGGATTTCAAGCTTCAAGGCCTAGAAGATCAGAATGTCGTCGAGCCCTCGAAAGCTAACCAGACCAGTGAGCATTCTCTAGCCCGGGATATCTCTGCAAAGCCAAAGAGACGAATCTTCAAAGATTCTCACGGGATTCCTTGCATATCTAGAAGATTCCAGAATATTCCAGCACGCTCCATGTGTTGTCACCCTCTCCCCTTAGCTGGAATTTGTCTTTTTGTAATCCCTTAGCTGGAATTTGTCTTCTTGTGGGTTAGGCCCTATATAAGCCTCTAGTTTTAGGGTTTGGACACAACATCACACTTTGTAAATATTTTTCCACTTTCTTCTTTTAGGAGCCGCCTCCTTTTCTCTCCTCCCTCTTTTGGGTGGTGGCTGAGGCATCCATTTCCAGCAGCCATTGAACTCAACCGGAGCTTTGCTCCGGCCGGTAACATTTTAATAGTTTTATTCTTCTTGTTCTTCTTTTATGCAATCTTCCTTTTCCTATTTTGTTTGTTTGTTTTGTGGTATGAGTAGCTAGATTTCCCCTTCTTAGCAGAGGTATTTTGAGGGTTGCATGGGTAGTTAAGAGGCCTAAATGTGTTTAATATATTCTTATTGTTGTATTCGATTGTTTATCGGTTTCTTGTTAATTCGTCTAGGGCCAGATTAGTAGTCTGGCCAACTAGTATCTAGACCTAGATGATTACCGTCATATTCCAGGGTTATACCTGACGCGAAGCCCTGGAATTTTAGCAGACACCTAGGGGAGGCAGCGCGAGAGGTCTCACCTAGGGGTAAACAACCGATTAGGGTATGTGATACGAGTCTGACAAGCTGAGCTGTCGCGCCCTAGATCTGTCTTACCTCCCCTTCATGGGCGTTCTGAATTTAGCCTCCCTACTTCGAGCCCGTGACAGGCCGGACGGTCAAGGCTGCCTTTTGATGACAAGAGAGGTAGCTGGGAGGATGGCTGAATGTCAAGGTCACCTCATATGTGGAAACGGGGGGTGACTTTTATCTAAGAAGGTAAGCAGGGGATGCGGTGTGGAAACGCGGTCCCTATAGCATATCTATGGCATAGGAATAGAATATTTCTGCGCCGATGATTTTCTAGCCCTGGAAGCAACCCGATAATGTCCTTTGCTAAGATATCTTCTCTTCTGACTTTATTTCTTTATTTGATTTCTGTTTGCATGTCGTGCCCTTGATTGTGTTTTACTTTCGTGCCCTTGATTGTGTTTTACTTTCGTGCCCTAGATTACTGTTTTTATTAGTTAGCTTGTTAGCCCATCTCTATCTTGGTTAACTAGATTAACCAACCAAATCCCCCCATTGTTTCTTTTATTGTTTTACTTTATATCTGGACCTGTCTAGTGTATGTCTTCACCTTTCTCTGTGGATCGAACCTCTTGCCACTGTCTTCAATCCTTTTTGTTGCAGGTGATAAGTTGTAATTATTTGATCGTGCCCTCGACAAGCACGCCATCATTACCCATTTGTTTTAATTTCTTTTTCTTTTGAGTTAAATGCCATATCAGTGGATGGCATACTCAGTTCGGGTTAACTGCCAATGCTGGACATATTCAGAGTTCCCTGAATCAATTGTACCTTTAGGTCTGAAGTAAGGCCAGAAGAAGGAAGGGATTTTCGTTTTGAGAGGCTTTGGATTGAAATTAAAAATATTTTTTAATATTATCTGATGTATAAAAAAAATAGACACATATCTATTAATTATTGGATGGGTATATCAATTTTCATTTTTGAATTAGCATCCCTGCCACCTCTAGAACAGCCAAGAATTTTTCCCTGTCATGGATGATGAAAAAGAAGATGTTAGAATTTATTAAAAATGTAAAAGAATGTTACTGGTCCTTTTAAAAAGCAAATGATTGTGAAATAGTGGAAGGTCAGGATCTCTCCTTTCTTTTTATTTTCCTTCTTTAATTTTGTTTTTTTCTGTGTGAAAGTTTTGTATGGCAAGTTGTGTCATGAGCTAAGAAAACAACAAAATTATAGATGGTTAGACGTTTTCCCCAAAACATGCTGTCACAGTACTACATCTACTTTCTTCTTCTTTGTGAGCTTGAGGTGGGTGTTTTGATTGGTTGAAATATTTGTCGGAATTAGGTTTAGTGTTGTCTGAATATTAAATGTATCTAATAATTTCTCATTTTAACGAGTCCTAAAATAGTTAGGCAGTAGCAATCATAAGAAATAGGCCAACACACGTGCAAGAGTAAGAACCAGTGTTATCAGAACCGGACCGAACAGAGAACCGGAAATGGAAATTTGGTGGTTCAACCGGGTTCGACCGGATTGTAGTTGCTGGTCCGTCCGGAACCGTTCACTCATTAAACCGGCAAATCTTAGACTAAAAAACCGGATTAAACCGGCTGGTTTTTTTACTGTAGCATTTTATAATATATAAAAATAAAGTTCTAATATATCAAAATAAAGTATATCAAGTAGATCAAAAGTTGAAAATAAAGAAACTATTTAACATTCAAATGAAACTTAAATATTCCAATTACAAAATAAAGAAACAATCCAACATTCAAACACTTAAATATTCATACACACTTAATTATCCAAATTACAAAATAAAGAAACAATCCAACATTCAAATGAAATCATTCTCAAAGTTTAAAAACCTAAATATTCAAATTACAACAAAATTAATTCCATGGATTGGTTTCAGGTTGAGAGGTCGAGCCACTAGTGTTGTCGAAAATGTCTTGAACAAAAAATCCGCTTTCATTTCCTTCATCTTCATCATTGTCATCATCAAGCATATTTTGTAGGTTCAACTCTAGTATTATCAAATAAAACATAAAAATAAAATTTATGTTTATTTAATGCCCACAACTCTAGTATTTTGTAGCCTAAACAATTTTTTTTGATCACTTTCATGTCATTAATGAAGGATTCTTGCCGTTTGGTTATGTTCTTTATACGATCACTTCTCAAAGTGTAATTGCTTCACGTCATGATTAAACTATAAGTTTAACTTTAAAAAAATACATTATGCTTAATTTTTTTTTATAAAAATACATTGGCAACGAATTCTTCAATTTATTTTATTTTTTTATTATTTTTAATTATAAAATATTTTATTATATTAATTAATTATATCTGTATTTTTTTAATATAAAATGGATTAATTGTTTGGAGCAAATAGATTAGGAAACTGAACTTTGAAATTGAAATATAAATATATATTCTAATATTAATGAAAATAATGAATATTTTTTTAATAATAATTTAATTGTAGTTGCTCCACTTGTGTAGCATGTCGTTGAGATGAAAACGACATGAATGAACAAACGACATGTCAGTGAACGTAACTAGATCATCCATCAGTTTTTTCTTCCTCTACCTTCTCCGCCTCCATCCTCATAAACCCCCAAATTCCAAACTCCAGGGTTTTTCTTCTTCTTCCATATCTCACTAATTAACCTCTTTTCTGGTATATTTTCCTTCGTTTTCTCCACAATCCAATTGAATCCCCAATCTCTCTATCCTCCAACCTTAATTCCCATTTCAGTAAAATGCAATCTCTTTCCAGAACCTTAATTGGGCGCTCCCAGAACATTTCTTCCTGCTTTAACTCCACCAGACATCATTTCTTAACCACCCCAGTAGTCAACAAAATCCGATCCAAACGACACAACGGGACTGCTGCAATACGGTCACTCCATGTTTATTTAATGCCCAAAATCCTTCAAAATTTTAATTCCCTTTCCACCCACATAATTCATACAGTCCACTGACATAGAGTTATAAGAAAGAAATTTGCTAAAGAGAACGGACCTGTCGCCGTCACTATCGCCTGTCGCTGTCGCCTGCAGCCGCTCGCCGCCGCTCACTGCTGCTCGCCGCTGCTGCTGCTGTCTAGGGTTTGGGTTTTTGGTTCGTTCGTGGTGGCTGCTGCTGTCTTTCAAAACAAAAGAGAGGAAATTCAATCAAATACAGGGAAGGAAAAGAAACAATTCGAGAAAGAGAAGAGGGACTTAAGTGATGAAAGAAAACGACGGCGTTTTCTAGCCCATAGTGGGCTCAAGGCCCGTGCCAAAACGGCTGTCGTTTAGGGCCATGGGCCTTGCCAAAACAACGCCGTTTTGGCAAGTGATCAAACCGGACAGTTTGGTCAAAAACCGGCCGGTTTACCGGTTGGCTAAAAACCGGCTAGTTCTTCCGGTCCGACCTGGGTCAGTGGGCAATCCGGTCCGAAAGCTGAATCGGACCGGAAACATGAAAATGGCCGGTTGAACCGGACGGACCGGCCGGTCCGGTCCGGTTCTGATAACCAGGGTAAGAATACCCTTCCGGAAAAAAACAGCCTAGCCCCTCAACATCAGCATTTAGAAACGGCAGGAAATATGATAGAAATTCTTCAATTAAAATTTTGAAATTATGATTAACAAAAAGAAAGATTCGATACAAAAAAAAACCTTCTGAGTAAAAGGAAGCAATAATTTAAGATTTTAAATTGGAGGTTTGTAAATGGGGGAAAAAATAGTAGAAACCTCCTTTTGCAATCGAACTCTGAAAAAATCTCTCAATTTTCTTTTTTCAATAAAAAATAAAAAATTGTGTTTACTTCGTACTAAATGTAAAAAATTTCAAATTTTAAAAACTGAAAAATGTGTTTATTTCATACTAATTTCCAAAATTTTGAAAAATAAAAACTACAATTTTATTCCAACAACTTATTTTTTCTTAGCGTTTCTCGGTCAGGTATAGATGGACAGGTGCCTAACAAATGCAAACCCTCAACATTTCCTTAGCGTTTCTCGGTCAGGTAATATAAAAGAAAATTCTGATTATTAATTTGTGATAAAAGACAAATTCAAAAGTTATATACTATTCTCAATTTTTTTATTTCAATATGTATACAAAGACTACTTAACTAATAAAATTGTTACATATGACAATGAATGGATATACATGTAATAATTTTATTAATTAGATGATCGAGTATTCAAAAGTGTGACTATTTCCGTTAAAATATAAACCCATCCCAAAAATACGAATTTACAACAAGCAAGTTCGGCCCAATAAAGAAGAAAGAAAGATCATTTATTTTATTTCACGGACTAGTTCGTTTAAATACTCTCAATTTCTAAAATTGGAATTTGAATCAAGAGTGAATAAAGTTTTTTACTAATACAAAAGGTAATTATTATTATTATTTGGGTAATTTTCGGTGTACACACTGTACAGTCAGCAAATTAAGAATAAATGGTAAGGATAGTCGCTCTAGGAAATTAATTGTCCATTTATACGGATTAAGTGATTGGCTTACATTAAATGTGAGTAGTTAGTAGTTATTTATTTAAAAAATTATTATTAACCAATCACTTGGTAACGACGGACAATTACTCAAAATGACTGTCTATATGATTCCTATCATATAAATTGCAAGGTTATTTTAAAACTTCTACTAAAAAAAGAAGGTTATTTCAATATCATACATTAGTAGCGTAAAAATATAGTAAACACTAAAAAAAAATATAAAACTTATTAGAATTAATTTTTAAATTGTTGGGATATTGGAGGTGATAAAACGGCCTAGAGGGGGGGTGAATAGGCAAATAAAATTCTAACACAAATAGTAAGGAAATATGAGTGCGGAAATAGAATGTAAAAACACAAGGATATATAGTGGTTCCAATTCCTCAATGAATTGTACTCCACTACCTAAGAGCTTCACCCTTAGGATTTTGAACAACGAACACTTCGTTATTTACCTTGAGTTTTTACGGGTTCAACTCAAACCTTACACCTTGGTTTTTTCGGGCTCAACCAATAAACCTATCACCTTGGTTTTTGCGGGCTTAACCAATAAACCTTACACTTGGTTTTTGCTAAGGGCTCAACCAAACCTTACACTTGGTTTTTGCTAAGGCTCAACCACAACCTATCACAATCAAGATTACTTGACAAGAGAAATGTTAAATGGCAACACAAATTGGTGTACAAATAAACTATGTATGATTCAATAATCAACACCAATAAATGAACAAGAATACCTCAAAGTTACCTCAAGAAGAAACCCAAAACAAGCTGGACAAAGTGACGCAAGAAGGATTGAAATAGTTGTGAAAATACTTGCGTTGTAAAAACTGATTTTGTAAGCTTGTAAAAGTAATTTAGTGTTTGGAAGTTTGTAAGAGCTTTCTTGTTTCTTGTTATTTAGTAACTCATCTTAGATGAGTATTTATAGTGTAAAATGAGTAGAGGCTCATCCATGAAGGAAGGAGCCAAAAACTAGCCGTTTGCTACAGTGAAAAATATAACCGTTGCTACAGTGAAAAACTATCCGTTGCTACAGTGAGTCTATCCGTTGCTACAGTGAAACTATCCGTTGCTACAGTAAGTCTATCCGTTGCTACGGTGAAACTATTCGTTCCCGTTGCTACAGTAAGACTTCCCGTTGCTACAGTGAGTTTATCCATTGCTACAGTGAAACTCTCCGTTGCTACAGTGAAATCAAAAACTCTTTTTCCAAAATTTATTTTTCGTGTAAAAAATCTTTTGACACTTTTCTTGAGGTATAATTGAACATAAATCAAGTGTTAACTAGAATCATACTTACATGTTTATAGCCCTAATGTACACTTGATCTTGAGCTTGCGAATAATAGATTTGTTGCCTCTTTTGTTTGTTCGTCGCAAACTACACACACTTTAACTTAAAATTGCATTAGTATAGTAATTAGTTTGTGTGTCTTAAATCATCAAAATAAGAGTAAGTTGCCCTTGGGCTAACAATCTCCCCCTTTTTGATGATGACAACCACAAACCAATTTGAAATCAAATTAAACTTGCAATTTGAAATTAAAGCTAAATGGAGTAAACTTACATCTCCTATCTTTGCCAAAGAAATGCTCCCCCTACATAAAATATTAGTTGCACATAGAGCATAGCAAAGATTTAAAGTTTTGCTCCCCCTTAATTTCTTACACCTTACATTCAGCTCAATCTTATAACTTTCTCCCCCTTAACATTCTCCAAATTGTAATACTTTCTCCCCCTTTGTCAACAACAAAAAGGGTAAAAATAAAATGAGGGATATTCTATTAAGATCAAGCGAAGAGTAATAAAGGAGCAAGTAAAGATCAAATCCAAAAGTACTTTAACAAGTATTAAGTTCAAATATTTATCCAATCCAAGAGTCAAAATACAAATATGAATAATAAGATTATAAAGATGGATAATCTAAAAATGCATAATTAAAATAGAATTTTTATTCAACAAATGTGTCACGTTACACGAAACGTAGAGAACATTTAGAACATGGAAAATACTCAAGAACCAAGCCTAATTAAAATTCCTTCATAAAGGAATATTACAACGCTTATTCAACCTAAAAGAAAGCATTACAAAGCATGAGTGCAAATATTACAAGGATGTGATCAAAGATGACATTGAGGTGAAGGGCAATCACATGGAGGGCAATGACACTTAGGGCAAACGAACAAGTCGACATTCTTTGGACAATTTTGCATGATGAGAAAGGGAAAAACAAAGAGAGAAATCATCAATGCCAAAATTGCCAACATCATCCTCATTTCAAACGATAACATTTTGAAAGTCCGAAAGAAATTGAAGGATAGACTCTCGGTTTGAGAATTTTGGATATCTCTATAGGTGTAATCGAAGGAAAATTTAAACAAAAAAATTGACGGCTTAAGGTCTGTGAATTACAGCTCGAGGATATGCAATGTCGTTGACTATTATGCCCAACGCATGCAAACGAAGAGATCAAACAAAGTTTAGTAGAATTTGGTCAAGATTTGTATAGATTTTGAAGAGAAAATCTTCCAAAAAGTACTCTAATCATTTGACTCATAAAAATATCACATCAATTTGATTTCCTCAATGATCAATCACATGAACAAAAGCATACATGCATAGAAAAAAATAGTTCTAACTAAACACGTATATGCACAAGCAAACAAAACAATTTTCGGTAATTTATAGCACATATGATTATGGATTTTAATAACTACCATAATCATTTAACACACGTATATTCATCAGATAAATATTGACATAAAAAATAAGAGTTCAAGGAATACCGATTGCGATTTTTCAACATGTCTAGTTCTTGCTATTTCAACCAAATAGCTTCAATATTTGCAATCGAGCGAAGCCCATCAAAATCAATGCGGCTCGAGGTGGTAATTCCCTTGGGCTACCATTCAAACTAAATTCCTACAAGAACAATTCTTTCTAGCCAAATTTATGAGAATTTATACTTGAACAAATGATTAATGTTAGCAATAAAATCAATCATATATATATATATCATATTTATTGCCAAAATTACCAAAAGGGTGAGCTTCGATTCATCACCCGACTTGTGCCACGAATACCCTAAATATATTTCATTTATCAGCATTGGGTTTCTGGCACTACTACAAAACAAACTAGTTAGTTTTAGGAACCCAAACACGTTTGGGTCCTTCCTTAGCAAATGCACTCTTTTGTGCCCACATTTGTTTTGCATAAATAAATCCTTTACGAATAAAGCAAAAATATGCCAAATGACCATTCTTATGACAATAATCACATTTAAATAAAGGTCTAGCATGTGAGTGATTTGAAGAACTAGCATGGTTACAATTTCTTGCCTTAACAAAAGATGTTTTAGAATTACTCATGCAAGTAGAATTATCAAATCCAATTCCTCTGGTATCACCATCTTTCTTAAGATCATTTATGCAATCATGGTGACTTAGTTTGCTTTGGACAGATTTTGCTAGTGTAGTCTCAAGATGTTTAATCTTTACTTTTAACTCTACAACCTCCTTGGTGGAATTTGCACAAATATCACATGTAGAGTTTTTCTTTCCACTAGCAATTTCAAGTAATTTATTCTTATCTCTAGTTTCAGCCAAAGCAACTCTTAAATCTTCATTGTAATTTTTCAAAAAATCATTTTCCTCTTTTAAACATTGGTTGGATTTCTCTAAATCAACAATCTCCTTCTTAAAATTGTCCAACTCACTAACATCCTTTTTAATGCTTTCTAATTGCTTAGCAAGCTTTAAATTCTTTTCAATTACTAAATCATAGGATGTAAATAATTCATTAAAACTCATTTTCAATTCATCAAAAGTGATAACATCATCACAAGAATTGAAGGAGTTTACCTCAATATTACTTTGCCCGATAAAGCAATAATCCATGCTGCCATTTGAGGTAGAGGTGGATGTTGGTGAAGAGCTCCTTTGATAAGCTTCAGTATCTTCATAGCTTATGACTTTGGAATAGTGTTCACCATCACTTCTCCAATCCTTCTTTCTTGAATCCGAATTTACGAACTCAAGAAAAATAGTGATGAAGTGGGCAAGAGATTCTTCGTCTTGAACATCAAAAAAGGTTTTCAACCTTGTCTTCCAATGTCGGAAATTTTTGCTATCAAGGTATAGTGAATGGTTGCGCACAGCACCCTCTTTGGCCATATGATCTTTCTCTTGAGGTGATTAAACCTACAAAACAAGAACCAAGCTCCGCTACCAATCAAGTAAAATTCCAACACAAATAGTAAGGAAATATGAGTGCGGAAATAGAATGTAAAAACACAAGGATATATAGTGGTTCCAATTCCTCAATGAATTGTACTCCACTACCTAAGAGCTTCACCCTTAGGATTTTGAACAACGAACACTTCGTTATTTACCTTGAGTTTTTACGGGTTCAACTCAAACCTCACACCTTGGTTTTTCCGGGCTCAACCAATAAACCTATCACCTTGGTTTTTGCGGGCTTAACCAATAAACCTTACACTTGGTTTTTGCTAAGGGCTCAACCAACAAACCTTACACTTGGTTTTTGCTAAGGCTCAACCACAACCTATCACAATCAAGATTACTTGACAAGAGAAATGTTAAATGGCAACACAAATTGGTGTACAAATAAACTATGTATGATTCAATAATCAACACCAATAAATGAACAAGAATACCTCAAAGTTACCTCAAGAAGAAACCCAAAACAAGCTGGACAAAGTGACGCAAGAAGGATTGAAATCGTTGTGAAAATACTTGCGTTGTAAAAACTGATTTTGTAAGCTTGTAAAAGTAATTTAGTGTTTGGAAGTTTGTAAGAGCTTTCTTGTTTCTTGTTATTTAGTAACTTATCTTAGATGAGTATTTATAGTGTCAAATGAGTAGAGGCTCATCCATGAAGGAGCCAAAAACTAGCCGTTTGCTACAGTGAAAAATATAACCGTTGCTACAGTGAAAAACTATCCGTTGCTACAGTGAGTCTATCCGTTGCTACAGTGAAACTATCCGTTGCTACAGTAAGTCTATCCGTTGCTACGGTGAAACTATTCGTTCCCGTTGCTACAGTAAGACTTCTCATTGCTACAGTGAGTTTATCCGTTGCTACAGTGAAACTCTCCGTTGCTACAGTGAAATCAAAAACTCTTTTTCCAAAATTTATTTTTCGTGTAAAAAATCTTTTGACACTTTTCTTGAGGTATAATTGAACATAAATCAAGTGTTAACTAGAATCATACTTACATGTTTATAGCCCTAATGTACACTTGATCTTGAGCTTGCGAATAATAGATTTGTTGCCTCTTTTGTTTGTTCGTCGCAAACTACACACACTTTAACTTAAAATTGCATTAGTATAGTAATTAGTTTGTGTGTCTTAAATCATCAAAATAAGAGTAAGTTGCCCTTGGGCTAACAGGAGGATTGCTAAAAAAAAGATTCACTATAGCGTACTCACTGAACACATTTGCTGGTAGATGTTGAAGCATCCGGTAGGGATTGGCGGTTGAGAAAAGCATGGCCGTAACGCCTCAGAGTAAGAATGGCGGGTGTGCTAAAAGGGTGTGGCAAAACGGGTAAGTTGACGGGTAGATAAACGAGTCAATATATATAAACTAGTTATAATCCCATATAAATATGGTTGAACGGAACAAGTGTAAAATTGCCTCCACTGGGTGTGCAAGCGTTCTTTGAGTAGACTATCGAGTATCGAACATTTTTAGAGATGGGCTGCACAGAAGCAACTTGAATGAGAAAGAGTAGACCCTTACTTAGATAAATAGGTAAACATGATAGAGGACCAAATATGCCCCTGACCCTTTGCACTTGTGGGTTTCGGCCCTAATAATTGTAAATTATAATGCTAAAAAAATTAAGTGTTGGGAATGATTTTAAAGTAGATAATTGTTAGAAAAGATAAAAAAAAAGAGGATATCTAATTTATAGGTTTAATTGTTTGAGTTTAGAGTTTGATTTTCTAATTATTTTGGATATATTTTTTTTAATAATCAAGGGTGAAACCCTACATAAAAAGATTATAATTTTATTTGATCCAGTGTCATCTGGGTTGACCCGCCCCATTAACAATAAGGAAGCTACTATTTTTATATCATAAAGTTTAATTTGAAAAAAAATGGAAAAAATTAATAAATTAAATTTAAGGTGTGGAAATAAAAGTGAGTACTATCTTCCGTTATTGAGCATTTTTAATAGAAGGTTACATGCCTTGCCCTTGATCGAACCGTTCATTAAATGTCTCTATATATGTCTATTTTACATCATGATGTGATTGATTATTTTGTTAATTTTTATTTATGTTTTGTTGTTGTAACTAATTTTATATAATTTTTGTTTTTTTAAATATTGCTAATGCTATTAATGATTATGATGGATTTAATTATTAAAATACCAATTTTAAATTCATTACCTATTTTAGTTTGATTAATGTTTAATGCTTAATCTAGTTTTGTTTGAATTTAAATAAATAAATAACATTTATTCTTTTTTTAAAATAATTAAAAAATAGACCGAGCACTACGGGTAATTATGAAATGGAGAGTCTATCTAATGTTTAGTTCATTGGTCGATATACTTTTGGGAGATGATTCTGGGCAACCCATTAGAGATGCTCCTTCAAATCTTCCTACCGATCCTATTGATTTGCTATTTCTTCTAGGGCAGAAGAGCTCCAATAACACGTTACTGTTTTCTTGCCAATCTGCGGTTTTGCTAATTTTACACGCTAGTGCTTTGTATAATGACAGGTAATTTCCTCCAGTCTTTTGTCTGTGTATGCATGAGCAACCAACATTTGTAACATATATTTCCTCTTTTTGTTGGTATCATGTATGTCAGGCTTGCAGATGAGAAGTCCGTGTTGGCATCTTTCGAGCAATATATTCTTGTCAACAGTAATAATTTCTTATGTGGGATCAGTGACACATCAAAGATTGTCCAACTGGTGAATCTGTATTGCCTGTGTCGAGCTGTTGCCAAGGTGAATCACCAGATCCCATACAGTCCAGAAGCTGAAAGGATCCTCTTTCATCTAGTAACTGAAAATGAGTGGGACTTGTCTTCTTCAAGGATTCATTTGGTCTAATTGAAGTGGCTGTTTCAACAAGAAAAAATCAGCAAATCGTTGTCTTACCAAATCCTGAAGTTCTGCAAGGGCAATGGCTCAAAGGGGAACCAAATAACTAGCCCAGGGAAAAATAGTCACACTATAAACTTGCAAGAGAACCAGCAGCAGCATGACATAATATGAGTAATAAATATCTTGACAACAGCTGCTAACATCTCTCCAGCCGCATCAGACCAACTATGTATGGATGGCATAGGAAATGCAATTCAGACGATTTGTTATAATCCTATTCCTTTTTGTTAATCCTCACGTGATAATACTGTCCGCTTTGGGCCAACTTTCTGACCTCACGGTTTTTTAGGCTCCCTTTCAGATTGATCACGGCCCAAGCCCAAAAGGCCTCATCACGGGGATCCCCCACATTTATATTCACATTTCACACCACTTTTCTTTCCGATGTGATATTAGTTTGCCTTTCAACCAACACTTTTGGATCCCCACAGATATTCATGGCGCTGTCACGATTGATGTTTAGTATTCTGCGTGCACCCTGGAACATTTAGAGATGTTGAAGCTTGGGTTGACTATGAAGGTGAGCATCTAAACTTATTCAGACATTTTGATAATTTCAGAGAAATTAACATACTTTCGTTTCATTCTCTAGTTGATGGATAGCCTGATCCCCGCAGCAGCTGCAAAAAGCTGGTCCGAGGAAGGCCTACGAGTAGTTGCCATTTTTTCCTTGATTTTGCACCTGTCTACCCAAAAATCATTGTTAGAAGCTTCAAAAACCATACTTTTCAATACTTCACTGGCGTCTATACTCAACAGCATGATCCATGGAGCCTGTTCAAAGGGACCTGCCTTGTTTGATTATGATGAGGGAACAGGCACAGGAGAAAACCTGATATTTGTGCTTTCGTTATATTATTTCTCTTTAAGAAGGTAATTGCTGTTTTTATTAATTATAACAGCACGGTTTCAGGATTTCATTCTGACTTCTCTATTCTCACAGTTTACAAGCTCTGCTGCCTGGGGCTGTGGATTGGCAAAATTTACTTAATCCATCAACTAGGAAGCAGCCACTTCCAATGATCAGCATCTACTGCGACGACTTGTGTAGGCTATTGCATTTTGGCTCTCCATCAGTAAAGCTTGTTTCTTCATCCTGTCTCTTGGAGTTCATGATACGATCCAACCTCCTTTGTAAGGGAGTTTGAATCTATGTTTGAAGGAGGATATAGCTTAGAGTTGTGACACAAGACAGATTGGGAGATGGAAGGAAATAGGATGGAAGATGGAGTATAAGTGCAGCGGAAATGGATGATAAGGAAAGGGATGAATGGAAAGGGTTGAGTTTTGATTGGAGTTGGATGGATTGATGATGGTACACTTGATTGAACACAGATTGAAAGCACAAAGGAACACTTGATTAATGCTTGAGAACACACTTGAATTACAGAAAAGGAAACAACAACAAATCACTCAATAACACTCTTGGATCAAGCCTTGGTGATAGGCTAGAGGAAGAACTCTCTCTAGCTTTTCACTTGGCAATAATCTGAACAATAAGACTAGCTTGATGTTCTACTTATAGAAAAAAAATACAATAAAATATCATAAGTGGGGAGCATTACAGCTCACAAAGAACTCTCCAAATCAGGGGCAAAACGCTATGGCGTTTTGGGAGCGTTTTGCCACTGGACTCACGTTAATCCTAGCTCGTTCAAACTGCGCGCTAAAATGTCGACGACCATAACTTTTGATCCACCCGTCCGATTGGCCTGAAACTTGTCCCAAATGAAAGCTAACATCTTGAAGTTTCCATTAAGACTTTGTTCGATCCAATCCGACTCCATTTGCTTGTCCATCTGATCATGAAGATATAGCGTTTTGCCACTGAAAAGTTGGGCGTCAAAGCTGAGGCAAAACGCTATGGCGTTTTGGGAAAAACGCTATAGCGTTTTGCTACTGGAATGTTTGCTTCAGCTCACTTTTGGAACAATGCACGAGTAGTATCAAGGCTCGATCTTCATGCTTAGGTATTGTCTTGTTCAATTCTCTTTCGATCCACATGGTAAGCTTCTTGGCCATGCTCCTTGTGATTGGTCCTCTTGATAGAATATCCTTGTCTTCAAGCTTTAAGGGTAGTGTGATCGTATCAGTTCATCACAAGATTATCAGAACAAATAGAGAGAAAACAAGAGGAACTAAAATGCCCCACTTCTTATCTATTGTCCCTGGTGGCTATATTAGAAGGCATGATATTTTACAGTGACATTCAAGTGTCTACGAACTGCAGTCTCTGCCTATCGATGATTTTCGGATGGGAAAAGTTGGACATGAAGGAGGCAAAGCTCATATCAAAACATACTTGGTGCCGGCTTATTGTAGAAGAGATGGCAATGTGTCTGGCTACTCCCAGTTTACCATCAAAAGCTTTCAGTAATCAGCACAAACCTGGAGTTCATGTGACAGTTTCATTGCTGAAGCTTCAAAAGTGTCCTCAATGGACGAGCACCGTATTCGACGATCCCTGCATTTCTGGTATAATCAGAAACCTGGCACCCAGTAATGTCAGCTCTGAAATGGTGCTTCTATTTCGAGAGTTACTAAACTCTGGATTCTTAAAGGATGAGCATGTGACTGGCTTAAATCGGACTTCAGGTACACCATTGTTTCTGCTCCTTTACATCTCTTTAGTCTACTGCAATCAAAAGTAGAAACTAAAATCTCTTTAGTCTAACGTAAACAATAGTGGTTCTTTAGGCTCCAATCTTTAGGCACTTGCTGCAAAAATTCCTTAATTGTAGTATTTGGTAAGTGGGAAAGTTTCATTAGCAAAATGGGATTCCACCAATTTATGGTTTTCTTTATTTTGCAGGAATGCAGGAAGCGGATGTATGCAGGAGATTCTCAGAATGACTTCGCAGAAGATCACATCTGAGAAGGTCAATGTAATAGATGATTTGGGAGAAATTTGTGAGCATCTGATTCACCTAATGTCATCAGAAGGGTCTAGAAGTAGAAGGTATGGATTATAAAGGTTTATTAATTTCCAAGAAGAGATTGCTAGAAGATATAGAACTGTTTTTTAGGGCAGTAACAGTAGAGAATGATAGCTGAGGAACCAGAAACCTGAAGTATATAGTACGGTAGGAATACGAATTTTTACACAAGGAAATAAGAGGGAGAGATACTAGAAGGTATAAATATTTGCATTTTGCTGAGCTAGTTGCTCTCAACTGGCTTTCCTACAGCACCAGCACTCGACTCTTTCTTTCCTTTTAATTTGCAGCCAGTTTCCTTTTTTAACATTTAACTCAAGCTAAATATTGATGAAGTTCGAGTTCTATCCACACATGTAACTCAAGCTAGGGATTGCAAGAGTCAGAGAATTGAGTTAACTCCATGTAACCTATTGACCATTTTAGCACCGCCTATGCAGCATGGACTTGTTTTCCTCAAACCACCATCGTCAGAAACCAACACGACTTTTGTCGAACACCTTAAGAATACACTTTCTTCCACTCTTGATTTCTACTTCCCCTTCACAGGCCGTCGCAGTTGATCATGATGACCATGAATCTAAAAAGAGTACCATCTCTTTTTTCATTGATTGCAACAATGAGGAAGCCCAATCTGTTCATGCTGTTGCTGATCGTGTCTCGGTAGCTGACATCCTGGAGCCCGTCTATGTTCCTTCCATCCTCCACTCATTTTACTTACTCAATAAGATTGAGAGAAGTTACGAAGGTGTTTTTCTAAGCCATTGCTTGGGATTCAAGTCACAGAGCTTGTTGACGGCGTTTTTATAGGCTGCGTCATGAACCATATGGTGGCGGATGGCTCCTCGTTTTGGCACTTCTTGAATTCTTGG
Source organism: Viola odorata (assembly GCA_963691705.1). Taxonomy (NCBI): domain Eukaryota; kingdom Viridiplantae; phylum Streptophyta; class Magnoliopsida; order Malpighiales; family Violaceae; genus Viola; species Viola odorata. Next base: position 60,365,289 of record OY829539.1, read on the forward strand.
TCTGAAATCCCGCACGGCCACGATCTCCAAGCCTCCCGTCTTTGATCGGGGTTCCTTTTTTGGTAGCATCTCTTGTTACCCAATCAAAATCCCTTCTTCTTTGTTTAAACAAATCGTAGATTAAAAAGATTTCAATACTCCACCACCGGCATTGGAAAGGAGAGTTTTCCATTTCTCCAAAAGCAAGATTGCCGAGCTCAAAGCAAGTACCAATGTTGCTGCTGATCATCTGGGCGGTGGAAGTAATATCTCCTCCTTACAATCAATTATGAGTCATGTTTGGCGATCTATGTTACAAACTCGAGGAGTTAATGATAATCACTTGCTTCATTCTCCTAATAGGCGTGAGGTCAAGAGTTCAACCCGCGTTGCCTGATGAAATTTCGGGAATGCTATTGATATGGAGGTGGTAAGATTAAAAGTGAAAGATACTATTGATCATGAGTGCGGGCTCAGATTTGCAGCTCTGCAGTTGCACAAAGTGGTAGCTTCACATTAGGAAGAGAGAGTGAGAAGAAATCTGGAGAGGTGGGTACAGAATCTTTGATGAATATTAATGATGGAACTCTAGCTAATAATTATTCATTCGTCAACTCTTCGAGATTCAATGTTTATGGTAACGATTTCGCTTGGGGCAAGCCGATTGCGGTACGAGGCAGGCGTTCGATGTTTGATGGGATGATTCGGGTACTGCCCGGAGTGGAAGAAGGAAGTATGGACATTGATATTTGCTCATCACCAGAGGCTTTAGAGATCCTGGGCAATGACCCAAACTTCAATTAGATCTTGTCCTCATCTAATATTCGCTGCCTGCTCAGCTCAATTCAATTCGTGAAACATTAATTAATTTGGTGATTTTGGATTGATTTTATCTTAAGATGCTTCTACTCTGATTTTATCTTATAAATTATTGTAATTGTAATGCTCACAGTTTCCTGTCTGTTCTGTTCCAATCTTAACTACTGTGTTTTTGCATTTATTTTTGAACAAGCCGATTGCAGTAAAAAGGAACAAGCAAAAATCCATGTCGTGTATGAAAAAATGCACCTGCTTTAAAAGACAACCATGCCCTTTTATCCAATCTAGTCACAATTTTACAGGACGCATTCCACAATTTCAGGTAAAAATTCCACTCTCACACTTAAACCATAGGCATGAAGAACAAAATGGTAAAACTATTGGTAGATTCAAAGAAAAGAAAAGAGGACTTACAATCCAAAGCCAGGTCAAGAACATGAATATCCAACCGATCAAGCTGATTGTGACGAAAAAACAAGCGCAGGACTCCCATTGCGTATATAAGCAAATACCAATTCTCTGTTTCTTCCCGTCAATTCTGAAAGAACACAAAGCCATCTAATTGCAACTTAGCAACTGTCCACTCATCTACATCCTGCAGCCGGTGATCGCTGTCTTGTATCTTGCAATCCTTGCATGACTTCATGTAAATCAATTACTCCACATTATAACCCTCTGCTCACCACCACATTGGTTGCTCCACTCATCTATCCTGCTGCTATGAAAGCTACTGAGTTAGTCGCTTAACTGGCTTTCATTCACGTACAAGCATGCGCCGGTTAGTGACCATATTCACGGGGCGCCACAACTGTTTCACTTATTTGCACCACCTACAGCTATTAGCAACTGCACTTGACTACGGTGTAAAGTGCATACACCAGAAACAGTATTACAGCAGTAAGAACATCTCAAGGATTTTCAATCCGTAAATATTATGATCCAATTTTCCAAGTACTATAATAAAGCAAGTACATGGCCCTCATGAACCTCGGAGTAATTGTTGGTTTTTGTGAAGGTTGATGATTCTGAAATTGTTTTATGTTTTTCAGCAGAGAGTGTTTTTCTCATTCATTTCATCAAAGGTCATACACGAAATATATTACATAGGTATTTATAGGTAGTAGAGATTCTAAATCCTTCTAGAGAAAGTACAGGTGGCTAGATCTTACAAGCTAACATACATAAAGTCAACTACTGACACAAGGTAACACAACTAAGGTAGTTAACCAACTAAAGCACAGCAGTGGCATCATATGCACAGAGGCGGTAGGTGACGTTGACAGCAAGAGGCAGCTTGGTGTTAACCACTCAAGCGTTAACCACACACAAGCGGTAACTACACACAAGTGTTACCTATACAAGAGTTAACTCCACAAGAGAGCAACGGCACCATGACATCCAAAAGAGTGACAAGCTTTAACATGTCAAGTGTTAACATACCAAGCGTCCACAACAGCGATAACATGACAAGCGGAAACATCCATCCAAAGCAGCGTTAACATGACAGAGTGACATCCTTCAACCAACACGCAAGAGGGGCATCCTTCAACACTCCTCCTTGACCCTATTGCGTGATACTCCAAGTTTCATACGAAAGTTTTCAAATTTGTCTCTTGGCAAAGCTTTTGTCAAAATATCAGCAACTTGATTGATCGTCACTCAAATATACTAATATTTTCCTAGTGCCTAGATGCACAAATTAATGTGTACAGAGCAAGACAGGGTCGAACCACAGAGACTGAAGGAATAACTTGTTAATGGAAATGTATGACAAGGTAATAAGTGCAGATCTAATCCAGGTAACAATACTTGGGGGGGGGGGGGGGGGGGGGGGTTTATGTTGATTAATAAATTAATCAATGCAGAGTAGGAGAGCTAACAAAACAGAATTGTAAAATATTTATCTAGGGCACGAAAGTAAAATGCAATCCAGGGCACGAAAGTAAAAGATCAAGTGAACGGAAAATCAAGCGTAGGAAAGTAAAAGAGATATAAATCAGAGAGAAAATATCTTAGCGAAAGGTGTCCTTTTGGGTTGTTTTCTAGGGCGGCCAGTCATTGGTGCAGAAGTTTTCTAGACTCACGTGCAGATTTGCTATAGGGACCGCGTTTCCACACCGCATCCCCTGCTTACCTTCGTAGATAAAAGTCACCCCCCGTTTCCACCTATGAGGTGACCTTGACGTCCAGCCATCCTCCCAGCTACCTCCCTTGTCATCAAAAGGTAGCCTTGACCGTCCGGCCTATCCGGGCTCGAAGTAGGGAGGCTAAATTCTGAACGTCCATGAAGGAGAGGTAAGACAGATTTAGGGCGCGACAGCTCGGTTTGTCAGACCCGTATCACTCCCTAGATTCCTGTTTACCCCTAGGCGAGGCCTCTCGCACTGCCTCCCCTAGGTGTCTGCTCAAACTCCAGGGCTCCGCGTTAGTTATAACACTGGAATATGACGTTACTCATGCAGAAATACTAATAGATGATCAAGCTCTTAATATTTCTAGACAAGCATGGCATTAAATCGGTAAACAGTCATGTACTACAAGAGAATATATTAAGCATGCATTAGACCTCTTAGCCGCACCCTACAACCCTTAGAAACACCCTTCACCAAGAAAGAGGTACTTAGCTACTCATACTATAATATAAACAGTAGGCGTATGAGATCATACAACAAATAAACAAGAAAAGTAAGAAGAGGATTAGAATAAACCGGTAGATTAATACTAATCGAAGAGGAAAGACAAAGGCTGTTCTTGATGGGAAGAAGGAGCTGATTCCCAGAAATTAAAATGCTGAAACTAATGTGTGAAAATATCCCTTGGACCGCCGTCCTTCCAAAAACCCTAAAACTATGCTTATATAGCCTAATGCTAGCTAGGAGACAAAACAGCTAAGGGCAATGAAGAGGTGACAGCACACGTCCTTGCAAAAGGAATATTTTGGGATTCCTGACACGCCTGCTGTCCTCTGGAACCGCCTGGGAATCTGTGCGGATCTTTGAAGATGCTTTCTCTAGAAGAAGACTCAGAGCTGCCGAGGCCTTGCGACTGCGCACTGGTCTGGTTTGCGCCGAGGTCTTGACATCGGTCGATCTTCTAGGCCTCGAAACTGGGAATCCTCAGAAATGCTCCCAAATCGCTTCTTTTCGGCCTTTTCCCTCCTTTGATGCTAATCTGCAAATAAAGCTGAAATGAAGGTCAAATAGTAACATCGAGCCCCCGAAAGGGCTGGAAAGGAGGGTAAAATAGAGAGTACGGAACATGCTATCAAACATCCCCACACTGCCCCTATGCTCGTCCGCGAGCATATACAAAACTGGAAAACCACCTCATTCGTTACATACGCATTCAACTCCCAACGCTGAGTCAGCACACCAACCAACAAGCTACACCTAAGCAGAGTAGTTCTAGACCTAGTAAAGCACCTGCATCCGGCCGATAGGATAACGACCCTACCAACCGGACTTTCCCATATCTAGCTCAATCACCAGCAGTCTTTACAAAGATAAGTATTTGCACTCATTCTCTGAATAAAACAAGTGTTTAGGCTATCACTCATGAATGCAAATAACACAACACAGGCCTAGTTTGCACGGCAATCCGAGTACTGTAGAGCACATGCATGGGCAATCAACGATCGGAAAAGCAACGCATTAGCAAAAAGAAAGAAATTGGGTAGAAGGGGCTAGAGATGTGAGAGAGAGAAGTAGGAGATGAACAGAAGAGAATTGAGGGGAGAAAAGAAAGAAGGAAAAGAAAGGACCAAATATAACCTGGATGGATTCCTTGGCCTAGGAAAAGGCCGAACTGGCAAGGCAGCTTTCATCGAGGGCACGAGACGTTTCGGGGGCTAGACAGAGGTCTTTCTTCGAGGGCAGGAAAGCGTTCTTATTGAAGCTTCGGATGCGGATACTCTTTTTTTTTAGATTAATGCCCCTCTCATTTTATTTTGAAATTTAAATGCAAATTTTTTTTTTTTTTTTAGAATAAACCGGCAACGGGGGCATGAATCGATTACAAAACCTTAGGCATGAAGCTGTTGATGTTTTTCGCTCGGTGCTTGCCCTTGATCTGCTTCCAGCATCGGTGGTGACTTCTTTTTTGTTTCCCCACACTTTAAACGTTTCGGGGGCTCGAATCTATTGAATTATCTGGGGCTCGAAATTCTTTTTTTTTCTTACCCTAGATTTCTACTTTCTGCTTTGAAGTCTTTTTGCTTTCGTCTGCTTCCCCACACTTGAACTTGTCTGCGCACTTTAGGTGTCTAGCCCTCGACGTTACCCTCAATAATCGCTACCTCACCTGCCAAGGAAAAAGATCAAGAAAATACAAATGGTCAGGGAAGAATATGAAAAGAAAGGGGACGTTGGGGGCATGAAAACAGAAGAGAGATGGAGGAAAAAGAAAGAAAAAGACATTGATGCGAAGCTTTCTGTCATATCTAAGCTTTCCCATGTCTAATAGTGACTATACCCAGGGATATTATGCAAACCTAGACTGTGCCTAGCTAAGCATTCTCTCTCAGAAATGAAGGGCATGAAGCTCGAAAATGCTCACGGGATCAAACTGTGACTACTGGTGTTGTGGTCCAGATATGGATATAAGGACTAGCAGGCCTAAAAAAAATGCATGCTCAGGTGCAGCTGTGATGGATGTCATGCTTTCCTGTGTATCAAAAAGGTGAAAGACGCATGCAAACAATGAGGGTTTGAAAACTGTATTTTTCTAGCATGGCTAAACTAAAAGCTGCAAAATAAAATCCGAAAAACAAAACATACAGTCATACAACAAGCGGAAAAAGTAAACATGCAATCATACAGTCAAAGAGCCTAAATAAAACCCTCCCCACACTTAGGCAGCGCATTGTCCTCAATGCGGGGAGAGCAAAATACGGAGTTCAAGTTATAAAAGTACAGCACAATAAAATAAATATAATTGTTTGGAGGGCCCTTTTCGGGGGCTGGGGTGAAAATGTTTGATGGTGGGTCACTGCGGAGGCAAATTGCTGCGGGCTACTTCAGCCGTCAAAGCCTGAAGTTCCCGCAGAATAAGCTGGAGAAGTCGAGTCTGGGTTGGGTCATAGACAATGAGAGGAACTGGGGGTTGACTTGGTGCTTGGTTTGCTCTGCTTTGCTGAACTGCTTCTGCTTGGGCCGCTTGGTTTTCGGGGGCTCGAGGGACGGCATTGGAATGGGGATCCGAGAGATCTGGATAATCGAAAATGCCGCCATTCTTGGTCCCGAAAACCTTCTCTGATGCTGGGGCACAACCTGGGTAAAAACTCACCACGCCATGTGAGAGACACAAATGACCCATGACATCCAAGGTTCTGATATCCAAATCCTTGAATGCCAAGGGCTCGGAAAGGCTACTAGCAGGCAAGTCAATTTTACGCATCTTCACAGCAAACAGAGAGATAAGCGAACCAAAAATAGGCCCACGGACACCATTCAAAACATGCAATACACCAGAAGCTATCCAAAAGCCTAAGTTGACTCTACGTTTGTGTTTCATGCACCACAAAAAGAAGAGTTCTTGCACAGATATCTGTCCCGAGGAACCAAATCTTGCAGAAAAGGTGAGGGCTAGATACCGGTGCAAGATACGCAAAGCAGGATCAGCTATTTCATGGGCTTTACTACCCTTAGTATCATATTTAGCATCAGACTTATTGGTTAACTCACAAAAAGCAGCAGTGGCATCAAAAACAGCGGGAATAACAGTCAATGCATTTTTGTATAAAGGGGTGCTTAATTCATCTTTTGTCACAAAACCTAACCAACAGTTAAATTCCCCAAGAGTCAAGTGCTCCCATTTGTTGGCTAGCCTAAAGTTAATCAAACCCGGGGTAGAAGAATTTGGACCGACTTTGCCCTTTGGCTTAAAAGTCCCATCTACCCAAAAAGTTGTGAAAAACTCTAGGGAAAGCTCAACATATGTCGGATACTCCAAATAAAACAATGATTCCCAACCAATGTTGGCCACATATTCCCTAACTCTCGACTCAATACCCATCCTGGCTAGAAAATCAAAATCTAGGCGCGCACATGAGCTAACGCCCTTGGAATTCAGCATAGTTAACTTGTTAATAGAATGCTTGTCATTAAAGATAATCCACTCATGGGGTGAAGAAAGGTCGGAAGTTACCTGTTGGGTGCTGGACCTAGCGAGAGATGAAGGCTCTGGGATCTCGGTCTCGACCTCTTCTATTAGTTCGGGGGTCCGAGGTTTCTTCGATCCCGAGGGCTTTCCGGCACTGGAGGTAGGAAGTTTCCGCTTGGCACCTACTGGGGTGACCACTGTGACTGGCTTCTCTGCTGCGGGAGCTTTGGACTTTCCCTTTTTAGCCGCTGATCTTGCCGTGGCTATTTGCAGCTTCTTCTCCTCCTCCTCTGCCACTCTCTGGGCCTCGAGATCCACTTCCTCTTCGCTGCCTTCTGCCTCTCCGCTTTCTCCTGTTCCTTCTTCCACTCCTTCAAGATCTTCGTTGTCTTGGCCTCCACCCGGCTCTCCTTGCTCCTCCACAACCTCTTGGTCCTCGTCGGAGATTTGGATGTCCTTTAGGACCTCCTCAACGGTTAAGGAGTGGCGAGGGGCTACGAATCGATCTACAGCCGCGTCAAGAGGTGACTGCTTGGCTGATGCCGAGGGTGTTTTAGATCGGGATTTGGCCTTGGATGATCCGGGGGGGAGCTTCACCACTCGGCCGCCTCTAGTGGTCGTGGTGGTTGGAGGAATGGAGCCCGTGACCTCGATGTCGTCTTCCACCGGAGTAAACTCCCTGGGCTGCTCTACGGTTGCTGGTGAGGTAGCCGTTGGAGAGGGAACGGGGATGGGGTTTAAGGACGGTGGAGAGGCTGTTTTGAACGAAGCCGAGTTGGGTGTGGTTGAATGTGATCTGGATCGGGAAGGAACGGGGCTGGAAGTCCCTACTGGCTTTGGTCCAGCAGCATTTTTGCGGATCGGCTTCTTCGTTTTAGGTGCCATTGATGGTGGTTGAAGAGAGGATAGTACTGGAGATGGTGGTGGAAGTGTGAGGTTAGGGTTGCGTGTTTGGTGAGGGGGTGAGGTGAAAGTGATAGGGTTGAAAGTGTTATGAGTGAAAATTAAATGGGAGCGTGGGAGAGAGAGTGGAAATCACAGCTGGCAATAAATTGCGCAGCTTTTGCATTGATAGGGTCTGCTGCAACTGCGATTGTCAGACCACGTGGTGCCCTGGGCGTGGCGCACGATGTCCGTGCGTATCCCAACCTCCTGAAAAGGAAAACATCTTTTTAAATTTCAAAAAGGGAGTTGGTTGGAATAAGATATGGACAAAAAGAGAGAATAAAGGGGGGGTTAATGCTAATAAAAAGGAATAAAATCATAGATGAAAGGGATATACACAGTTAATAATATTACGGAATAAAATTAAATAAAAATCAGAGAATCAGAAAAGGTGCAGAGAAGATAAGGGAGAGAGAAAGGATTCAGACGGCATATCAAATGCCTCTAGTGTGGCCCATTTACTCGTCGGGACCTCGACATGCTTTGGTAATCTAGGACTAGACAGGTGGAACATCCACCATAGCCTCCTCAACAATCGAGGGCTGGAAACCTTCATAAAAGGGTTTCAATCTCTGGCCACTGACTTTGAAAATGATTCCAGTGTCTGGGTTTTGAATTTCAACCGCCCCATGGGTGTAGATTTTTGTGACCACGAAAGGTCCTGACCACTTGGATTTCAGCTTCCCAGCAAAGAGCCGTAAGCGTGAGTTGTATAGCAACACTTGTTGTCCGACTGAGAACGTCTTGGGTCTAAGGTGCCGATCATGGTAAGCTTTGGTCTTGCCTTTGTAGAGCAAGGCATTCTCGTAGGCATCATCCCGTAACTCCTCGAGCTCTTGAATTTGCAGGCGTCGGTGTTGGTCAGCGAGGCCTAGATCTGTGTTTGCTTTTCTTATGGCCCAAAAAGCTTTGTGCTCTATCTCCACTGGGAGGTGGCACGGTTTTCCATATACAAGTCTGTATGGGGTCATTCCTATCGGGGTCTTGAAAGCTGTACGATAGGCCCAAAGAGCATCACCCAGTTTCAAACTCCAATCCTTCCTAGATTGGTTAACAGTCTTCTCTAGAATGGATTTGATCTCATGATTTGAGACCTCGGCTTGACCGTTGGTCTGAGGGTGATAAGCCGTGGATGTTCGATGGTGGACTCCGTACTTTGCCAAGAGAGAGGTAACAACCCGGTTGCAAAAGTGGGTACCTCGATCACTGATTAGCGCTCTAGGGGTACCAAATCTGTTGAAGATGTTGGTGCGGAGGAAGTTCACAACTACTTTAGAGTCATCTGTTCGGGTGGCCTTCGCTTCAACCCACTTGGAGACATAATCGACGGCCAACAGGATGTAGATGTTGCCAAAAGAATTGGGAAAGGGGCCCATAAAATCTATTCCCCAGATGTCGAAGATCTCGCAAGCAATAATGTTCGTCAAGGGCATCTGATTTCTGGCCCCAATATTTCCAGTGGCCTGACATCGGGGGCATGAAGCGCAAAACATATAACTGTCTTTGAAAAGGGTGGGCCAGTATAGACCTGCTTCCAAGACCTTCAGGGCAGTTTTTTTGGCTGCGAAATGACCTCCTTCCGAATGGCAAAATTTAAGGATCGAGGGCACCTCGTCCATGGTCACACATCGACGGATGATCTGATCTGAACAGTGTCTCCACAGATAGGGGCTGTCCCATATGTAGTACTTAGCTTGTCTTCTTATTCGAGTGCATTCGGAGGGAGTGGCATCAGCTGGGTAAGTGCCCGTAGCACAGAAGTTGGCAATATCTGAAAACCACGGGGAGTAAACAGCCTGAGCTAGGCACACCTGCTCGTCTGGAAAGGTGTCCCGTATTGGCTCTCGCGAATTATCTTTTTGGGTTGGGAGTCTACTTAAGTGATCTGCCACCAGGTTCTCTCTCCCTGCCTTGTCCTTGATAGCGATGTCAAACTCTTGTAGGAGCAAGATCCATCGGATAAGCCGTGGTTTGGCGTCAGCCTTGGTCAGCAAACACCGAAGGGCCGAATGATCTGAGTAGACAAGGACATGAGTGCCGAGCAGATATTGTCTGAACTTATCTAGGGCATAGACAACTGCCAGGAGTTCTTTCTCTGTGGTGGCGTAGTTCTGCTGGGTTGGGTCTAGGAGCTTGGAGGCGTAATAGATGACATGAGTCTCGTTATCCTTTTTCTGGCCCAACACAGCGCCTAGAGCTTGATTGCTGGCATCACACATGACCTCGAAAGGTAGCTTCCAGTCGGGGGCACGGATAATCGGGGCTGAGATAAGCCTGGCTTTGAGAATCTCAAAAGCAGCTTTGCAAGCTTCGCTGAACTCAAAGGACACGTCCTTTTGAAGTAGGTGACACATGGGCTGGGCAATCTTCGAAAAATCTTTAATAAACCTTCGGTAGAAACCAGCGTGGCCTAGAAAAGATCTCACGTCGTGGACACAGGAGGGGTAGGGCAGTGTTTCTATTACTTCTATCTTGGCCTTGTCGACCTCAATCCCCTTTGCCGAGATAACATGGCTGAGCACCAGGGCTCTATCCACCATAAAATGGCATTTCTCAAAGTTCAGGACAAGATTTGTCTCGATACATCGCTCTAGGCACTTTTGCAGGTTGCTCATGCATTCGTCGAAAGAGTTCCCATAGACTGTGAAATCATCCATGAAGACCTCGATTCCGTCTTCAACCAGTTCAGAAAAGATGCTGACCATGCAGCGCTGAAAAGTAGCAGGAGCATTGCACAGACCGAAGGGCATACGCCTATATGCGAAGGTCCCGAAAGGACATGTAAAGGTAGTCTTTTCCTGATCTTCAGGAGCAACTGGAATCTGATGGAACCCAGAGTATCCGTCAAGGCAGCAGTAATGAGTTTTACCGGCTAGACGCTCCAGCATCTGGTCGATGAAGGGCAGGGGAAAATGATCCTTCCTTGTAGCTGAGTTCAGACGACGGTAGTCAATACACACCCGCCACCCGTTCTGTATTCGTGTAGGAATGGATTCGCCGTCCTGTCCGATGGTGATGGTTATTCCTGTTTTCTTGGGCACGACCTGGATAGGGCTGACCCAAGGGCTATCTGAGATGGGGTAGATAACTCCCGCGTCTAGCAACTTGAGAATTTCTTTCTTCACCACGTCCATCATAGGCGGATTAAGTCGTCTCTGGGGCTGGTGAATGGTCTTACTTGCGTCTTCCAGGTGGATATGATGAGTGCATAGCGCTGGGGACAAACCCTTAATGTCCGCAATGGTATGGCCTGCCTGAAGTTTTTCAGCAAAGAAACGAGCTTAGACTCCTCGGGGTCTTCAAGCTTGTTGGAGATAATGACAGGCAGAGAGTTGTCAGGGCCTAGATAGGCATATTTCAGGTGGGTAGGCAGTGGCTTAAGATCTAGGGCTGGAGCCTGATCAATAGAAGGAAATAACTTGACATGGCCTGGATGCTGAGGAGACTGCTTTGGGGGTTCGGGCTGAGCAACAGGACACTCTTCTAGGGTAGCGATGACAGAATGTAACTCAGGTGGGATAGGAAGTGTCGAGGCCACGGCATCTAGAAGGGCTGGTGTCAGACTCCTGTCAAGGGCAAATTGCAAGGGGTCAGTAGAATATATATCATTAATTTCCCCGACAAGGGGATCCATAATATCAATATAATTGACACTAGAAAATTCAGAGGGGTAGCGCATGGCTTCTAGCATATTGAATTTGATGATCTCTCCATCAAATTCGAGGGAGATGGTAGCATCATGGACATCTATCTTTGCTCGGGCTGTGGCCAGAAAGGGGCGGCCTAGGAGAACATCCGTGGATTTGGTGGAGTCTTCGTTCTCCATTGCAATCACATAGAAATCAGCAGGGAACAAGAATTCTCCCACTTGGACCAAGACATCCTTGATTATACCCTCGGGGTGAATGATAGACCTGTCAGCAAGCTGGATTGCGAGGTCTGTAAGTACGAGGGGTTCGAGGCCTAGACTGTTATAGATTATCAAGGGCATGACATTGATTCCTGCTCCGAGGTCGCACATGGCCTTGCCAATATCAACTGTGCCGATTCGACAAGGTATTATGAACATGCCTTGGTCTTTGCATTTCGGGGGAATTCGTTGCTGGATATGCGCTGAAGCGTTGGCTCATACGCTGATCTTGTTAACTTCAATGAACTTGTTCTTGTTCGTGCATAGTTGCTTCAAGAATTTGGCATATCGAGGGACATTCTTTACGGCCTGGAGAAGAGGAATGTTTACAACCACTTTACTGAACATTTCAAAGATGTCGCGATCCTCCTTATCTTTCTTGGTCTTGACCAATCTGTGAGGGAACGGAGGCTCGAGGATCTTATGAATGTACTCTTGAGTGAATTCCGGTGGGTTGGGGTCATTCCGCGGTGAACCTCTAGGGGAACAGATCCTGTCTTCTGTGACTTCCACGATTCTAGGGACCTTGGGGAGTTTGGTTTTAGGTTTAGGCCGGATTTCGGCTTCTGGGGGATTTTCAACATCCTAGGCTGGAGGCTCAGGTGGTTTCAAGGTCGCTCCACTACGCAGGGTCACTGCACAGACATTGTGCTTTGGATTCGCTTCTGTTTGGGGTGGTAACCTGCCATGGTTGGTTAGTTCCTGCAATCTGGCAGTCACCATACTCATTTGCTTCTTGAGCTCATCTATTTCTTTCTGCTGCTCGGGATTTTTTTGCATTTCAATAGTCGGGGGCTGGACACAAGTCTGGTCTGGAGGATGGACGTAGGTTTGATCCTGAGGAGGTTGGCGTTGATACTGATTTTGGTGGAATGTGGGACGGGGTCTGAAATTCTGCAAGCTAGGAGGGGGGTTTCCATATGGGTTTTGATGTGGTTGGTGGCTAGGTCCCGAAAGCTGATTGTTTGGGACCCATCCTGGATTTGGTTGTTTCCACCCCTGGTTATAGTTTTGAGCGTAAGAGACTGGGATAAATTGGCCTGCAGCATTTACTTGGATTTCCTCCGGGATGTGGGGACACGCATCAGTGGGGTGATCCACGAAATTGCATATCTGGCAGGCTTTGACAGGCGAGGGCTGTCCTGTCATGAAATTCTGAAACATTCCTGTGAGGGATGAAATCTGGTTCTGAAGGGCTGTTACTTGGACATCCTGGCCTGGATTGCTGGCAAGGTCATCAGAAATATTCTTGGCCATGAGCTCGATTGTTGCTCGAGCTGCGGTTGGTGTTAGGGCAGTAAGAGATCCTCCAGCAGCTGTGTTGAGTAACGCCTTATCATGGGCCTTAAGGCCTTCACAGAAATATTGAACCAGGGCATGCTCGGTAAGGTTGTGGGCTGGACAGCTAGACTGCATCTTCTGGAATCTCTCATAGTACTGGTCTAGAGTCTCTTCTTTCTTTTGGAATATAGAGACAAGTTGCTTGCGCGTGGTGTTGGAAATGGAGGTTGGATAATACTTCTCAGTGAAGATCTTTGATAAATCTGCCCAAGAACGAATGGATCTCGCGGGCAGGTCATAATACCAATCGAGGGCATCATCTTTGAGAGACCACTGGAATGCGCGGAGCTTAGCTTGCTCAATACTAACATTAGCAGGTTTCATGGCCTCGCAAATGGAATGGAGTTGTTGCAGATGACGGAGAGCATTTTCCTTTGCTACCCCCCGAAACGTAGGTAGGTGGTGGAGTACGGCTGACTTCAAAGTCCAATCATTAGGGACGTTGGCCCAGTCGATGCAGCTACTGGCCATATCCGGGGTTGCATGGAAATTGTCTATGGTTTGTTGTTCTGGGGGTGGTGGTTGGTCTTCTCTGTTGTTATGGTTGTTACGGTTGTCATTGTGGGCCAGATCCGCCATTGCTGGTAGATTAAAAGGATCAGGTATGGGGTTCTCGGGGTTATGATGGGGAGAGGTCGGGTCCACGAAATGTTGGTGTTCCTGTGCAATCAAACTAGAAGGGGAAATATCGAGGGCATGATGCGGGATCACTCTACTCTTAGCAGAGGTTCCTTGTGCTTGCCTCCGAAGTCCTCTTTCGGTTCTGGTCAGTTCGAGGTCTAGAGGTAGTAGATCGGCGCCCGATCTCCTGGTCATACAAGAAAACAAAAACAAAATTAGTACCGTTCAGTCCCCGGCAACGACGCCAAAATTTGATCGTCACTCAAATATACTAATATTTTCCTGGTGCCTAGATGCACAAATTAATATGTACAGAGCAAGACAGGGTCGAACCACAGAGACTGAAGGAATAACTTGTTAATGGAAATGTATGACAAGGTAATAAGTGCAGATCTAATCCAGGTAACAATACTAGGGGGGGGGGGGGGGGGTTTATGTTGATTAATAAATTAATCAACGCAGAGTAGGGGAGCTAACAAAACAGAATTGTAAAATATTTATCTAGGGCACGAAAGTAAAATGCAATCCAGGGCACGAAAGTAAAAGATCAAGTGAACGGAAAATCAAGCGTTGGAAAGTAAAAGAGATATAAATCAGAGAGAGAAAATATCTTAGCGAAAGGTGTCCTTTTGGGTTGTTTTCTAGGACGGCCAGTCATTGGTGCAAAAGTTTTCTAGACTCACGTGCAGATCTGCTATAGGGACCGCGTTTCCACACCGCATCCCCTGCTTACCTTCGTAGATAAAAGTCACCCCCCGTTTCCACCTATGAGGTGACCTTGACGTCCAGCCATCCTCCCAGCTACCTCCCTTGTCATCAAAAGGTAGCCTTGACCGTCCGGCCTATCCGGGCTCGAAGTAGGGAGGCTAAATTCTGAACGTCCATGAAGGAGAGGTAAGACAGATCTAGGGCGCGACAGCTCGGTTTGTCAGACCCGTATCACTCCCTAGATTCCTGTTTACCCCTAGGCGAGGCCTCTCGCGCTGCCTCCCCTAGGTGTCTGCTCAAACTCTAGGGCTTCGCGTTAGTTATAACACTGGAATATGACGTTACTCATGCAGAAATACTAATAGATGATCAAGCTCTTAATATTTCTAGACAAGCATGGCATTAAATCGGTAAACAGTCACGTACTACAAGAGAATATATTAAGCATGCATTAGACCTCTTAGCCGCACCCTACAACCCTTAGAAACACCCTTCACCAAGAAAGAGGTACTTAGCTACTCATACTATAAAATAAACAGTAGGCGTATGAGATCATACAACAAATAAACAAGAAAAGTAAGAAGAGGATTAGAATAAACCGGTAGATTAATACTAATCGAAGAGGAAAGACAAAGGCTGTTCTTGATGGGAAGAAGGAGCTGATTCCCAGAAATTAAAATGCTGAAACTAATGTGTGAAAATATCCCTTGGACCGCCGTCCTTCCAAAAACCCTAAAACTATGCTTATATAGCCTAATGCTAGCTAGGAGACAAAACAGCTAAGGGCAATGAAGAGGTGACAGCACACGTCCTTGCAAAAGGAATATTCTGGGATTCCTGACACGCCTGCTGTCCTCTGGAACCGCCTGGGAATCTGTGCGGATCTTTGAAGATGCTTTCTCTAGAAGAAGACTCAGAGCTGCCGAGGCCTTGCGACTGCGCACTGGTCTGGTTCGCGCCGAGGTCTTGACATCGGTCGATCTTCTAGGCCTCGAAACTGGGAATCCTCAGAAATGCTCCCAAATCGCTTCTTTTCGGCCTTTTCCCTCCTTTGATGCTAATCTGCAAATAAAGCTGAAATGAAGGTCAAATAGTAACATCGAGCCCCCGAAAGGGCTGGAAAGGAGGGTAAAACAGAGAGTACGGAACATGCTATCATTGATCATGACCATAACAATGCTGCAGATCAACTACACCTGCACTTTCAGCTTCTCGTATGAAATGATACTTGATTTTGATATGCTTGGTTCTTCCATGCTGAACTGGATTTTTAGCAATAGCTACAGCTGATTGATTATCAACAAAAATAGGAGTTGGACTTTCTTGCTTCAGCTTCAAATCTTCCAAGATTTTTCTCACCCAAATAACTTGATTTACAGCTGCTGCAGCTGCAATATATTCAGCTTCAGCTGTGGATTGAGCAACTGTTTCTTGCTTTTTTGAGTTCCAAGTGAACATACTAGACCAAAAAGAACAAGTGTAGCCTGAAGTACTCTTCATATCTTCACTCGATCCTACCCAATCGCTATCTGAAAACGCATGTAACTTGAAATCTGGGCTCTGCTTGAACCAAACTCCATAATCTATAGTCCCTTTGATGTACTTTAGCACCCTTTTCACAGCAGCAAAATGATTAACACTTGGAGATTGCATAAATCTTGACAAATAACTTGCAGCAAACATTAAATCTGGTCTTGTTGCTGTCAAATACAACAAGCACCCAATAGCACTTCTATACAACTTCCCATCAACCTTTTTAGCAGCATCTTCCTTTTGTAGCTTCAAGTTTGCAGCAAGTGGAGTTGGAGCTGGTTTGCACTCCTCCATTCTGAATTTTTTCAGAATTTCTCTCGCATATTTAGCTTGAGAAATGAAGATTCCTTCATCACTTTGGCTGATTTCCATGCCCAAAAAATAACTCATCATTCCCAAATCAGTCATCTCAAATTGCTCCTTCATCTCCTCCTTGAAGGCTTTAACCAAAACAGGATTATTTCCTGTTACCAACAAATCATCAACATACAAAGAGACGATCAACACATCATTTTTTTCAGCTCTAACATACAAGGTTGCTTCGCTTGAACTTCTGACAAATCCTTTTTGAGCAAAGTAAGCATCAATCCTGATGTACCATGCCCTTGGTGCTTATTTCAGCCCATAAAGAGCTTTCTTCAACATGTACACCTTATCTTCACTTCCCTCAACTTGAAACCTTCTGGTTGATCAACGAACACCTCTTCCTGCAAGTATCCGTTAAGAAAAGCTGATTTCACATCTAAATGATGAACTTGCCAGTGATTTTGCGCAGCTAATGCCAGCAACATCCTTATTGTGTCATGTCTTGTGACTGGAGAAAATGTGTCACCATAATCAATTCCAGCTTCTTGAGCATACCCCTTTGCAACTAATCTGGCCTTGAACTTGTTTACACTCCCATCTGGATTCTTTTTAGTTTTGAAGATCCATTTGACACTAATAACTTTCTTTTCCTGTGGCTTGTACACCATCTCCCAAGTCTGATTTTTCTCTATCATTTTCAGCTCCTCCTTCATTGCATTTTTCCATTCATCATGTTGCATAGCTTCTTCAATACAAGTAGGTTCAGTGCAGGCAAAGTTACACCTCTCATAGACATCAGAGAGAGATCTAACTTTCCTTGGTGGGCTGTCAGAGTCATAGTCTTCCTCATTGACATGAGATGATTCACCAACTTCAAAGCGTCGATGCAATTCACCACTTTCAGGACTTGCATTAGCATCATTTTTTATTTCTGCTTTTTGCTCACTTTTTCTCTCCACTCTCTTCTCATCCCAATTCCACATAGCGTCTTCGTCAACCTTCACATCTCTGCTTATAATCACCTTCTCGGTTTGAAGATTCAACACCCTATAACCCTTTGATGCTGTGCTATAGCCAAGAAATACTCATTTTACAGCTTTTTCTTCAAGTTTATGCCTTCTTTCTGCTGGAATGTGAACATAACACACAGAACCAAACACTCTAAAATGTCTAACACTTGGTTTCACCCCACACCATGCTTCAATCGGAGTGACACCTTCAACAGGCCTTGTAGGGAGTCTGTTATGCAAATACACAACTGTAGAAACAGCCTCTGCCCAAAATTTCTTTGGCATAGACTTCTCCGCAATCATGCATCTTGCCATTTCCATGACTGTCCGGTTCTTCCTCTCGGAAACACCATTTTACTGTGGCGTGTACGGAGTTGTGAGCTGTCTATCCACACCATGTTCTTCACAAAACTGATTAAATTGTGTTGATGTGTACTCTGTGCCGTTATCGGACCTTAGAGTCTTCAATTTGCATCCACTATAATTTTCAGCAAAAGCTTTGAACTTCTTGAAAACAGTAAACACATCTGATTTCTGTCTTAGAAAATAAACCCAAGTCATTCTTGTCAAATCATCAATAAACAACAGGAAGTATTTGTTTCCACTTATTGATGGAGTTCTCATTGGTCCACAAAGATCAGTGTGAACCAATTCCAGCTTCTCACTAGCTCTCCAAGCACCTGTTGAGCTAAATGCTTCCCTTTGCTGCTTCCCAAGTTGGCAAGCCTCACAAATTTCCTTGCTTACTTGAACAATAGGTAGTTCCCTAACCATGTTCTTTTGATGAGCTAGCTACAACGCTTGATAATAAAAGTGTCCAAATCTCCTGTGCCACAAGCTTGATTCATCTTTACCAACAAAATTACATGCACTTTCACCAGCAAAATTACATTCAATACGGAAGCTATTGTTTATCATAGGAACCTTAGTAACTCCTTTCCCTTCAGCATCATAAATTCTACAATAATCATCTTTAAAATTCAGAGAATAACCTCTACTCATCATTTGTCCCACACTAAGCAAATTATTCCTTAACTTTGGAACTAAAAGAACATCTCTGATTAGTTTTGTACCTTTGCTGGTTTGCATGGTTGCTATTCCTTTCCCTTCCGAATAGACAACTTCTCCATTTGCAAGCTTTACACGAACTTTGACTGTTGGATCGATCTCCCTAAACAGAGTTGAATCATTTGTCATGTGGCTCGAGTAACCACTGTCCAAATACCAAGATTTGTTGCACCCTGAATCTGGTGAAGTCTCAATTGTGAATGCGAACTCTTCCTTTTGTTCTTCTGTGAAATTTGCTTGCTGGTTCTGATTCTGGTTCTGATTTGTAGGTCTTGGCTGTTGAGCATAATATTGTTGACGTCCTTGGTTTTGCTTGAATTTGTAAAACTTTTCCGGGTGACCAAATCTCTTACAGAAATGACATTGCATCTGCATCTGCATCTTTGCTCTGCATAGTCTTTCTATGTGGCCAAATCTCTTACACGCTTCACATTGAACCTTCTTCCAGCAATCTTTTTCTCTATGGCCAAATTTGTCACAGGCTAGACATTGAATCTTCATCAGGCAATCTTTTTCGGAATGGTTGGTCTTGTTACACACAGCACA
Source organism: Viola odorata (assembly GCA_963691705.1). Taxonomy (NCBI): domain Eukaryota; kingdom Viridiplantae; phylum Streptophyta; class Magnoliopsida; order Malpighiales; family Violaceae; genus Viola; species Viola odorata. The sequence goes on from OY829539.1 coordinate 60,384,174, forward strand.
CGGAGGAAAAATTCCTCTCCAATTGTAATTCTTCGCAGCTCCTGAATTCTCTTCTTCTTTCTTGCAACCACTGCTACTCTCTTCACCTTTTTTCTTCTCATCTTGCTTGAATCTGAAATTGTGCCTAGCTTGAAACGCACCTTCAGTTGTGCTTTCTGACCTGTGCAGAAGCCTTTGTTCATGAGCTTGCAGGGAGCCTATTAACTCTGTAACACTAAGTGCTGATAGATCCCTTGATTGTTCAATCGCAGCTGCAACTGAATCAAACTTTTCAGGAAGTGTGATTAACATTTTCTCAACAATTCTTCTTTCTTCAAACTTTTCACCAAGCAATTTCATTTGATTCACAACTTCAATTACTCTTGACGAGTAATCTTTAATTTTCTCTGTCTCTTTCATATTAAGACCTTCAAACTATTTTCTCAAAGTTTGTAACTTGATTGATCGTACCTTTTCTGAGCCTTGATACTCTTCCTCCAAAATCTTCCACGCTTGATGAGCTGTTGATGTGCTGACAAGCCTTGGAAAAATAGATTCAGACACACATGAATGCATAAAGGTGAGGGCTTTCATGTTCTTGGTTGACTCCTCATTTTCCTTCTTGATTTGAGCCAATGTCATCTCGCTTGTATCTGCTGGTTCATATTCTTGTTCAACTGATCCCCAAAGATCTTGAGCCATAAGAAAAGCTTTCATCCTTATGGACCAAAAATCATAATTTTCTCCATTGAAAATTGTTGGTGCTGGCAAACTTGCATTTGTTGACATCTTGGTTTTCTTGATTTCAAAGCAGACCTGATTTTCTTGATTTCACAGCAAATCTGATTTCTTGATATCTTGATTTCTTGATTTCAACACAGACCCTTAAGATCAATAAAGCTCCGCTACCAATTGTTGGTTTTTGTGAAGGTTGATGATTCTGAAATTGTTTTATGTTTTTCAGCAGAGAGTGTTTTTCTCATTCATTTCATCAAAGGTCATACACGAAATATATTACATAGGTATTTATTGGTAGTAGAGATTCTAAATCCTTCTAGAGAAAGTACACGTGGCTAGATCTTACAAGCTAACATACATAAAGTCAACTACTGACACAAGTACTGACACAAGGTAACACAACTAAGGTAGTTAACCAACTAAAGCACAGCAGTGGCATCATATGCACAGAGGCGGTAGGTGACGTTGACAGCAAGAGGCAGCTTGGTGTTAACCACTCAAGCGTTAACCACACACAAGCGGTATCTACACAAGCGGTAACTACACACAAGTGTTACCTACACAAGAGTTAACTCCACAAGAGAGCAATGACACCATGACATCCAAAAGAGTGACAAGCTTTAACATGTCAAGTGTTAACATGCCAAGCGTCCACAACAGCGATAACATGACAAGCGGAAGCATCCATCCAAAGCATCGTTAACATGATAGAGTAACTGATAGAGCATTTTATGTCCATAATTCTGCCATCTTTTATGTGCCTTTTTAGATCATGATGCTACTTATGTTGCTGTGTTTATTCACTTTTTGCAGATCTGGGCAAATTAAGAGGAAAATACGAAAAGGAACGTTTTCTATCACTTTCTGGATGCATGGGAGCAGCTAGGCCGAGAAGCCGGACGTTTGCGGAAAGCAGCAGTGTCCTAGCGCAATAAAGGAAAAATATCGGATCTGCTCAATTAATGCGCCAGAAGTCCCAATCGCAGTAGAAATCCTATGAGGAGTTTAATTCAAATCAGATTAGGAGTTTAATTTGTAATAAACATATAAGTACTCTTAGTAATTAGGTTTTTTCTCTCTCTTCTCTTCTTCTCTCCCGCTAACTTTTGGCGCCACCACTGCCTTCGGCAACCTCTGTTTTTCCCTCCAATAAACCGGAGCAGTTGCTCCGGCCAGTAATCAATAAGAGTTCTTCTTCGTCTTTTTTTATTTATTATTATGCAATTTAATTCTTTATTTGTTTTTACGTTTAGCATGAGTGGCTAAATCTTCTTGTTCTTGGTAAGAGTCGATTGAAGGTTGCAAGGGAAGCCGTGAGGTCAAATTGTACTTCATAAATTCTATGTTGATATCATCTTGTTTAATAATCACTTGTCAAATTGCCTAGGTTAATTAGTAGCTTGATCACCTATTAATTGAACTAGATTAATTACTATCGTCCTTGTAGTTATACCTAACGCGAAGCTGCAGGGTAAAGCAGATAACCATACTGGTCCTGACTGGAAACCTGGTATCCCCCAGTTGGATTAGACAAGTCGTTAGGGTAGAGCCTCAAGCGTACCGAGTGTCTCGCCCTAGACGCATCTTACCTCCTCTTCATGGGCATCCGAGTGTTGCCTCCATAAGCGTACCTTGGAGGACGGTGGACTGTCAAGGTTAACCCATAAGCGTACCTTGGGATAACTTCTATTACGACAGTAAGCAGGGGACCTAAGCGTACCTGGTCCCTATAGTGCGTCTATCAGCTCGGGGTAGATGATGTTTTCACCAATGACCAGCTGACCATAATTGCAACCGGATTCGGACTCTTACTGGGAACTCTTGTCTCCATTGATTTCTTATTACTATTATCATCTTCTACTGTTAGTCTTTATTACTTTCATAGTTAATCACTAGATTAGTCAAACCATCATTCAAAACCCCCTTTTTGTTACTTGTTGTTTGGATTATTTAGTTTGCCAAATTGATTTGAGTGTTGGTCCCTTAATCCCTGTGTTCGATCCTGCTACCATTATATGCAATTTATTGTGCACTTTGACTGCAGGTTTTATTATTATTTTTGACGGGTTCGACAACCGATCAAATTTTGGCACCGTTGCCGGGGATTAACGCAACTAACGCTTTTTTCTTTTTGTATGACCAGGTCTTCCAACGCAACTTTACTACCTTTCGATCCAGAGATTTGGAGAACAGAACGATTAGCCCGCAAACTTGCTAAGCAAAATCAATCTGCAGCTCCTACATCTCATCCACCTGACCCTCCCCCTGAAACTTTGGAACCTCCTGCTTACTTCGATCTGCTCGATCGAGACGTTGAAGACAACTTAAACCCCGAACATCCTGCTATGGCTGACAACGGTGACGATGGGGATGGCGAAGCTGTCGTCAATCCCTACATCTCGGAACTAAATGCTACTGCCGAAACCACTGCTGGGTGCATCGTATGGCCTACTGTTGCCCATGATTGGATTATCAAATCCTCTATCCTCCACTACTTGACCAAGTTCCATGGCATCCCTAGAGAAAGTGCCCTCCGACACCTCCAGCAGCTCCATACTGTTTGTGAAGCTCTAAAATCCCCAGAGGTGGATATAAATCAAGCCAAACTTAGAGCATTCATGTGGTCACTTGAAGATGACACTCGCAATTGGTTCTATGACTTGCCCGCCCTGTCCATTACCAGCTGGGCCGACATGTTCAAGGCATTCACTGAAAAATACTACCCCACTTCTATGGCCAATATAACTAAGAAACAGCTAGTTTCCATTACGCAAAAAGAAAATGAGAACCTTGGATAGTACTACGAGCGGTTCAAAAAGATGCAGACACTCTGTCCCTCGCACAACATTCCTGACCACGCTCTCCTTGGGTACTTCCATGAGGGATTATGTGGGCGAAGCAAAGAATTGATTGATGCTGCCAGTAACGGTGATATGCTTGCCCTAACACCAGAAAACGCAAAAATCCTTCTAGAGCGTATGGCTAAGAACGCCGTACCATTGGACCAGCCAACTCCGGCCACTCACGACGTTCGATCTGCTGCTATAGAGAACCAACTCTCCACCCTTACTGGAATGATTCAGAACCTGGCCAGTGGCCAGCCTGTGCAGATAAAAGCCTGTGGCATCTGCAACTTCACTGACCACCCCACGGACGCCTGCCCGCATATACCAGATGTAGTAGATGTGAACGCCATAGGGAACTATAACGGAGCCCCCAGGAAACAGGATTCGTATACTCAGAATTATCTCAATGGTTGGCGCCACCCGAATTTGAGCTATGGTAACAATAACCAGCAACAACCTATGCCAAACCAGATGCAGCCACATAACCCGTTTCAGAACCAACAGCAGCCACCCTTCAACCTCCAGAATTTCAAGCCTTGGCCCAATTACCACAACAATCAACAACATCAATATCAAGCTCCACAAGGGCAGATGGGACCCCCTCCCTCAAATGATGAAGGGCCTAGTTTACGACATCTTGTTGTTGAAATAAACAAAAAATTGGAAACCTTATCAGCAGAAGTGAAAGAGCTGAAGAATGGTGGACGATTACCGCCACAGCCAGAAGCTAATCCTAAGCATGGAGCCTGTGCCATAAACCTTCGCAGTGGCACACAGTTACCTGACTGCCAGGCGCTTGCCCAAGAAGTTGAGCTCCCTGACCCCACCCCCGTGGTTGAAGATGTTGAGGTCAGAGCCGAAAAAGAGAAGAAGGTCTATACTTCCAGGAAAGCAGGTACGCCCATTAATAATGAGGGTTCTGAATTCTCTGACGACTTCATCATTAAGGTCATTGAGCCTCCATTTCCACACAGGTTAGTCAAGAAGAAAAAGGACAAAGAAGAAAAAGAAATTTTTGACTTATTCAGTAAGGTTGAAATTAACATCCCACTTATGCAGGCTATTAAAAGTATTCCACGTTATCCTAAGTTTCTGAAATCCTTATGCACTAACAAAATTAAATTGGGTAACGTGAACAAAATTAGCGTGGGTGTTAATGTTTCTGCTGTTATTCAAAGAAAAATTCCTCCAAAGTGTGCAGACCCAGGAATGTTTACAATTCCCTACAAGCTTGGAGGCACTGACATTGGTAAAGCTATGTGTGACTTAGGTGCAGGTATCAACGTCTTGCCCTTGACGATATACACTCAGCTAGAACTCGGACCACTGAGGTCAACCAGAGTTGTCATCCAGCTGACAGACCGATCAATTATCTATCCAGAAGGAATCATTGAGGACGTCCTAGTCCAAGTCGGTAGCCTCCTCTTTTCGGCCGACTTTTATGTGATCAGCATGGAGAACGAGCAAGGCACTAAATCCTCCGACATTCTGCTGGGCTGGCCTTTCCTCAGGACTGCACGTGCGAAGATAGACGTCTATATTGCATCGATTACACTCGAGTTCAATGGACGGATTATCCGATTTAGCATGACTGATTCCATGCGTTTCCCTTCTGAATTTTCTAGTCTCAATTTTATTGATATTGTTGGCCCAGATGTTGAGGAAATTGCTGACTTATTTTCTATTGACCCTCTGCAGCTTGCCATAGCCAATAGTGTCAACTTCGCGGGGATGCAAAATCTGAAATCCAAATTTGTCACCCCTCCAGCCCTGCGAGAGATCGTTTCTGTCTTGGAAACCACTCCCCATTCTCCCTTTAATATGGTGGTAACTCCTCTGCCCTCTGAACACTCTAAGCTCCCTCCTTCCATTGTGCAGGCCCCTAACCTAGAACTCAAAGTCTTGCCCGAGCACCTGAAGTATGCTTACCTCGATGCCAATGAATCTTTACCCGTTATCATCTCCAGCAAACTCGATCCAGAAGAAGAAACCTCTCTAGTTGCCCTACTGAAGGAATTCAAGAGGGCTATTGGATGGACGATTTCAGATATCAAAGGATTGTCTCCGGCCCTGTGCACCCATCGGATACACCTAGACGACGACAGCAAGTCAGTTCGCCAGCCACAGCGCCGTCTCAACCCACCCATGATGGAGGTCATTAAGAAGGAAATATTGAAGCTCCTCGACGCTGGTGTAATCTACCCCATCTCGGACAGTACTTGGGTCAGCCCAGTTCAAGTTGTCCCTAAGAAAATTAGCATCACGATCATCACGGGACAGAATGGTGAACAGATTCCCACACGCGTTCAGAACGGATGACGCGTTTGCATCGATTACCGTCGATTAAACGCTGCCACGAGGAAAGATCACTTCCCCCTGCCGTTCATTGACTAGATGCTAGAGCGCTTGGCTGGAAATACACATTACTGCTGCCTCGACGACTACTCAGGATTTCATCAGATACCGGTTGCCCTAGACGATCAAGACAAGACCACCTTCACATGCCCCTTCGGTACGTTCGCTTACAGAAGAATGCCCTTTGGTCTTTGCAATGCACCTGCTATATTCCAGCGTTGTATGGTCAGTATCTTCTCCGAGTTTGTTGAACACGGAATCGAGGTATTTATGGATGATTTCACAATTTACGGTAATTCTTTCCCTGAATGTTTACTCACTTTATGAAAAACTTTACAAAGATGTGTCGAAACTAACCTCGTTCTTAATTATGAGAAGTGCCACTTTATGGTAGATCAGGGACTAATCTTAGGACACATCATTTCTAGCAAGGGAATCGAAGTAGACAAGGGGAAAATCGAGGTAATTGAGTCTTTACCATACCCCACTTGTGTACGTGAGGTACGTTCATTTCTGGGCCATGCAGGTTTCTATAGGAGATTTATCAAGGACTTTTCCAAGATCACCCAGCCGATGTGCCAACTGCTTGGCCGAGACGTTGAATTCATCTTCGACGAGAACTGTAAAGCCGCGTTTGACCTCCTCAAGTAGAAGTTGATCTCAGCCCCCGTTATTCGCGCACCAGACTGGACGCTTCCGTTCGAAATATGTGCGACGCGAGTAATAATGCCTTAGGAGCTGTGTTGGGACAGAAGAAAGACCGAGAGGTTTATGTCATCTACTATGCCTCGAAACTCATGGATGCTGCCCAACAAAATTACACGACTACAGAGAAGGAACTCCTCGCCGTGGTCTTTGCCTTGGATAAATTCCGTCAGTACCTTTTGGGAACACAAGTCACTGTCTTCTCCGACCATGCCGCACTCCGCTGCTTCTTGACCAAGCTGGATGCCAAACCACGCCTGATTCGGTGGATATTGTTGCTTCAGGAGTTCAACCTAGAGATCAAGGACAAGAGAGGCACTGAGAACTCCGTAGCTGATCATCTGAGTCGCCTGCCTACCCAGGCGGACGATTCACTTATTCCTATTCGTGACACTTTCCCTGATGAACAGCTTTGTCTTTGATCGCGCGTCGAACACGTCAAATATAATAGTGAAATAGGTATGGAATTGGGGGGTAGAAATACAACTTATCACTATACTACAAGAGTTTGTAGATGATGGTAAGAGGATCGTCTACAGAGACCTCTAGGAGATGTAGTTCTTGGGTTGACTTTCTCGTCACTGAGTTTTGGTTTGGTAGAATCTGAAACTAAAGACAAAACAGAAAGAAGTGAAAACAGTTTAAAATAGTATTGGCCAAAGTCTTGGCCAAGACAGGGGTCAAGATTGAAATAAATCTAGTAAAAGGGAATTCCGGGTAAGGGTGATATGAGAGCTTGCGTTCTTATGCTTCGATCATAGACTCAAGGATATTCCTCTCTTCAGTTCATAGCCCTGCTATAGAGTGGAGGTACTCCTGTTCACTCTTGTCTTCCCTCCTCTTCAAATTACCTGGCGGGTACTCCCTCTCCTGATAATCCTGGCTAAGGGACACCTTGCTGGTTAAAGGGTTTATCCGTTTGACTGCTGTCTTGAATGGCTGTTCGCTTCCTCAATGGTATAGGGGAAGACAGTGACTAGGCCAAGGTGTTTCCCTGTGGAAACCCTAGGTTGTCAATCTGGTCTTGACCTAGATTACTTATTTCTTCTAGTCTGGCGCAAGACTAGTCACCTACTTTGTCTAGCCGACGGGTGCTCCCTTTCCTTCTAGACCAGCTGCAACTCTTCTCTCCTAGAGTACAGGGATGATCAAACCTTGTCTCTAGTGAGTAAGCGATGGTTAAGCTCAAGAAATAAATAAATACAAGCGAAGAGAATATTAAGTACGAATTGATCTCACGAACGCATAAGAACTCGGCTCATCAACCCTTACCAAGAATGGGTGGTTAGTTACTCATACTCATAGATAGAAGGATAAAAATATATATTGCATAAACTAAATTCGAGAAATAAATCTCGGAGCAAATTGTTATTCGATATTAAAGAAGGAGAAACGAGAAGAAAGGTTCCGAGCGATAGTCTGTGTTGGGATCCCCCGGACAGACGAGAACAATGTTCGGCTTTTTAGCCCTAAAAACACCTCTGTCCTATTCCAACTCTAAATCCTAGAAAATCTCTAAAAGATAGCTATAATAAATTGTTTGAGTTACAATAGGAATTAAATCGCAATTACAAAAGAGGGAGATCCCATGCGGGATTCTTCAAGAGATATGCGCTTCAGATCCCTCTAAGATTGCGAGACAGCTGCTACTTGCCAGCTGCAAAGCCCAATGTGGGAAGCGGCCCAAATGATCCGCACTGCTGTCTTTATCGCGAAATCGTCTTGGCCGCAAGCTTGGCCAAGACAGCTCTGGTGCGCGCTGCTTCGGATGAGAATATGTCTAGGCCAAGATCTAGGCCTAGACTTGGGAAAATAGCTTCAGCGCTCCACTAATTAGATTCCTCATAATTTGCCTCCAGACCAGATCTGTTAAGATATGGGAAATACAGGGATAAATCAGTAGATTCACTGCCCCATATAACAAGTAAATGGACAATAAAACATGATGAAATGCAATGTAATCAAATTCCCCACACTTAAACTATGCTTGCCCCCAAGCATACAGACTCAAAGACTCACAAAAGAAAGAAATAAAAATAAAAACACAACAAAAACAGAACAGACATCATGAACCCCCTGGACTTCCTCAATTTCGGGTTGTTTACCCCTTCACTGAATCTGCCAAGACACTTTACTAGGATATCCAATGCTAGACTAACAAGGAATGATCAATACCCTAAACATCCCCCTTCCACATGGTATCAATACACCTCACTAGAAAAGATTGATAAGGTATAGGGCAAAGAGTTTACCACGAATTTGAGTCCCACCGATGTGTTGTCTATCCAAAAGTGCCTAAAGACTGGTGCCATTTAAATCACTTTGACAGATTTTTTTCTTCTTTTATTTTCTTTTTATGTCCTAGCATTTTTTTTTTTAGACATATCAAGTGTCCTTTGTATTTTTACAGACACGGCACATAGTCAGAGCTTGTCCTTTTCTGCGGGGACTTCCACCTTTGCTATGTCTGTCCTATGACACTCCAACACCTTTTACTGTCTCACACTCTTAGGCAGATAGACAACACACCCAAATCATAGCAGCAAACCCTATCACCCTAGAATAAGTTTAAGGTTCTAGCTAAGTGTCCTTACGACCATGTGGATGGTTAATGTTTGGGAATCATTAGAGAATATGCCCCTTAGGCATTGATCATTTACGCTCATTCGCTTCCCTGTTACTAAAGCATTGTGTCTCCTAAGAAAGTGTCTAAATGCAGTCCACCGAAAGACTAAACAGCTCAAACAAGAAAACAGGGGTTCGGATGTGCACTCACAAAACTGACTCAAAACATGCAGAAAAAAATAAGAATTAAAAATCATGCAAAAGACAGACTCTACACTGGACTGACGCATGCAAAGAGCGAATTTAAATCATGCAAAACTGACTCACAATTATCAAAATCACAACATAACAATTATCCAAGACACAACAAAAATTATAAAACAAATAAAACGCAAACCAATGTACAAATCCTCCCCATACTTAAAAGACACAATGTCCTCATTGTGTGGAGAGACAAACAAAAGACAGAAAAATAAAAGAAAAGAAAGAAACGACCTGGGGGCAAACAGCAGATCATGCTGCTGGAGTCTGGCTATCTAGGCCTGAAGCTTGGCCTAGACCAGGGGCAGGAGGATCTTTCGATTTTGGATCTCTTGGAGCAGGAGGTGGCATCGACGGATGTGGTGTCGTCGCTGGCGGCGCTGGAGGCTTGGGCTCATCCTCCTCATCAGATGACTCGGAGTCACTTTCGGAGCTCAAATTATCGTACAGAGCTTTGATGTACTTGAGGTGGACTTGAAGATGTTGGTACACATGAAGGACGTTGGTCCTAGTGAGCTTCATTTGCTCAAGGAGGACATCCTGACGGTCGTTAAGTACTTTGGCCCAACGAGGCACCTCTGCACTGGTTGATGCGGATGAAGGGTCATGCGATGTGTCTTGGGGCTTGTCTTGGCCTAGACGGTCCAGGATGATCTTCTGCTGCTCAAGGATGAGCAGCTGGCGAGCTTGAAATTCCCTGGCCCATGTTGGAGGTTCATTGGTGCTACTGGCAGGAGGATCTTGGCCTGCGTCTTGGCCTAGATCGGCTGCAGCATCAAGAATGAGGGTGTCTTGGCTAGCGTCTTGGCCTAGATCCTGGGCAATATTGCCCTCTGCTTCTTCTCCAGGGATTTGCACTGGACGCAGCTTGTACTTCCTTGCATTTTTCTTCAAGAAAATGTGCTCCGAAACTGGTGTAAATCCTGTATTACAAGCAACAAACTCTCCGTCCAAATGGAAGTGTCCCATTTGGTCGAAGGATCTAAAATCTAGAATTTTGGGGGAACAACATTTATGTATATCAGCAGCAGACAAATCAAGACCAGCAGTTTGAATAGCAAGCCAAGTAATTAAAGACCCAAAAAGCAGTTTGGTGGCAGACTCACGAGCATGCAAAAGCTGAACCAAATATAAACCCAAGTTGACCTTTTTCTGGTGCAAAATGCACCACAGCAGAAACAGTTCAGACTTGGCTAAATTCCCAGAAACCTTTGTCTTACCAGAAAGGTTGATAGACAAGGTTCTGTGGAGCATGCGAAGGGCAGGGTTCAAAATAGCATGTGCCTTAGAGTTCCTATCGAACTTAGCATCTGGATCACTAGTGATCTCTCTAAATGCAACATTATTATCCCAATCAGTGGGATAATAAAAAATGGCCTCATCACTATATGCAAATCCTAACAATGAATTGAAAGCATTGACAGACAAGTGGCTCCATTTATCACACAACCGGAAATTAATAACATCTTCCGCAGTAAAATCAGGTTTGTCTCTACCCCTAACATACAAGGTTTCCTCGTCAAACCAGAAAGATGTGTGAAATTCTAAGCACAATTCAGTGTAGGCATCACAGTCAATAGACATAAAAGGGACCCAACTAATGGCAAACACAAACTCCCTAATTTTATTTCCTAATCCCATAGCATCAAGAAAATCAAACTCCAATCTAGCATAAGCAGGAATATCACAGGAATGGAAATCATGCAGTTTAGCTTTGAGGTCTGGTGTGTCAAACTTCAACCAGCCTCGGAGTGTGTGCAGGGGAGGCAGAGAAGGTACCTTAGTAGTCTTGGCCGGAGTTTTGGTCAAGACTGAATCGTCTTCATTATCCTCAGCAGCATCTTCCTCGATCACCTTTTTCTTCCTTTTGCTCTTGGCAGTGGAAGGACCAGCACTGGTCTTGCTCTTTTTAGGGTTTGGGGGCGGTGGTGAGGAATCGGGAACCCTCGCCGGCTTCTTTGGCGGGGTTTTCTTGTGGGCCACCTGCTTGATGCGCCTGGTCTTCTTTGGCGGAGCAGTGGTGGCTGGTTTCTTCGCCGGAGGCGGCGGTGGTGGTGTAGGTACAGCAGCGGCGGCGGCAGGCGTAGGTTAAGGTGCAGCGGTGGTCGGGGCTGGTTTTGATGCTCCGGCGGCTGCCATTTTCTTCAGAAGCCTGCTCTCTCGCCGTCTCTCTCTCTCTCCAGTTGACGTGGGGATAGAGGGCTTCATCCTCTTCGCGAGAGGGACGTCGTCGGAATCCTCGTCGCTCACGACCACAGCACGGTCGACTCCCTCGACACTATCCTCTGATTCCCCAAGTAAATTGATAGCGCGCTTGTCGAGGGCACGATCAAACAAATTATTACAACTTATCACATGCAACAAAATAGATTGAAGACAGTGGCAAGAGGATCGATCCACAGAGATTGATGAAGACTTACACTAGACAAGGCCAGATTATAAAATAAAACAATAAAAGAAACAAAACATAATTCAAGGTCTTGAATGGATTCAAGGTCTTGAATGGATTCAAGGTCTTGAATGTATTCGGGGGACAAAGGCACAAAAAGTAACAATCAGGGGGGGTTTTACTTGACCAAACGAGTTGGTCAAGAGAGATTTGGAGCTAACAAGTTTATCTAAGAAAGCAGGTTCGGGGTCCCGAATGTCACGTTCGGGGTCCCGAATGTAAAAATATAACAAATCAGTGAACAAATTCAGAATTAATAAAACAGAAAGTGAAACAGGTGCAGAAGTATCAACGCAGGCGTGAAATAGAACAAGAGTGAAATAAGCACGAATAATCAGTTGGAGAAAGGGTTCTCGGCAAAGGCATTCTGGGGTGCATTCGGGACCAGATCGTCATCAGCTCAAGGGTATTCCATTCGAGATGTCATAGAAATGACATGGGGACCAGATTCCTCGGATATCCCCTACTTTTCTCTTAAGAGAAACTACCCCCCGTTTCCACATATGAGGTAGTCTTGACAGTTTGCCATCCCTCCAGGCACGAATGCGGGAGGGCCATACTCAAACTGCCCATGAAGCTAAGAAAAGACAGATCTAGAGCTAAAGTCCCTCAGTTTGTCAGGCTCGTGACCCAGCCCTAATCAACTACCCAACCTATCTATTCAAGACCACTTTGACACAGTCAAGACTAAACAGATGCCTACTTACTCATGCAATTTTCCTTCCGTATTCATCACATAAATGGCAGCCTTTACACAAGATAATTATCAGTTGATCAAGCCTCAAATTAAATCATGCAAAGATATAATTAAACCGATGAATAGTTGAATATAGCATCAAGAATATTGCATAGGTACAGCAGCGGCGGCGGCAGGCGTAGGTTAAGGTGCAGCGGTGGTCGGGGCTGGTTTTGATGCTCCGGCGGCTGCCATTTTCTTCAGAAGCCTGCTCTCTCGCCGTCTCTCTCTCTCTCCAGTTGACGTGGGGATAGAGGGCTTCATCCTCTTCGCGAGAGGGACGTCGTCGGAATCCTCGTCGCTCACGACCACAGCACGGTCGACTCCCTCGACACTATCCTCTGATTCCCCAAGTAAATTGATAGCGCGCTTGTCGAGGGCACGATCAAACAAATTATTACAACTTATCACATGCAACAAAATAGATTGAAGACAGTGGCAAGAGGATCGATCCACAGAGATTGATGAAGACTTACACTAGACAAGGCCAGATTATAAAATAAAACAATAAAAGAAACAAAACATAATTCAAGGTCTTGAATGGATTCAAGGTCTTGAATGGATTCAAGGTCTTGAATGTATTCGGGGGACAAAGGCACAAAAAGTAACAATCAGGGGGGGTTTTACTTGACCAAACGAGTTGGTCAAGAGAGATTTGGAGCTAACAAGTTTATCTAAGAAAGCAGGTTCGGGGTCCCGAATGTCACGTTCGGGGTCCCGAATGTAAAAATATAACAAATCAGTGAACAAATTCAGAATTAATAAAACAGAAAGTGAAACAGGTGCAGAAGTATCAACGCAGGCGTGAAATAGAACAAGAGTGAAATAAGCACGAATAATCAGTTGGAGAAAGGGTTCTCGGCAAAGGCATTCTGGGGTGCATTCGGGACCAGATCGTCATCAGCTCAAGGGTATTCCATTCGAGATGTCATAGAAATGACATGGGGACCAGATTCCTCGGATATCCCCTACTTTTCTCTTAAGAGAAACTACCCCCCGTTTCCACATATGAGGTAGTCTTGACAGTTTGCCATCCCTCCAGGCACGAATGCGGGAGGGCCATACTCAAACTGCCCATGAAGCTAAGAAAAGACAGATCTAGAGCTAAAGTCCCTCAGTTTGTCAGGCTCGTGACCCAGCCCTAATCAACTACCCAACCTATCTATTCAAGACCACTTTGACACAGTCAAGACTAAACAGATGCCTACTTACTCATGCAATTTTCCTTCCGTATTCATCACATAAATGGCAGCCTTTACACAAGATAATTATCAGTTGATCAAGCCTCAAATTAAATCATGCAAAGATATAATTAAACCGATGAATAGTTGAATATAGCATCAAGAATATTTTAAGCACATTAAGGCCTCGAATCTGCCCCTGCAACCCTTGAATCAGCCTTTGCCAAGAACTAGGAATTTAGCTACTCATGCCTAAAGATAAATAAATAACAATTAAAGAAAGCATAACAAGTAAATAAATAGATGAAGGGAAGAAAACTTGTTACTAAAATCCGTTTGAAGCCCGGCGGCAAGGTTGAAGGTGCTAACAAGAACTAGAGAGATAAACTAGAGAGAAGTCTAAGAAAACTAAAACTACATGATCATGGATAAGCCAAGATGCCCTAAACTCTTCCTATCATCCTCTACTTAAACTAGAAAATACAATTATAAAATATCTTCTGCCCAACTAAGGAACAAAATGCATTTAAAGAAAGCCTATTAATATGGATCTATGCTCCCTAAAGCAAAAAGCTGAAAAAGCTGAAAGCTGATTTTCTTGGTCTTGACCAGCTTTGGCAGATCTGGAATGGGCTCAAGGCCTGCAATGGTCAGAGGGGTAGGTATTTTGTGATCAGTGCAGACTGTCGGAACAGTGTCAGGGGAGGCACATGGAAGGTCTGGGAAGAGGACACGTGGAAATGTCATTCTCCGCCCTTCGGGGTCCCGAATACATTCGGGACCTTGAACGCGATTCTGGACTCGGGACCTCGACTGTGGTCTTGAAGCTCGAAAACGCCCAAAATGCTCCAAAAACGCATGTTTTTGCATAAACTCCCTTTTTAGGCCTAGATCTGCAACAGTAATGAAAACAAGGGTAAATTAACAGAATCATGCCTTAAATTGATGAAATAATGGAGAGAAAATCATGCATAAATACGCTCTATCATAAATCGTCCTCAGAGGACATGGAATCTGTGTTCTCCAGTGCTTTGAGCAGTCGTCTCGCGACTGAGATGCCGTCAGTCGGAAAGACAGGCGACGGAGCTCCACGGAGGTCGTCGCTAGCCTCGGGAATGTCAGAGGAGGGGGACTGATTTGGTGGGTTCATGTTTGTGAGAGGTAATTGTGGGTGTAGAGTTCTAGGTTTTCTGGAGAGATTGTGCGATTTGGGGAGGAAGAAGGAGAAGGGACTGTTGCGTTTTTGAGCTCAGGTGAGAGGGCAATTTTGTTGGTTATGTGGAGTGATCGTGTCAGAGTGGGATGAGGAATATGCAGAGGTGGTGGTTTATTTTCCCACGCTTTCAATTAATTCCCTTTCAATTGCTTTTGAATTTTGTCCGTTCAAAAAGCAATTAAAGGCCTTTAAAAGATGGCGCTGACACGTGTCCCATTAACTAAGAAAAAACGGCTCTGCTATGAAACAGTCTAGCCCCAAGGCTTGGCCTAGATCTTGGCCAGCCTGCTTCAATTTCCCCACACTTAATTTCCTGCACAAAATCAAAAACAACCCAGCGAAATCAAATGTGACAAAAATAAAATAAAAATAAATGTCCTAAGAATAAAAGAAACAAGGGTTGCCTCCCTTGTAGCGCCCTTATTTTAAGTTCTAGGCTTGACTCTTTAACTTTTCTTCACTCGTGTTCTGGTTTCAATCTCTGTCCGTTCACTTTGAGCTCGGCACCTGTTTTCTCATTTCTAATGTCTACTGCACCATGTGGGTAAATATTAGTAATAACAAAAGGGCCTTCCTATCTAGTTTTCAATTTTCTGGGAAATAATTTAAAACGTGAATTATAAAGAAGGACCTTCTCTCCTGTGTGGAGAGGTTTTTCAATAATTCTTTTGTCGTGGTAGGCTTTCATTCTGATTTTGACAATCAGTTGATTGTCATAAGCTTGATCTCTCAACTCCTCTAGCTCTTGGAGTTGCAATTTCCTTTCTTGCCCAGCTTCGTCATAGCTCAAGTTGCACTTCCGTATAGCCCAATAAGCTTTGTGTTGCAACCCTACTGGCAAGTGGCACGCCTTCCCATAGACCAGCTTGTAAGGCGTCATCCCGATTGGTCCTTTGTAAGCCGTTCTGCAGGCCCACAATGCGTCATCTAACCGCTGGCTCCAATTGCGTCTGTCTAGGCCTACTATCTTGGCCAAGACAGATTTCACCTCTATATTTGACACTTCGGCTTGGCCGTTCGATTGAGGGTGGTACGCTGTGGATACCCTATGTGTGATGTCATATTTCCTGAAAAGGGAAGATAAAATCTTGTTGCAAAAGTGTGTTCCTTGATCACTAATGATCCTTCGAGGAATTCCAAATCTGTTCAAGATGTTAGATTTAATGAAGGAAATAACAGTTCTAGCATCATCATTCTTAGTGGCTTTCGCCTCTATCCATTTCGATACATAATCCACAGCTAAGAGAATATATCTGTTGCCAAAAGAAGTGGGGAAAGGTCCCATAAAATCTATGCCCCATAAATCAAATATTTCACATGAAAGAATAAAATTCATAGGCATTTCATTTCGGGAACTTATATTCCCTACCTTTTGGCACGCGGGACAAGTTTTACAAAATATAAAACTGTCTTGAAAAATATTAGGCCAATAAAAACCAGCCTCTAAGATTTTTAGGGCTGTCCTTCTTGCCCCAAAATGGCCTCCATAGGCTTGAGAATGACAAAATTTAAGGATAGACAAAGTTTCATCTTGAGGTATACACCTCCTAAGTAATTGGTCAGTCCCTAGTTTCCATAAATATGGGTCATCCCAAACATAGTACTTACTGTCATGTTTGACCTTTACTCTTTCAAAGGTAGTCATATCACCATAGTGTTTACCCGTTGCAAGGTAATTCGCAATTTCAGCATACCATGGTCGCGGGTTTGGCTGAGGTCTAGGCCTAGACTTCGGGCTAGACAGTGAGACTGAAAATAGTTTTTCGTCAGGAAATTCTGCTCTCACTGGTTCCAGGTCTCCTTCTGCTAGGCAGCAGCTAAGGTGGTCCGCCACAAGGTTTTCCTTGCCGCTCTTATCCTTGATTTCTAGATTGTGCTCCTGCAAAAGAAGAATCCATCGGATTAGTCTAGGTTTGGCCTCATGCTTGACCAAGAGATATTTCAACGCCGCATGATCAGAAAATACAATAATTTTTGTGCCTAATAAATAAGATCTAAATTTTTCCAAGGCAAAAACTATTGCAAAGAGTTCTTTTTCGGTTGTGGTGTAATTTCTTTGGGCATCATCTAGCATTTTTGATGCATAATAGATCACGTGCGGATCTTTCCCTTTCTTTTGCCCAAGAACAGCCCCAACAGCAGCGTCACTTGCGTCGCACATAAGCTCAAATGGCAAGCTCCAGTCCGGTGCTGTGGTCAATCGGTCCTTTAGTTCCTCGAACAATTTCTGACATGTTTTGTTGAAGTCGAACTCTAACTCCTTCTATAGTAGCTTGCACATTGGTTCAGCTACTTTCGAGAAGTCTTTTATGAACCTATGATAGAAACCTGCATGTCCAAGAAAGCTCCTAACCTCACGCAAGCATGAGGGGTAAGGCAAGTTCTTGATAGTGTCAATTTTTGCTTGATCAACTTCAATGCCTTTCTTTGAAATCACATGGCCAAGGACAATTCCTTGGTCCACCATAAAATGGCATTTTTCGAAGTTTAAGACTAAACTTGTATCAACACATCTCTTTAAAATATTTCCTAAATTATGTAAGCATTGTTCAAAATCATTACCGTATACGGTAAAGTCATCCATAAATACTTCGATGCTCTTCTCTACATATTTAGAAAATATACTTACCATGCACCTTTGAAAGGTTGCAGGCGCATTGCATAGCCCAAATGGCATGCGTTTGTAGGCGAACGTTCTAAATGGACAAGTGAACGTCGTCTTTTCTTGATCTTCGGGTGCAACGGGGATTTGATGGAACCCCGAGTAGCCGTCCAAGAAGCAGTAGTGAGACTTTCCAGTAAGTCTCTCAACCATTTGGTCTATAAATGGCAACGGGAAATGGTCCTTCCGAGTGACTTGATTCAGCCTTTGGTAGTCAATACATACCCTCCATCCGTTTTGAATTCGTGTCGTTCTTTGGGTGCCATCATCTCCTTCGATCACTGTAATCCCTGTTTTCTTAGGAACAACCTGCACAGGGGACACCCAATTACTATCTGAGATAGGATAAATAACGCCTGAATCTAACAATTTGATTATTTCCATTTTAACCACTTCCATCATCGGAGGGTTTAATCTCCTCTGGGGTTGCCGAATGGGTTTCTTATCCTCTTCCACGTAAATATTGTGGGTACAGATGTTGGCTGATATTCTTTTGATGTTCGCCATGGTCCAGCCAATTGCTTCTTTGTGCATCTTCAAGACTGCCACCAATCTCTCTTCTTCATCCTCTATTAGCTTTGATGAAATAATAACGGGTAGGGTGTCGTCTAGTCCTAGATAGGCATACTTGAGATGGTCTGGTAGAGATTTTAATTCCAACTGTGGTGCCTGCACAACAGAAGGTAGAATTTTAGGAATTGCGAGCTGCACATATTGACAACTCACAGTTTTCTGCCCGATTTTGGTAGTTTTGGCCTGAGTCTTGGCCAAGCTTGATGCCAAGACCAGGTCTGTGTTTTCCGTATTGGCCAAATTGTCTAGGATTTCTTGGAGTTCCTTCTGATCTCCAGTCCTGTCCTCTAATTCTTTTAGAGTTCTTGTGGAAATTCTCCTGCTCAAAACGTACTCAAGGGGGTCGTTAATACATATATCAGCAATTTCTTCAGTAATTGGATCTAGAACATCAAGAAAATTAACTCAATAAAAATCATTAGGATGTTTTAGGGCTTCAATTATGTTGAATTTAATTGTTCTTCCACAAAATTCGAGAATTATGCTTCCTTCAAAGCAATCGATCTTTGCCTTGGATGTCCTTAGGAAAGGTCTTCCTAATAAAATGTCAGTGGTACAAGAAGGTAGTTGAACATTCATCTCAACTATATAAAAGTCCACTGGATAAATAAAATCGTTTACCATTACTAAGACATCAGTCACCACACCCTTAGGTCGGATGATTGTTCGGTCAGCCAGCTGGATCACCAAGTCAGTCTCCTTCATTGTCCCGATCTTTAAGGTCTCGAATTCACTTAGGGATATCACATTTATGCCAGCCCCTAAGTCGCAAAGGGCCTTTTCAATTTTCTTATTCCCGATTTGACATGGAATGGTGAAAGTCCCTTGGTTCTTGCACTTCTCTGGGAGCTGTTGCACTGCAGAAACATTGTGAGATAAATTCACTCTCTCTATACCTGCAATTTTCTTTTTATTAGTGCACAATTCTTTAAGAAATTTAGCATAAGAGGGAACTTTTGCAATTAAATCCAACATAGGTATATTAACGACTATTTTCCCAAAAACAGCCATGAAGTCTCTTGCTTCATCTTGCCTCTTCTCTTTCGAGGATCTAGGTGGAAATGGTGGGGAAATTTCTATGATTTCCTCCCTCCGTACTGTCTTGGCCTGTGTCTTGTCCTGGACAGGTTCTGCCTTTTCTGGTTCAGCGATAAATGCAGGCTTGGCTTGAGGTTTGGCCAAGACTGCCTCTGACTCAGCCTCTTCTTCCTCATCCCCATCCATCTCTTGCGACTGGATTTTCCTAATTTCCTCATCTGTTTTAGCTCCTTCTCTTTCCGGTAGCACGACTCCACTCCTAAGACTCATGGCACTAACATTATGTTTCGGATTTTCTACAGTTGTAGAAGGTAATTTCCCTTGATTGGCCATTTGATTGATTTGTTTTTGCATCTCCGCTAAGCTGGACTTCGTAGATTGCATCAGATTCTTCTGCATCTCAACCAAACTCTTAAGTGTATCCTCCATAGAGGGACCGGTTATCTGCAAGGGTTGGGGTGCTGGAGGCAGCTGAGGTACCGAGGCTTGACCAGGAGGTTGGCCTGGATTAAGGTTTGAAGGACGAGGTATGAAATGTTGAAAGTTAACGGGAGGCTGGCCAGGATGCTGCTGGGGCATATTCTGGTTTTGACTCTGGTTTGGAGGGACTGGGTCTCTCTATCTAAAATTCGGATGGCCTCTCCATGAATACTGGTTGCTTCCTTGTGGGAAATTCTGCATACTCCCTTGGTTTTGTCCATAGACCGCATTCACTTGTGTTACATCTTCAGGATGTTGTACCATGTAACAGTTATTGGTCTGATGAACTTGTTGCTGGCAGATTCCATAAATTGATGCTACTTGCTCCTGATTTGAGTTTCTTGTGGTCATGGTACCTAAAATATTGACAGAAATAGTTTTCACCATATCAGTTAATTCAGCTAATTTTTGCTCAACATCAATAGAACAAAGACTAGAAGGGATAGGAGTTCTGTCAGAAATGGTATTATTTTGGCTGTTGTCTGCCATGGTCTAAAGTAGAAGCTTGGCTCTGGTGACAGTCAAGTCCTGTAATGCTCCACTTGCGGCTGCATCGACTTTTTCTTTGCTAGGTAGGAGCATTCCATCGTAGAAATACTGGATCATGGTCTGATCCGCAACTCCATGAGTAGGGCAAACTTCTTGCAATTCTCTGAACCGTTGGTGATATTCGCTTAACCCTTCATTGTTCCTCTGTTGGATGGCAGCCATGTTTTTCCTGGCTGCTCTTGCTTTCGTTGCATTCCAGTATTTGTTGAGGAACAACGTGGACATCTCGGCCCATGTGTTAACCGTGTTGTGAGGTAGGCTGTAGAACCAAATTTGGGCAGCCCTCTCAAGAGAGCATGGAAAAGCTTTCAACTTTCCTCTCTCCATATTCACAGTGACTGGCTTCATCATATCACATTGAACATGTAGGCTCCTTAGGTGCTTGAATGGGTTCTCATTCGAATGGCCATAAAACCTAGGAAGGTTGGCCACCATATTGGTTTTGATGGACCAATCATTTGTAACTGTTGGCAAAGCTATGCAGGAGAAGGTTTCCTGCTCTGCTGTTCTGTTTAGTTCCCTCATCGTGGGTTCTGGTGGATTGTCCGCCATGTCTGGACCAAAGAGTTCGTCTTGGTCTGAATCTAGGCCAAGATCGTGGTCAAGACTGCGATCTGATTCGGAATTGGAGGCTTCTGATTCACTTTCCTCTGGGTTTTTCTTTTTCTGAGCTAACTTCCAGAGTTGTGCCTCGGCCTTAGTGAGATTTGGATTGTATGGTAGCAAATCTTCTTCTCTACAAGAGGACCGTTAGAGATTTGGCTGGTCATCAACTATCAAAACAAAAAAAAATAAAACAAAAACTACAAATACCGTTAGAGACCCCCGGCAACGGCGCCAAAATTTGATCGCGCGTCGAACACGTCAAATATAATAGTGAAATAGGTATGGAATTGGGGTAGAAATACAACTTATCACTATACTACAAGAGTTTGTAGGTGATGGTAAGAGGATCGTCCACAGAGACCTCTAGGAGATGTAGTTCTTGGGTTGACTTCCTCGTCACTGAGTTTTGGTTTGGTAGAATCTGAAACTAAAGACAAAACAGAAAGAACTGAAAACAGTTTAAAATAGTATTGGCCAAGACAGGGGTCAAGATTGAAATAAATCTAGTAAAAGGGAATTCCGGGTAACGGTGATGTGAGAGCTTGCGTTCTTATGCTTCGATCATAGACTCAAGGATATTCCTCTCTTCAGTTCATAGCCCTGCTATAGAGTGGAGGTACTCCTCTTCACTCCTGTCTTCCCTCCTCTTCAAATTACCTGGCGGGTACTCCCTCTCCTGATAATCCTGGCCAAGGGACACCTTGCTGGTTAAAGGGTTTATCCGTTTGACTGCTGTCTTGAATGACTGTTCGCTTCCTCAATGGTATAGGGGAAGACAGTGCCTAGGCTAAGGTGTTTCCTTGTGGAAACCCTAGGTTGTCAATCTGGTCTTGACCTAGATTACTTATTTCTTCTAGTCTGGCGCGAGACTAGTCACCTACTTTGTCTAGCCGACGGGTGCTCCCTTTCCTTCTAGACCGGCTACAACTCTTCTCTCCTAGAGTACAGGGATGATCAAACCTTGTCTCTAGTGAGTAAGCGATGGGTTAAGCTCAAAAAATAAATAAATACAAGCGAAGAGAATATTAAGTACGAATTGATCTCACGAACGTATAAGAACTCGACTCATCAACCCTTACCAAGAATGGGTGGTTAGTTACTCATACTCATAGATAGAAGGATAAAAATATATATTGCATAAACTAAATCCGAGAAATAAAACTCGGAGCAAATTGTTATTCGATATTAAAGAAGGAGAAACGAGAAGAAAGGTTCCGAGCGATAGTCTGTGTTGGGATCCCCCGGACAGACGAGAACAATGTTCGGCTTTTTAGCCCTAAAAACACCTCTGTCCTATTCCAACTCTAAATCCTAGAAAATCTCTAAAAGATAGCTATAATAAATTGTTTGAGTTACAATAGGAATTAAATCGCAATTACAAAAGAGGGAGATCCCATGCGGGATTCTTCAAGAGATATGCGCTTCAGATCCCTCTAAGATTGCGAGACAACTGCTACTTGCCAGCTGCAAAGCCCAATGTGGGAAGCGGCCCAAACGATCTGCACTGCTGTCTTTATCGCGAAATCGTCTTGGCCGCAAGCTTGGCCAAGACAGCTCTGGTGCGCGCTGCTTCGGATGAGAATATGTCTAGGCCAAGATCCAGGCCTAGACTCGGGAAAATAGCTTCAGCGCTCCACTAATTAGATTCCTCATAATTTGCCTCCAGACCAGATCTGTTAAGATGTGGGAAATACAGGGATAAATCAGTAGATTCACTGCCCCATACAACAAGTAAATGGACAATAAAACATGATGAAATGCAATGTAATCAGTCTTGCCCAAGTCATTGACTACCCTTGGTTTACTGATATCGCTAATTTCTATGCCACAGGTCACCTTCCAGCAGATTCATCCCCCTCAGAACAGAACCGTATAAGGAGACAAGCTAGGTCCTACGTTTGGGACAGTCCCTACCTTTGGAAGTTTTGCTCGGATCAAATTATCCGACGATGTGTCACCACCGATGAGATCCCTTCCATCCTCAGGTTCTGTCACTCTTCCACAGAAGGAGGCCACTTTGTAGCCAAGAAGACAGCCATGAAGGTTCTGGAGGTAGGATTCTACTGGCCTTCCATTTTCAAGGATAGCTACATGTTCTGTGCAGCTTGCCCACGCTGTCAGTGTACAGGTAACATTGGTGCCCGAAACTAGATGTCGCTCACAGGTATAATCGCTTGTGAAATTTTTGATATCTGGGGAATTGATTTTATGGGTCCCTTCCCCAATTCATTTGGAAACATATATATCCTCTTAGCGGTTGATTACGTTTCTAAATGGGTTGAGGCTAAGGCGACCAGGACTGATGATTCCAAAGTGGTTACAGCTTTTCTTCGTTCTCGTATTTTTAGCAGGTTTGGAGCTCCACGAGCCCTCATTAGTGACCGTGGAACCCACTTCTGCAATCGAGTCATCAGCGGCTTGCTCAAGCAGTATGGAGTCACACATCGTGTCTCTACAGCTTACCACCAGCAGACAAACGGTCAAGCCGAGGTATCTAATCGAGAGATCAAGTCAATTTTAGAGAAGACGGTCAGCCAATCCCGCAAGGACTGGAGTTTGAAGCTTGACGACGCTCTTTGCGCTTATCGAACAACGTTCAAGACTCCTATCGACATGACCCCCTACCAGCTTGTCTTTGGCAAACCTTGCCACTTACCTATTGAAATCGAGCATAAAGCCTTTTGGGCTATTCGGAGAGCCAATTTCAACCTCGACGAGGCTAGACAACATCGCAGACTGCAAATCCAAGAGTTGGAAGAGCTTCGTGATGACGCTTACGAGAATGCTCTCATCTACAAGGGCAAGACGAAGGCCTACCATGACAAACTTTTATCTCATAAGTCCTTCAAAGTCGGACAGAAGGTCCTGCTTTATAACTCCCGTTTGAGATTGTTTTCAGGCAAGTTGAAGTCCAAGTGGACAGGCCCTTATGTTGTCACGGCCGTGCATGACCATGGCGCCGTTGAAATTCGTAGTTTGGACATGGGTGTCACATTCAAGGTCAATGGACACCACCTTAAGACGTTCTATGAGGGGTTCAAGCCATTCGTCGCTGAGGAGATGAATGTTGCTGAACCACCTGACTAACTCTGATTCGGGTCATCAGTGTCTAGGCCGAGACGATAACCACGACGCTTTGCGGGAGGCAACCCGCGTTTCTCCCTTCTTATATTTATTTTTTCTTCTTCTCATTTCCCTTAGTTTATTTCTATTTTATTCTAATTGTAAATACCACCCCCATGATTTTCTCCGTATCCGAATCCTTTCCTATTTTATTCTGATCTATTCCCCTTAATTTTCTATCCTCCTTGTATATTCTTCCCTTATTTAATTTTATTAATCCCCTTTTGAATTTTAAACTTCTGATTTGGATGGTGACAGGAGCATGACAATTGGAGACTTGCAGTTGGGATTTGATGGGCCCCAATCACCAGCTGCCACATCCGCACGTTAGCAACGGCTAGCAGCTGACAGCCATTAAGAGAGACCCCTTTCTCCCATTTTCTCTTCACTTTCCCATTTTTCTTTCATGTTCTTCCGAGCTCTCTAGCTTTCCCACTCCTACACAAACTCTACAACTTCTCTCATGGCCAGATCTAAGAAATCCGCCGCCCGCCTTAGTGCTACCCCAACCCAGCAGCCGCAGGATACTCCGTCCACTGTCACCACTGCCACTCCTCCTTCCACCACCGTCCTGGCCACCACTGGTACTCCGCTGACTCGCCGTCGAAACGGGTCAAAAATAATATATTTCCTGAGGCCTAGATGCACAAACTAATTTGTGTAAAGCGGTAACAGGGTCGAACCACAGAGATTGTGAGAACTGAAATCAAGCCCTCGATTGTATGACAGAGGTAAAAATGCACAAAATCACAACAACAAAAAGGGGGGGGGGGGGGGGGGGTTTATAGGTTAATCAAGTTAACCAAGAGAGTGATCAGAGCTAACAATTCTAACTACTAAAAAAATGACAATCGAGGTCACGATAAGTAAATAATAATAATAAAGATCAGAGATAAAATAAAATGCAAAATAAACAATTAGATTAATAAGTAAAGATAATAAGTCAAGGAGAAGGGAACTTGGTAAAGGGCTTTCTTGGGTTGCGTCGAGGGCTCGATTGTCATCAGCGCAAAGATTTTCCGTTCTAACGTCACAGACGTGCTATAGGGGTCATGTTTTCACGTAGACCCCCTGCTTTCTTTCGTAAGGAGCCACCCCCCGTTTTCACTGTTAATAAGGTGGCCTCGATCCTTTGATATCCTCTCAGCCACCTATCTTGTCATCAAAAGACAGCCTTTTTCACTTCAGCTTGTCACTAGCACAAAGCGGACAGAATATCAGAGCATCGATAAAGAACAAGAAAGACACATCTAGGGAGCGATGCCTCGATTTGTCAGGATCACGACAGGACCCTAACCAGCTGCGTGCCCTAGACTAATGAACCCAGATCTACCCGAGAACACTAATCTAGTTGTCTACACCTACCCAACAGTCTCACGCTAGTTATCACTGCAGAGTCACGACAATAATCACAAAGGGAAGATTAAAAGTTGATCAGGCCTCGAATCACCCTAAGCAAAAATGGAATTAAAATGACAAGCAACCAGATATAACAAAGAGAACATGTTAAGAGCAATCAGGCCTCGAATCTACCCAAGCAACCCTCGATACACCTTTACCAAGAACGTGGGTTTTAGCCACTCATGTTAAGAGATAAACAAATAAAAGATGGAAATAACATAATAAAAGATAAAGGAAGAGTTAAGGATAAAACTTGATTAATGGTGCTTGTTACAAAGCTTGGATCCAGCAACTATGGAGAGAAGAGGAAGGAACAAGCCCCAAAACTACTAAACTAGAGGAAAGCTACTGAAATTAGTTTAAGAGTAAAAATATCTAAAGTGTAAAGAGGTGCTGAAACCCTAGCACATAAGGTTGTATATATACACCAGCCACCCACTAAGGGACAAAAATTCCAGCTAAGGGGAAGTATACACAAGGTGCCCACGCTCTGGCAAAGGGGTGACCCACGATGGCAGAAAAGGGGAATATTCCTCGGGATCCTCGCAGAACATCTGACATGCACCAAGGAGGACACGTGGAGTGATTGGAGTGGAGCCACGTGGACTTGGCGTTTTGCACTTGTCGAGGTCTCAATAAGATTGTCGAGGTCTCGATGACATGTCGAGGGCAGATCAGCATCTTTGGGCACATTCTGGAACGTTCTGGAATGTTCTGGAATGTTCTGGAATGGGTCTCGATAAGAATCTTTATGGAATATTCCTTTCGGGCGAGACCAGCATCTGAGGGAATATTCTAGGAGACATCCGCATCTGAGGGAATATTCTGGGGGACGTCCGAGGGGACACGTGGAAGCACAACTGCGAGGACACGTGGATTTAAGGCTCTTGATCCGTCGAGGGCTCGATGACAGGCCTCGATGATAGGCCTCGATGAGGAAATTGGTCCTTGGTCTCGACGATGGTCTTGAACCTTGAAAATCACCCAGAAAGCATGTCTTTTCGCACATTTCTCCTTCTTGGCCTTGATCTGTGAAAAAGATGGAAACACGAGTGGATTAGTAGTATCAAGGCCTAAATCAAGGCAAAAATAGAAGGAAAAACATGCATAAAATACATGCTATCAAATATCCCCACACTGCCCAATGCTCGCCCTCGAGCATTCACAAAATTTAAAACAGCCCCCAAAACATAAACACAATCGACCAAAGCACTGGAATGATCAAACCAATCAATTGTCGAGGTCTCGATAAGATGCTTCCTGCCTAGATGCACACCTGCATTAAACCAGAGGGATAACGACCCCAAAGGTAGAACTTTTCCACATCAAGTCTGGCCACAAGCAATCCTCACTAGATATGTGTTTGCGCTCTCACTCACAAACAAGGTTATGTGTTTAGTCACTCAAGATGCAAATAACATAGCACAAAACAGAGTTTGCATATCAATCCGAGTACATTAATCCACATGCTTGGGCAATCTAACAATCGAAAAGTAACTTTGCATCATGAAAAAGAGAAGAGAAATGAGGAAGAGTTGGGTTTAGAGAAATGGAGAAGAGATGATGAAAGAGAAAATAAAAGGAAAAATGTAAAGAAATAAAAGAGAGAAAGAAGAAAGATAACCAACTGGTTTGAGAGAATCCTTGGCCGGAAAAAAGAGAGGCGGTGAGTAAGCACTTGCTGGAGAGGGCGCGACAGCGAGGGCTAGATGACGATTTCTGCATTTTTCAGTGGGGGAGGTCTCGATCTGCGTTTTGTGTCGAGGGCTCGATACTTGTGACATTGGCTGCTTCTATGTCTGGTCTGCTTTTATTTGACCTCTTTTTCTTTTTCTTTTTTTCTTTTTTTTTTATATATATATACAGACACAGACCTTGAACTCGCCTTTTTAAACTTTAGGGGCTGCAGCTGGGGACCTTTGCCTCTTTTTTGCTTTGAGTGATCAGCGTCGAGGTCTCAATGATTTGACCTTGATTAGCGTCGAGGGCTCGATATTTTTGACATTGCTTCCCCACACTTATGTTTTGCTGTGGAGAGGAAGCAGTCTCGATTTACTGGTTTGCCCTCGATCTTGGTCTATCTACGGTTGCTCTGATCTGCCCTTGATCTTTACCTTTCCCCCACTTGATCTTTCCGCGTCAAGCCCTTGCTGTTCTTGTGAAAAGTGCCACTCACCTGCCAAGGAAAGATCAGAAGAACGGCTCAAATGGTTAGAAGAGAACGGAGGATGTCGAGGTCGTGATGGAGGAAAAGGAAAGGAGAGAAATAAAGAGAAAATAAAATGATGCAAAGACTTTCGTCATATTGCTGCTTTCCCAAGTCTAATGGTGCCTACACCCAGGGATATCATGCAAACCTAGCAAGTGCCTAGCTATGCATTCACTCATAAAAAAGATATGGTCATGGAGGCTCAATGTGCTCACAAGGTGCTAGATGTGACTACTAGTATCCAGGCCTCGATGTAGACATAAGGGGCAACAGGCAGAGAGCATATATAATAAAAGATTGGTTTAATCATGCAAAATTAGTGCTCAAGTCATGTGCTCATGCAAATGGGGTTTTAAAATAGGGCAGCGAGGTCATGCAAAAACTTAGAAAAAATCGAGAGTAAAAATCCACAAATATTTCACAAAACAAGCAAACATGCAACAAGCGAAAAATAAAACATGCAGTCAAGCAGTTGCAATTAAAACAAACGCACATAAAACCCTCCCCACACTTAGGCTTCGCATTGTCCTTAATGTGAGAAGGGGGAACACACATAGAAATTAAAAAGGAGTTCAAACGGAATAAAAATGAGAAGAGTATATAGACAGAAATGAAAAAGAATTTATTTTTGTTGGGGGGTCAAGAGGGAGGGAGGTTGCGTCGGGCCACTTCGGTTGCCAAGGCCTGAATTTCCGGAGTGCCGGAATCTTGCACTTGCTGCTCTTGGAGAGCTTCTTCGTCGGACACCAGAGACTCTCCCAAAACCTCATCCACCGTGAGTTCCTTAAGAGTTTTTGGTGCTTGCTTGCCCTTCATCCTTTTCGGCTCTGGTTTGGCGGTGGTTTAATGGTTTTTTCGGTGGCGGGGGCGGTTTGAGAGGAAGAAGAATCAGAGGTTTCCGGCGAGTGGTGTATGGCTGGCGGTCGCGCTCCGGAGGTACGCTTGTGGGCCACTTGCTTCACCATGGCCAGAATGGTTGGTGTGCTTGAGAAGATGAAGGTTGGAGAAGATGATGTTGGTTGAAAGGGATAGGAAAAGTATTATTTTGTTCTTTTGGGGGAGGGGGGGTCGGTGAAAATGACGAAGAGAATATGGGGGCATTTTTTGATTTTCTGAAAAAGGGGAGGGGCTGATTTTCTAAAAAGGGCGATGACGTGGCGCAAGGGGGGAGAACACGCGTGGCGGGCTGGGAGAGGGTGATGGTGGATGACGCGTTGGGTGGGGCGCTGCCGCGTGGCGAGCTGGGATTGCGCGTTGACTAGATAAGGGGACGCGTGGCACGCCTTGGTTGGCCGACGCGGATTTCGTGACACGTGGCACGCGATGAGCGACTGGCCTGGGAGTTCGGATAAGGCGCTTGTTCGGATAAGGAGGACGCGTGGCGCGCGCTGGTTGGGCGGCCGGATTGCGCGACACGTGGCGCAAGGGGAGTGGCTGAGCTGGGATTTCGGATAGGATGAGGGAGGACGGCTGCCACGTGGCGCGCCCTGGTTGGACGCGGATCCCAACCTGCAAATCAAAAAAAAGAGGGGGAAAGGGGGAAGCGGGAAAAATAAACAAAAAAGGGGGAAAACAAATTTAAAAATCGACAAAAAGGGTATGCAATGTTTAAATAATAAATAGACATGCAATGCTTAAATAATAAAACGGACACATGCAATATTTAAAAATCAAAAAAGACATGCAATAATTAAATGATGAAATGATGAAATGCAATATAAAAGAGATAAAGGCATGGGAGGCGGCAAAAGAAAAACGAAATGGAGGAGGGATGCAGTAATTAATAAAAAGACATACAATAATTAAATATTTAAAAGGCATGCAATGATTAAATAAAATAAAAGAAGACATGTAGTAAAAAAAAGAGATAGAGGGAAGAGTGAAGGGTAGTTCGATGACTCGTGGAAATCTCCACGATTGTGGCCTCAGTTAACGTCAAGGCCTCGACGTTGGATACTCAGATTACTTTGGGTCTGGTGGCTCTGCCATGAGGGGGTGGAAACCTTCATGGAACAGCTCCAATCTGTGGTCTTGAATTTTGGAAATAAGGCCCGTGCCTATACTCTGAATCTCAACTACACCATGGGTATACACCTTTTTGACGAGGTAAGGGCCAGTCCATCGAGGCTTCAACTTTCTACAAAAGAGCCTAAGCCGAGAATTATGGAGTAAAACTTTCTGTCCAGTTGCAAAGGTCTTAGGAGAGAGCA
Source organism: Viola odorata (assembly GCA_963691705.1). NCBI lineage: Eukaryota > Viridiplantae > Streptophyta > Magnoliopsida > Malpighiales > Violaceae > Viola > Viola odorata. Next base: position 60,414,056 of record OY829539.1, read on the forward strand.
ACTTATTGTGACAGGGCGTCTTGCCCTTGATCGTGTCAATGGCAGGATATGGAGCTGGATTGACATTAGGTGTCTTGCCCTCGCTTATCACAATGGTGTCGGTATCAGTAGAGGCGAGGGTTGGTGTCATGGCTTTGGGGACATCAGGAGTGGGTACGAAAGTTACCGGGGCTAGTTGAGGAGCACATAGGGCTGGTAAGAGTGTCGTGACCTCGACGGCCGTCCATCCAAGGGCCTCGCGATATCCTTTGAGTGTGGAAATTAGATCGCGCTCTGCAGCAGGATCGAGCTTGCTAGAGATGATCACCGGGAGTGTGTCATGCTTGCCAAGGTAGGCGTACTTGAGGTGCGAGGGCAAGCTCTTCAACTCCAACTTAGGGGCCAGTGCATTAGTAGTGATGTTCCCGTCGAGGGCACGATGTGCGGAGTTGTCAGCATTAAGATCGGAGACTTGTGTAACAATGGGGTCAATAGCATCAACAATTGAGTGCTCTGAAGTAACAAGTGTCAAAGTGAAGGTGTCCAGCATGGTGGGCGGAATACTCCTGTCGAGGGCAAGCTGTAGAGAATCATCAGCAGCAAGTGTAGAAACTTTCTCAACAATAGGATCAATGATATCAACAAAATTAACACTAGAGAACCCAGTAGGGTCATGCATAGCGTTAGGCATATTGAACTTGATGGTCTCGCCGTCGAACTCAAGAGTAATCGAGGCGTCATGGACATCGATCTTGGCCCTTGCTGTCTTAAGGAATGGTCTGCCTAGGAGCATGTCCGAGGCCTTGACAGAATGCCCATTCTCCATGTCAATCACGTAGAAGTCGGCTGGGTATATGAAATCACCAACTTGGATCAAGACGTCCTCAACGACCCCCTTGGGATGGATGACGGATTTGTCAGCTAGTTGGATCGAGGTCTCGGTGGGCTTGAGGGGTCCAAGGCCTAGACTGTTGTATATCGTCAAGGGCATGACGTTCATACCTGCACCTGAATCACACATAGCTCTACCAACATCAGTAGTACCAATTTTGCAGGGGAGGGTGAACATACCTTTGTCTTTGCACTTGGGCGGTAGCTTTCGCTGGATCGAGGCCGAGACGTTCGCACCTACACAAATCTTGTTCACACCTATCATATTACATTTGTTAGCACACCAAGTTTTCAAAAATTTAGCATACCGAGGGACGTTTTTTATAGCCTGCAGCAAAGGAATATTGACTTGGACTTTGCTGAACATGTCAAAAATCTCACGATCCTCACTTTCCTTCTTGGTCTTGACCAGCCTTTGAGGGAAGGGTGGCTCAAGAATTTTGTGGATATACTCTTGGGAGAACTCAGGAGGACTTTTATCATTACGCGGGGCCATTCCTCTAGGAGAGCGGATGCGATCTTCCATACATTCTGGTATCTTGGCCTCCTTGTGCTTAGGAACTTGCTTCTTCTTGGTCGAGGGCTCGACAGATTCATCGTCGAGGCCTGGAAGAGAGGAGCTAGATGGGTTGCCATCGAGGTCTCGACTTTCCCGAGAAGGCAATTCGAGACCGCTCCGAAGAGTCATAGCGCACACACTATGCTTTGGGTTGGCCTCAGTCTGCCCAGGAAATCTACCTTGATTTTTCAACTCTTTCATTTCAGCTATCATGATGCTCACTTGCTTCTCGAGGTCTGCTACCTTTTTTTCATGAGCTATTTTCTTTTCATGATCTATTTCATCAACCGGTGGCATGGTGAAGGTCTGACCTTGAGGAGGTTGATGTTGGTACTGATTGTTGTGGTAGCTAGGCATGGGCACGAAGTTCTGCATGTTGAAGGGAGGGTGATTGCCATAAGGATTTTGTTGTTGCTGTTGTCGAGGCCCCGATGATTGATGATTGTTTGGCCATCCGGGATTGGGCTGTTTCCAATTCTGATTGTAATTTTGGCCATATGGGGCATGATACCCTCCCGCTGCATTTACTTGTATCTCGTCAGGAATGAATGGGCACGCATCGGTGGCGTGATCTGAGAATTGGCAAATTTGGCAGGCTTTCATTTGGACAGGCTGAATCGAGGCCATGCTCTGTAACATACTCGTGATGGTTGCCAACTGATTTTCCATCGCTGCTGAGCGGGTGTCTTGATGGCTGGTGTCGATCAAGGGCACTGCATTCTTTGCCATGAGCTCGATCGTGGCCTTAGCAGCAGCAGGAGTGAGGCGGGTGAGAGAGCCATTTGCGGCGGCATTTAGCAGGGCCTTGTCGTGGGCTCGCAGACCTTCACAAAAATATTGGATCAAGGCGTGCTCGGTGAGGTTGTGGGAAGGGCATAATGCTTGCAACTTCTTGAAGCGCTCATAATACTGATCGAGGTTCTCCGTATCCTTCTGAAGAATCGAGACCAACTGCTTGCGAGTGATCATGGCCATGGACGCTGGATAATACTTGTCCATGAAAACCTTGGACATTTCTGGCCACGATCGAATGGATTTAGGAGGGAGGTCGTAGAACCAATCGAGGGCATCGTCCTTGAGGGACCACATGAAGGCACGGAGCTTAGCTTGCTCTATGCTGACATTGGTGGGCTTCATGGCCTCGCAGATATTGTGGAGCTGCTGGAGGTGTCGATGAGAGTTTTCTTTGGCCATGCCACGGAAAAGGGGGAGATGGTGCATGACTGCTGACTTGAGCGTCCAGTCATAGGCAACGGTAGGCCAATCAATGCAAGTGCTTGGTGTTTCGGGGGCAGCATTTAGGTCATCGATGGTTTGGATGTTTGGTGGGTGATCGGGACCTGGAGGAGGGGGATCGTGTTCCATAGTGTGTAGAACTGGGTTGTCGAGGTCTTGATGAAATAGAATACCGTGATTATCCGAGTGAGATCGATGACTATCGAGGGCAGGACGTGAGGCTTCCCCACGACTGGTAGATGGTCATTTGGCCTGTCTTCGAAGTCCTTTCTCAGTTCGAGTAAGCTCGTGATCGAGGGGTAGTAGGTCTGGTGCAGATCTCCTGGTCATGCAAACAAAAGAGAAAAAATCAGTTTCTTCATAATCCCCGGCAACGGCGCCAAAATTTGACTCGCCGTCGAAACGGGTCAAAAATAATATATTTCCTGAGGCCTAGATGCACAAACTAATTTGTGTAAAGCGGTAACAGGGTCGAACCACAGAGATTGTGAGAACTGAAATCAAGCCCTCGATTGTATGACAGAGGTAAAAATGCACAAAATCACAACAACAAAAAGGGGGGGGGGGTTTATAGGTTAATCAAGTTAACCAAGAGAGTGATCAGAGCTAACAATTCTAACTACTAAAAAAATGACAATCGAGGTCACGATAAGTAAATAATAATAATAAAGATCAGAGATAAAATAAAATGCAAAATAAACAATTAGATTAATAAGCAAAGATAATAAGTCAAGGAGAAGGGAACTTGGTAAAGGGCTTTCTTGGGTTGCGTCGAGGGCTCGATTGTCATCAGCGCAAAGATTTTCCGTTCTAACGTCACAGACGTGCTATAGGGGTCATGTTTTCACGTAGACTCCCTGCTTTCTTTCGTAAGGAGCCACCCCCCGTTTTCACTGTTAATAAGGTGGCCTCGATCCTTTGATATCCTCTCAGCCACCTATCTTGTCATCAAAAGACAGCCTTTTTCACTTCAGCTTGTCACTAGCACAAAGCGGACAGAATATCAGAGCATCGATAAAGAACAAGAAAGACACATCTAGGGAGCGATGCCTCGATTTGTCAGGATCACGACAGGACCCTAACCAGCTGCGTGCCCTAGACTAATGAACCCAGATCTACCCGAGAACACTAATCTAGTTGTCTACACCTACCCAACAGTCTCACGCTAGTTATCACTGCAGAGTCACGACAATAATCACAAAGGGAAGATTAAAAGTTGATCAGGCCTCGAATCACCCTAAGCAAAAATGGAATTAAAATGACAAGCAACCAGATATAACAAAGAGAACATGTTAAGAGCAATCAGGCCTCGAATCTACCCAAGCAACCCTCGATACACCTTTACCAAGAACGTGGGTTTTAGCCACTCATGTTAAGAGATAAACAAATAAAAGATGGAAATAACATAATAAAAGATAAGGGAAGAGTTAAGGATAAAACTTGATTAATGGTGCTTGTTACAAAGCTTGGATCCAGCAACTATGGAGAGAAGAGGAAGGAACAAGCCCCAAAACTACTAAACTAGAGGAAAGCTACTGAAATTAGTTTAAGAGTAAAAATATCTAAAGTGTAAAGAGGTGCTGAAACCCTAGCACATAAGGTTGTATATATACACCAGCCACCCACTAAGGGACAAAAATTCCAGCTAAGGGGAAGTATACACAAGGTGCCCACGCTCTGGCAAAGGGGTGACCCACGATGGCAGAAAAGGGGAATATTCCTCGGGATCCTCGCAGAACATCTGACATGCACCAAGGAGGACACGTGGAGTGATTGGAGTGGAGCCACGTGGACTTGGCGTTTTGCACTTGTCGAGGTCTCAATAAGATTGTCGAGGTCTCGATGACATGTCGAGGGCAGATCAGCATCTTTGGGCACATTCTGGAACGTTCTGGAATGTTCTGGAATGTTCTGGAATGGGTCTCGATAAGAATCTTTATGGAATATTCCTTTCGGGCGAGACCAGCATCTGAGGGAATATTCTAGGAGACATCCGCATCTGAGGGAATATTCTGGGGGACGTCCGAGGGGACACGTGGAAGCACAACTGCGAGGACACGTGGATTTAAGGCTCTTGATCCGTCGAGGGCTCGATGACAGGCCTCGATGATAGGCCTCGATGAGGAAATTGGTCCTTGGTCTCGACGATGGTCTTGAACCTTGAAAATCACCCAGAAAGCATGTCTTTTCGCACATTTCTCCTTCTTGGCCTTGATCTGTGAAAAAGATGGAAACACGAGTGGATTAGTAGTATCAAGGCCTAAATCAAGGCAAAAATAGAAGGAAAAACATGCATAAAATACATGCTATCAAATACTCCGCCAACGGCCTCCTCAAAACCCAAAACACGTTCCACCCCTCTCTCCTCGCCGAAGCAACCGCAGCCGACAACCACCGTCGCTGCTACTACCTCAGTTGCCCCGACGACTACCTCCACCGTTTCCCCTGCCAAAAAGACACCACCTACCCCAAAGGTCGTTAAAACCCCAACGGCCAGACCACTTATCACCTCACCTCCCAAACCCTCGCCTCCGAAACAAACTACCCCTAAAACCACCTCTGTTCCCACCGTCACTCCCACAAAACCACCCGTGCTCGACGATGAAACTTCGTCTGGCGAATATGAGTTCGATACTGGCGATACCATGGACTCCGTCGAGACTGCTACTACTATCCAGCCCGCGCCGTCGACGACAGCACCGCTGAGTGCCTCCGGCACGGCGGCCGTTGACGCTTCAACTGATGCAGATGGGTCTGGCGAGTCCTCGGGCGAGGAAGAATCTGGGGAGGAGGAAGAGGAATCAGGCGAAGACTCTGGTGAAGCAGAAGGTTCCGAGGAGGAATCAGAGGAGGCAGCTGAGGATACTCCCACAGACCAACCAGAGACAGCAGCCGCCCAGAGCAAAACCACCACGCCGACGTCTGACGTCCAGATCACTGGATCTGTTCCAGGTCCTAGCGGTATGCCCATGGGCCGTAGCATGACCTCCCGTGGCCGCTTGATCGAGCCAGTGTGCTACGCTGAGGGAAAACCCAAGAAAGTGCAGCTTCGCGTGCCCATCGAATCCGATGACGACTCTGAAGATGAAGTTTTTGTCCCCCCTCCTGCTGAGACCACCGAGGACACCTCTATGGATGTCGAGGAGCCATCGCCAGTCAGGCCCAAGCGAAAGGCCCCAACTACCCCAGTTGCCTCTTCCCAGCCTAGAAAGTCAGCCCGCATCACCAACAGCTTGGTCAAGACGGTGATGCCCACTCCTGCAGCTCGTTTGGCCCATGCCAGAGCTAGCGCAACCGCGCCCCTTGCCTAGGTAACACCTGATCTTGCTCACTTGCATGGATGATTGAAATTTCCTGATAAATAGAGCAATGATATGTTGTTAGCTTTGCATGGTATGCTTGTTTCCCCTTCTGCTCAACTTGATTATGAATTTTGTGAAAAGATGGCCATAGCTGCTAGGGTGAATTTGCTGATTGATAATATTGGTTGGCGTCCCTTGTTTGACCTTGTGCATCCCACGTTCTTAGAATTGAGTCATGAACTCTTTGCTTCTTTTTGGTTTGACACTGCCATGCTTAAACAAAAAGGGAAGGGTAGCTTGCATTTAGGAGCTGAGAGGGTAGTTAACTTTCGCTTGATGGATGTTTGGGAGCACCTTTCTGTTGATAAATTTAATGTCCTGCTTGGCTTTATCAAGCAATCTGATTTGGGTGTTCCTTGGTATCTTGGTGCATTTGCTGCATACCCTCCTGAGTTTGATGTCACCAGTGCCTTTAGGCAGCTTACTAGCGATCCAGATATCGGCTATACTTCCCGTAAGTCTAAAGGCCATCAGCTGCGTGACCCAGCCCTTCGTATACTTCACCGTTTCCTTGCCCTCACCTTCGAGGGCAAGATGCAGTCCTCGGGCACCCTCTCTGTCCAGGAATTATTCTTTTTATGGTGTATGCATAACGGCCATAAGGCCAACTTAGGATACTGGATTGCACATGAATTGAATGCTATTATTACTTGCAACTGTAATCCTATTCTTGGTTCCCTTATCACTCGTTTGGCCGTCGAAAAACGTGGTCTTGATGTATCCACATGTGATCTTTTTGTGCCTGTTGGTTTTAAATTGCTTGATGCCCGTATCCTTGATGGTATGGGCCATTTGCCCTTGAAAGGTCGTGTTTTGTGTTTCAGCAAAGGATACATGTCGCACCGTCGCGAGCGAAATTCGGGACGCAAGTGAAAGGATATCACATAACAATGAAGTCGCCACCCTATTTTTCTAAGGTTTAGGGAAACCTAAAAGTCCAAAAAAAAGAAGAGAACAAAATAAAAACTAAGGCACAAATAAAAAGGGTCTAAACCCGAGAACGATGGTTCGGGGTCGTTTTATGGACTCGGGAAGGTGTTAGGCACCCGAGTCTCATCCTTAAAGAGGTTACCGGTTCTAGAAAAGAGGTGTTTAAAAATCATGTTGAAAACAAGTAATTTGGGGCCCTCAGGGGGATCGTCACTTTAGCTTTTAAGTCGGTTTGATTGATTTTATCCTAATTGTTGTCGAGTTGTTTAACAGAAAATAACATCTTTTATTCTCTAAAAGATAAAAAAGGTTGGTTATATACCTATTCCGATTATATTTAGCCAAGCTCAAAATTAGTCCGATTACATGCAAAATTAGGTGAGATTACTACCATTTTGTTAATCTTTACTAAAGCGACGCCACTTTCATCATCGGGCCAATGCACGTGACTAATCCTATTTACTAGGTGATTTTAAGCATGCATAGACTAGCAAAGTACCGTTTTGAGTGAATGCGAAAAACAAGTTGAAAAGAGAAAAACCGAGTGGGGTCGAAGCCGCGCACATAACATATTCGTCAAGATAATATAAATTAAAATACAATCGTGGGGTCGGAGCCGCACACGATACACATTCATCAAGATAAGCATAAATTCGTGGGGACGAAGCCGCACACGAAACAAGCATAAAATAATCGATTACTAAATTTAAATGATCATACAACATTAAACATTTAAAGTGCATTTTAAGAGAGGATCTCTAACAATAAGAGGGATTAAAATATGGAGGTATTTTCTACGAGTTGGGCTTAAGGCCCATTTACTATCTTTTCGCTTTCATATGATTATTTTCTTTGGTGATTTACTATCCAATAATTTTAGAGGAGCCTAAGTTATTGGAAAAGATTTAAATCCTGTGTTTATTTACTACTTTATTTAGTTTTCTTGGATTGATTTTATTCGTTTAGATTTGTGGGAATTTATTGAAGATTTGAGGATTTTAGTAATTAATAATCATGCAATCAAATTAAAGCGTGATGTTTAATTACTAGTCCTATTTTATTTCATGCTCTTAATAAAATAAACGTTGAGTGATTACTAAGCCTAGTTCATTCAAGCAGGGGTCGATTTGAGTGAAATTATTAAAGGGTGTTATTGATATAAAATAATTCTCATGCAAATGGATTAATTCGAATTCTAACAATTCCAAATAATCATGCATACGATTAATAACAAATTGAAGTACATTTATCCAAAATAAAAGAAAAAAAGGAAAACATACCTGGACGAGCTTTACCTGCAAATCAATGATTAGTGGCAACAATTAATAATAAATATTACAAATTAATTACAAATTCCCAAATAAATAAATACAACAATTAAATTCTCCATTCGAGCTCCGCAATTGGGAATGAACATCGAACTCCTCGTCGAGCTCCATCGAACTCGTTGGGCATCATTACGACGAACATGCAAATAAAACATACGAATAAAATAGACAAATAAACGCGTATTAGTAAGGGATTCACAAATAAATTTCAAATGATCAAATATCAGTAGGAATGAGATCACCTTACCCATTAAAATTGGCGTAGCATCCGATCGAGATGATAATCGTGAATTCGGTACCTGCAAAAGTGAAGAACAAGTTAATACACGATTTTAATTAAAAGGGCTTGTGCCGTAGCCCATTCCTTTTTTTTTTTCTTTCATGGGCCGTAACCCATTTTCTCCTTTTTTTGCTCTTTGGGCCGCAGCCCATGCTTTCTTTTCTCTCTTTGGTTGGGCCGAAGCCCAACCCCTCCCAATTTTCCTTGTCAAAACGACAAGGTTCCCCTCTCTTCTCCTCTAATTCTTTCTTTCATTTTAAGGCTGCAGCCGCAGCCCTCCCTTCTCCTTTTTCCTTATTCTTTTTCCTTTTCTTTGTTCGCTGCTTCCGGCCAAGGAGCAGTGGTTGTGGCGGCGTGGCTGGGAAGCTGGTGGCGCGGCTGGGCAGTGGTGGAACGGTAGTGCGGCAGCAGCGGCGGCGATCGAGTGCAGTGTCGACGGAGGCGGGTGATTGCTGGTCGTGGCGGTTTGGGTTGAGTCTGATTTCGGTGATTGATTTGGGTGGATTGATTATTTTGTTGGTCCGGTTTTAGGTGGAGTAGATTCGGGTTGGCCGGGTGAGTGGTGGTTGCTGGTCAGAGCTGGTGGCTTGCGGTGGCAGTATGTGGCGGTTGTGCAGCAGAGGAAGAGATGGGTTCGGTTTTGATTTGGGTGGAGCGGCAGGGATTTAATTGATTTGGTGTGGGGATTGGATTTTGGATTTGCACGGATTGAATTTGATTTAGCGCAGGAATTGATTTGGGTTTTAATTTAGCAGAGGGATTCGGATTTAATTTGGGCAGAAGGATCGGAAGGGATTGGGATTTAACTCGGCCGAGGGATGATTGTTTGGTGGATTTGTGATGGTTTGAGGCGGTGGCGGCTGCTGCGGTTGGGGGTGACGGAGGTATGGTGGCTGTTTGGCCTTGGCTGTTGGCAGCGGCGATGGGTGATGGATTTGGATTTAATTTCGGGTTGGGTTAGAGGAAATTGGTTTGAGAAGGTTCGTAGCCGGAGATGGGTTTGGTCGATTTGGGTGTGTGATCGAAGAGGAATTGAAATGAGGGAGAGGATTCTCCCTTTTGATTTGGCAGAGAGCTTCCTTCTTAAAAGGAAATGGTGGGTTGATTAATTGAGGAGGATCGGTTCGTATCAAATCTTTGAAAAAAAATGGTAGAAGTTGGTATGTGTCTTTGAAAAAATAGGAAAGGGAGCGGGTGTGATGATTGCGGCCGAAAGTGAGAATTTATTTTATTTGATTCGAGCCAATAGCTCGAGAAATTTTTATTTTAAAGCGTCAAAAGTTCGAATGAAAAATAAAATACGTACAAAATAAAATAAAATGACATGAAACAAAATAAAACAAGATAATAAATAGTAAATAAACGGAAATAATAATAATAAAAATAAGATCAAAATTGAGCCAAAAAATGAACGATTTAAATTAATCGTGTCAAAATTTGGGTATCAACAGTTGCCCCCTCTTTACTGTCTTATCAAAAATAAAGTGTAACTGAAATTTTTGATGAGCAGTAAAGACGGTTGCCCCAGTACCACGAATGTTCGGAATGCAGAAAAAGAAAATGACTCCACTCGGACGTCATGATGCAAAGATGTAAATTGCGAGAATGTGAGCTTACCTTCGCTTGAATGCCTTACAGAAATAAAAATTGCCAAAATTGTAAATTTACCTCCACTCAGACATTGATTAAAACGCATGAAAATAAGTTCAACTTCACTCGGATGCTGATGTCTCAAGGTAGAAACATAAATTCAGCTCTACTCAGATGCTGGTGGCTCCACTCGGATGCCTTTTGGATTCAGTTTCACTCAGACACCGTCGGAGAAACGTAGATTCATTTTCATTCGGGCATTGATGGCTCCATTCGGATGCTGCGATGTAAAAATGTGAGTTAGTCCCACTCATATATGTATATTATGAAAGGACATAAATCTGAAAGCAGAAAATCAAACAGCCTTATACGGATGCCGTGTTGCAGAAAAATAAATTACAAAAGTGTAAACTTAGCTTTTTCGATGTTGACGGCTCTATTTGGACAGCTTTGCAATAATGCCAATTCAGTTCTGCTCCAAGGCCGATGTTACTGGGACACTGATGAGGAAAATAAATTGCAGAAAAATAAATTCAGCTTCACTCGAACGCCGATGCCTACTGGGATGCGAGATGCTTTGTAGAAGGGTAAATTCAGCTCTACTCAGACGCTGATTGATAGGTTCTATTCAGATACTGACAACTCCACTCGGATGTCGGTGCTGTAAATACAGCTTCAATCGGATGTCTTGCAGTAATGGCTCTACTCAAACGTCGACGACTCCACTTGGACGTTGATTGTTCAATTCGGATACTAGGATGCTTTGCAGAACTGTAAATTGCAGCTTCACTTGGATATCTCCATTTGACCACTTCGATGCCTACTTAATTGCTGATGCGGAAATTTAAATTGTAGAAAAGAAAATTTAGCTCCACTCGGACGCTGATGGCTCCACTCGGATGCCTTGCAGAAAAGTAAATTGCGGCTACACTGGGACGTCTCCTCTCGAACTCCGCGATGCATAAAATGTAAATTCAGCTCTGCTCAGACGCTGATGGCTCCACTCGGATACCTTGCAAATTCAGTTCCACTCGGACACTGATGACTCCACTCGGATGTCTTGAAAAATATAAATTCAGCTCCACTTGGACGCTGATCACTAATGGCTCTACTCAGATGCCGACAACTCCACTCGGACGTTGATAAATTCAGCTCCACTCGGACGCTGTTGGTTCCACTCGGATACCTTACAGAAATGTAAAATGCGACTTCACTCGGACGTCTCCCCTCGAATGTCGCGATGCAGAAAATGTAAATTCAGCTCTACTCAGACGCTGATCAATAATGGCTCTACTCAGATGCCGACAACTCCACTCGGACGTTGATAAATTCAGCTCCACTTGGACGCTGATAATCATGACTGATTCTGCAAAACAAACGTTAAATGGTTTTTGCAAGGTGGGGTTTGAACCGCCACACGATTTCTTGAAAGGTGGGGTTTGAGCCGCCACACGATTTTCGCAAGGTGGGGCTTGAACCGCCACATGATCTTTGAAAGGTGGGGTTTAAACCGCCACACGATTTTTGAGAGGTGGGGTTTGAACCGCCACACGATTTCTTGAAAGGTGGGGTTTGAACCGCCACACGATTTTTTGAAAGGTGGAGTTTTTTGAACCTCCACACGATTTTTTTGAAATGCGGGCTTTGAACCGCCACACGATTTTTGAAAGGTTGGGTTAGAACCGCCACATGATTTTTTGAGAGGTGGGGTTTGAACCGCCACACGATCTTTTTGAGATGTGGGGTTTTTGAACCTCCACACGATTTTTTTTTGAAAGGTGGGGTTTGAACCGCCACACGATTTTTTTTAGAGATGGGGTTTGAACTGTCACATGAATTTTACAAGGTGGGGTTGAACCGCCACACGATTTTTTTGAAAGGTGGGGTTTTTAAACCTCCACACATAAATTTTTTATTTATTTTTTTTGTTATTTTTTGAAAGGTGGGGTTTGAACCTCCACACGATTTTTTGAGATGTGGGGTTAGAACCGCCACATGATTTTTTGAGAGTGGGGTCTGAACCTCCATACGTTTTTTGAAAGGTGGGGTTTTTGAACCTCCACACATAAATTTTTTTTTTGTTTGTTTTTTGAAAGGTGGGGTTTGAACCGCCACACGATTTTTTTGAGATGTGGGGTCTGAACCTCCACATGACTTTTTTGAGAGTGGGGTCTGAACCTCCATACGTTTTTTTTTTATGGGTGGGGTCTGAACCTCCATACGATTTTTGAAAGGTGGGGTTTGAACCGCCACACGATTTTTGCAAGGTGGGGCTTGAACCGCCACATGATTTTTGAGAGGTGGGGTTTTTGAACCTCCACACGATTTTTTTTGAAATGTGGGGTTTGAACCGCCACACGATTTTTTGAAATGTGGGGTTTGAACCGCCACACGATTTTTTTGAAATGTGGGGTTTGAACCGCCACATGATTTTAGAAGGTGGGGTTTTTGAACCGCCACATGATTTTTTTGAGAGGTGGGGTTTGAACCGCCACAAGATATTTTTGACAGGTGGGGTTTGAACCGCCACATGATCTTTGAAAGGTGGGGTTTGAACCGCCATGTAATCTTTTGAAAGGTGGGGTTTCTGAACCGCCACATGATTTTTTTTGAAATGTGGGGTTTGAACCGCCACAAGGTTGAAAAGTGGGGGTTTTGAACCGCCACACGAAATTTTAAAGGTGGAGTGGTAACGTATCTCCATTCGGATGCCGATAATGGTGGGGAAGATGGGTCGCCGTACGAAGTTGATTGAGGAGTGGCAACGTACTCCGTTCAGGTGTTTATTGGATGGATTTATTGGTGGAGATTGATCACAGTGTGAGATTCCCCTGACGCATATCTGTATTCTACAAATAGGGAGGAAACAAACACGAAGCAGCAATGGGTGGAAAAAGAGGAAGCAATTGATAAATGTAAACAATGAAATCAAATAATGTATGTTGTATATGAAAGTATTTCCACACTACCCTAAAGTTTGCCCCCAGCGTTTTATAAAAACAACTTCCCTATCAAGAGAAGGTTCAACAAGTTTATGCATTTCTGGAGAACATGTCATCCATTTTCTATCATATAAGCATGCTTGATACAAGTCTAGAAAAGCATCCACATCTTGCCCAGGAGATAACGACCTCAAGGACAAGACTTTCCCACAACATGTAGACGTAAGCAATCCTCACCAGATATTAGTGTTTGCGCTCACACTCAGTAATAAGGCTATGTGTTTACACTCGTAGAAATGCAGCAACATAACACACAGTCAGATTTGCAATGTCAATCCGAGTGAATAAACTTCAGATAAAGATGCACATGCATGGGCATTCTAATAATCGAAAGGACTTTGCGGGGAGAAGAAGTGAATATATTTTTCTTTAATGAACAAGGCCTGCTGATTGGCCACAGTAAGGGCAAAGTGCACAAGTCCTTTAGTCTTGCTGGGGATGCTTCGTCCCACTATCACTTTGAGGGCGTAGTGCTTAGATGCTGGATATGCTCTTCCTTGGTCGTTTTGAGGGCAAAACGCCTAAGTTCTTTGATCTTTGCCAGGAACGCTCTTTGATTACTTTGGTGAAGCCCTGAAACTTTCCCTTGAGAGGTCCACAATTTATTGTTTGAATACAACTGGGTTCTAAGTCTTTGAATCTCGGTGAACCCTGGACGATGAGGTTTTTCATGGGTCTGAGACTGGTCGGACTAATTGCCACTGCTGTGTACCACCCCTGCCTTGGTTGTTATGGGGAAATAGCCTTCACTTTTTCTCCTTTTGGAAAATTGACCTGGAGCCAATTTTTCGTACTTGCTTCTGCTTTTCTTTCCTATCTTTTTTCTTTCTTCTTTCTTTTTTCTTTTTTTTCTTTTTCTTCTCTGTTTTTTTTTTCTTTTTTTTTTCTTTTTTTTTTCTTTTTATTCTAACACAAAATACATAGAGCAAGTACCGTTTTCGTTCTGGCTTTCCTTGGTCTTGGTTTAAGGCAGAGGCCTTCATTTCTTGCTCTTCTCGGTGTCCTTCCAGTGCCGACCATCAATATTCAAGGATTTCTTCTTTCTTCTTTCGCAAACCTCACTCACTGTGCACCTTGCCCCCGGTTAGCAATCTCAGTCTAGCACTGTTCATTGTCTTATATAAAAAGAAAATGGAAGAAAGAGCAAAGTCCAATGTCATTTTACTGTTATCCCATGGCTAATGGTGCATGTACCCTGGATATTATGCAAATCCAACTAGCACTTAGTTTAGCATTTGCACTCATGAAAGAAGTATGGCGTGAAGGCCCAAAATACTCACAGGGATGCGTTTGTGACTGCTTACATCTAAAGCATGATGTAGATATAAGAGCTAGCAGGCGAGATCATGTATGTCATATAATTTCAAATAGATGCACAAGTTATCCATGATGCAGTAACATGTTGAACATGCTCAATTTAAGGAAGTTCTTTTTTTGAAAACTTGAGGGTAGTGTGGATTTTTATTCAAAGAATCTTATGCACATTTTGTAGCAAATCTTAACAGTTTTAGCAATTTTTACAAAAATGTGAGGGTATGACCACTCACGAAAATTTATGAATAAATAAAAAGAATTGCTTCTGATGCGGGAATGAATGATTGTACAAAAAAAGGTAGAGAGATGAATGGACTTCTCTGGACGTGTGTGGCGGGGCCGCGAGGTCGTAGCAAGGATGTTGCTGCGGAAAAGTAAGTGTGGACCTCACTCTGACGTTGATGCCCACGCATAACATAGATGAAAGTGGGGGGAATTGAGCCACCGCAATAGATGCAAGTGGAATGTTTCCAAATGGTTGCCCCCAATGTAGAATGCATAACGGACTCCTTAATAATCGCGGCAGGGCAAAGAAGGCACATAGGAGGATCATTCTAGAGTTGATAAGAGGAGGATTCCTTCATCTCACTGAGCATTATGCAAGTAGTCATGGTATGATTCGTGTTCCTGCAAAAATAAGGGAGAAGCAATGGGTAGGACTGAAGGGCGATTTAGGAAAATGGACAATGTAATCAATAGGTTTTAAACTCTCCCTTTTCTAGTGAGGCATTATGCAGGTAACCACGGTTTGATTCAAACTTTAACTCGGGATCTTTTCTGCCAAGGCGTTATGCAGATAATCACGACATGATTCAAATTTTGACTCGGGTTCCTGCAAAATAAAGAAGAAATGGTTAGAATGAAGGGTGATTCAAGAAAATGATCAATATAATGAATAAGTTCTAGAATCTCCCTTTTCTAGCAAGGCGTTATGCAAATAGTCTCGACATGATTCCAATTCCGACTCGGGTTCATGACGATATTGGAATCAAATCCTAATTATCTCCTTGTCAATCTCCCATGATTCATCACCTTTCAAGATACAAAATCCAATCCATTAGTAGCATCAAGTTCATGCATGTACTAAAGGATTAATGATATTGATATGGTATGAGAAACATCCATTGGGTATGGTGTCGGGATGTTGGAGTGTTAGGGTGATCTGAGCAAAGCGAAGTAGTTGGACACGCTTTAATTTCATATTTTCTGACAGTTTTGTGTCTTGGGCAAGACAAATGATGAGAGTTTTTCTTTTGGACCCCAAGGATCTAGTTTGTCTTCTTCAGGCCTAGTTATAAACAAAAGAAAAGTGTAAGTAAGTATAATAAAAACTGTACAGTAATAAAAAATATATGGATTTCATTTTGATAAATAATTCTCCGACAACGGTGTCAAAAATAATTACAACTCATCACTAAGTACAACAAAAATATATATTGAACTAGATATGTAATTAATGCTCCTTGATGAGTGGACATGTGAGAGGAAAGCAATTCCACCAAACTCTTTGTCATACCATGATTCTGCAAGTATTTAAGAAAATTAATACTAATCAGCAGTATCTGAATTGAATAATAATAGATAAAAGGTGATTTAATAATAAAGAAAAAATTCAATAAATTGAGAGAATATACAGTAAAATCGCAAGAAAAATGGAGAGTAACGGCAATAATGAAGCAGGTTGGAAAATATACATCCAATACATCATGGCAATAATGAAACAAATTGGAACATATATACACGCAACCATGATGCTCGTGCTGGGGTAATTTCAACTACTTCTAACTGGCTGAAAGGCTCCCGGACGATACCATAGAAGTGGTCCCTCAGTAAATGGATACGAGAGTGTTTACCGAATCATAAAAGGAATCGGGGCGCTCAATCCATTTCGGGGTTCAAGTCCGAGTTTAGTGTTCATGAAAGCTTACTGAGGCGTTGGCCCCAGGACTTCACTACTAACCACCTAATTCTATTTGGGAAGGGCCCGGCGGCAGGGCATTATGCGTGAAATGCGTGTGAGAGAATACAACAATTGATATCAAAGCGAATAAATAATAACAATAAACACCTCAAGCAAATAATTCCGGCTTCGACCCTAAGTCCCCAGTGAAGTCGCCAAATTGTCGCACCGTCGCGAGCGAAATTCGGGACGCAAGTGAAAGGATATCACATAACAATGAAGTCGCCACCCTATTTTTCTAAGGTTTAGGGAAACCTAAAAGTCCAAAAAAAAGAAGAGAACAAAATAAAAACTAAGGCACAAATAAAAAGGGTCTAAACCCGAGAACGATGGTTCGGGGTCGTTTTATGGACTCGGGAAGGTGTTAGGCACCCGAGTCTCATCCTTAAAGAGGTTACCGGTTCTAGAAAAGAGGTGTTTAAAAATCATGTTGAAAACAAGTAATTTGGGGCCCTCAGGGGGATCGTCACTTTAGCTTTTAAGTCGGTTTGATTGATTTTATCCTAATTGTTGTCGAGTTGTTTAACAGAAAATAACATCTTTTATTCTCTAAAAGATAAAAAAGGTTGGTTATATACCTATTCCGATTATATTTAGCCAAGCTCAAAATTAGTCCGATTACATGCAAAATTAGGTGAGATTACTACCATTTTGTTAATCTTTACTAAAGCGACGCCACTTTCATCATCGGGCCAATGCACGTGACTAATCCTATTTACTAGGTGATTTTAAGCATGCATAGACTAGCAAAGTACCGTTTTGAGTGAATGCGAAAAACAAGTTGAAAAGAGAAAAACCGAGTGGGGTCGAAGCCGCGCACATAACATATTCGTCAAGATAATATAAATTAAAATACAATCGTGGGGTCGGAGCCGCACACGATACACATTCATCAAGATAAGCATAAATTCGTGGGGACGAAGCCGCACACGAAACAAGCATAAAATAATCGATTACTAAATTTAAATGATCATACAACATTAAACATTTAAAGTGCATTTTAAGAGAGGATCTCTAACAATAAGAGGGATTAAAATATGGAGGTATTTTCTACGAGTTGGGCTTAAGGCCCATTTACTATCTTTTCGCTTTCATATGATTATTTTCTTTGGTGATTTACTATCCAATAATTTTAGAGGAGCCTAAGTTATTGGAAAAGATTTAAATCCTGTGTTTATTTACTACTTTATTTAGTTTTCTTGGATTGATTTTATTCGTTTAGATTTGTGGGAATTTATTGAAGATTTGAGGATTTTAGTAATTAATAATCATGCAATCAAATTAAAGCGTGATGTTTAATTACTAGTCCTATTTTATTTCATGCTCTTAATAAAATAAACGTTGAGTGATTACTAAGCCTAGTTCATTCAAGCAGGGGTCGATTTGAGTGAAATTATTAAAGGGTGTTATTGATATAAAATAATTCTCATGCAAATGGATTAATTCGAATTCTAACAATTCCAAATAATCATGCATACGATTAATAACAAATTGAAGTACATTTATCCAAAATAAAAGAAAAAAAGGAAAACATACCTGGACGAGCTTTACCTGCAAATCAATGATTAGTGGCAACAATTAATAATAAATATTACAAATTAATTACAAATTCCCAAATAAATAAATACAACAATTAAATTCTCCATTCGAGCTCCGCAATTGGGAATGAACATCGAACTCCTCGTCGAGCTCCATCGAACTCGTTGGGCATCATTACGACGAACATGCAAATAAAACATACGAATAAAATAGACAAATAAACGCGTATTAGTAAGGGATTCACAAATAAATTTCAAATGATCAAATATCAGTAGGAATGAGATCACCTTACCCATTAAAATTGGCGTAGCATCCGATCGAGATGATAATCGTGAATTCGGTACCTGCAAAAGTGAAGAACAAGTTAATACACGATTTTAATTAAAAGGGCTTGTGCCGTAGCCCATTCCTTTTTTTTTTTCTTTCATGGGCCGTAACCCATTTTCTCCTTTTTTTGCTCTTTGGGCCGCAGCCCATGCTTTCTTTTCTCTCTTTGGTTGGGCCGAAGCCCAACCCCTCCCAATTTTCCTTGTCAAAACGACAAGGTTCCCCTCTCTTCTCCTCTAATTCTTTCTTTCATTTTAAGGCTGCAGCCGCAGCCCTCCCTTCTCCTTTTTCCTTATTCTTTTTCCTTTTCTTTGTTCGCTGCTTCCGGCCAAGGAGCAGTGGTTGTGGCGGCGTGGCTGGGAAGCTGGTGGCGCGGCTGGGCAGTGGTGGAACGGTAGTGCGGCAGCAGCGGCGGCGATCGAGTGCAGTGTCGACGGAGGCGGGTGATTGCTGGTCGTGGCGGTTTGGGTTGAGTCTGATTTCGGTGATTGATTTGGGTGGATTGATTATTTTGTTGGTCCGGTTTTAGGTGGAGTAGATTCGGGTTGGCCGGGTGAGTGGTGGTTGCTGGTCAGAGCTGGTGGCTTGCGGTGGCAGTATGTGGCGGTTGTGCAGCAGAGGAAGAGATGGGTTCGGTTTTGATTTGGGTGGAGCGGCAGGGATTTAATTGATTTGGTGTGGGGATTGGATTTTGGATTTGCACGGATTGAATTTGATTTAGCGCAGGAATTGATTTGGGTTTTAATTTAGCAGAGGGATTCGGATTTAATTTGGGCAGAAGGATCGGAAGGGATTGGGATTTAACTCGGCCGAGGGATGATTGTTTGGTGGATTTGTGATGGTTTGAGGCGGTGGCGGCTGCTGCGGTTGGGGGTGACGGAGGTATGGTGGCTGTTTGGCCTTGGCTGTTGGCAGCGGCGATGGGTGATGGATTTGGATTTAATTTCGGGTTGGGTTAGAGGAAATTGGTTTGAGAAGGTTCGTAGCCGGAGATGGGTTTGGTCGATTTGGGTGTGTGATCGAAGAGGAATTGAAATGAGGGAGAGGATTCTCCCTTTTGATTTGGCAGAGAGCTTCCTTCTTAAAAGGAAATGGTGGGTTGATTAATTGAGGAGGATCGGTTCGTATCAAATCTTTGAAAAAAAATGGTAGAAGTTGGTATGTGTCTTTGAAAAAATAGGAAAGGGAGCGGGTGTGATGATTGCGGCCGAAAGTGAGAATTTATTTTATTTGATTCGAGCCAATAGCTCGAGAAATTTTTATTTTAAAGCGTCAAAAGTTCGAATGAAAAATAAAATACGTACAAAATAAAATAAAATGACATGAAACAAAATAAAACAAGATAATAAATAGTAAATAAACGGAAATAATAATAATAAAAATAAGATCAAAATTGAGCCAAAAAATGAACGATTTAAATTAATCGTGTCAAAATTTGGGTATCAACAATACACTAGCGGCGCGAAGAGAGTCTGGAGTGCCCAGAATGGTGGAGCCTTCGAGTGGCCTGACCTGACTGCTGATTCACCTCCTCCCTCCCCTGTTCAGTCTCCCCCTCGCGATGAACGTCCCGGGCAAGCTGTTCCTGACATTACCGATGCCGTACCCACAGTTGCTGCCATCGCCGAGACAAATGCCCTACTTCGGATGGTCATCTCCCTTCTCCAGAATCTTCCCGATGAGCTAGCCTCGAGGCTGCACCCTCCTGCTAGTCCATGATCCTCTACCCCCCACTATTCTATCTCTTTGGCTTTGGGCTGATTTTGTACTTTATTTTCGCGGTGAACAATTTTCTTTCCCTTTCCCTATTTCTCTTTGAACTGCGTTTGTTTGATTCCTTTCTCCACACCGAGGACGGTGTTTTGTTTTAGTGTGGGGATAGGTTTCATACTTTTGGGATATATTATGTATGTGCATTTTTAGCATATTTTGCATGACTGTCTGCCCTGCATATGCATGTTTTTGTCCGATTTGAATTTCCCTCAAAAGATTTTCAACTGCTTTACACTACCCCTATTTTTAAACTCGCCTTTGACGGAATGCACAGAGTAGGCCCACTTCACACAGAATCTTCACCCACTACACCAAAACCACTTGCACACCATACTGCCTGTTAGCTCTTATGACTACATTTTGCCCTAGCTGCTTGCAATCAATATGTTTCTGCCTTGTGAGTGTTTGAGCTTCCATGCCACACTTTACTTCTGAGTGGATGCATGATTCGTGTGCTTGCCGAATTTGCATGAGACCTCTAGGGTATAGACATGATTAGACATGGGAATGCGATGATATGATTAGGGACCTTGCACTTTTCCTTGTTATCTTTTTTCTTACTTTTTATCTCTTTACCCACATGCTCACCCCTTTCTTTCACTACCCTTCTAACTACTTGAGCCATTCCTTTCTTTTCTTAGCAGGTGAGAGATGCCTTCAGCAGTGGTAAGGTGGGACAGAGAAAATCAACATCTTCGATGTGGGGGTACTGAGCTGCTTGACCAAGACACTGAGAGCAGATTAGAAAGAGTTCCATAGAATTGAGCAATGAACGCCTAACTGCTGCATCGAGATGCTGGAAGCAGTAATATGGCAACAATCACAGAACGCATAATAGAGACAAAAGCTCTAGTGTGGGGATTCCTGATGACTCGGCCTAAATATTCAAAAACAAATCAAGCACCTCAGTAAGCAATATGGAGACCAACTGCTAGGCCGAGCCGTTCACATCATGTACGTACTGAAGATCAGAAGCCTAAGGGAAATTTTTCTGCTCCAAGTTCAACAATTCAGAATATCATATTCGCTCCCTCCTTGCTAAAAATCAAAAATCAAAAAAAAAATAAAATTGAAGAATTTTTTTTTAATAAAGTGTTTGAGCAAGAGAGGAGCACAGATCAGAACTGGAGCAAAGCACTTCAAAGATCAGAAGACCGACGGCACTATCCGACAGAAGATTATACCCCCACTCTCCATCAGCATTCTCTGTCTTGCCTGTGCCACTGCCATCAGGGGGTCTTTCTCACCAACTTGCCTTTTTCCAGCTAAGAAACTTCTATCCTTCCTTCTCTCTGCTTTGAACCTCCTTCTTCTTCAACATCTTATTCTGCTTTACCTTTGCGAAGTCTCTATGATCATATGATTGCCCATGCGTGTGTTCTTTGTACTCGGGTCGTTATTGCAAATTTAGTTTTGTGCATAATCATTAGCATTGATGAGCGATAAACACCTAACTCTATTTTTGAGCGTGGGTGACAAACACCATATCTTGTGAGGATTGCTTGCAGCAGACTGATGTAGGAAAGCTACTCTTCTGGTTTCGTTATTCCTTTAGAGTAGTGCAGAGTTCATCTAGGCTGGAGGGTGGCGTACTGCTTGGTCGAGGCGTAAGTGGTGGCGTAAGTAACTCTGTGTGTTGTGGATTGAGACTGTGTGTTCCTGATGAGGTGATGCTTTCCGATTTTAATGCTCGAGGGCGAGCATCGGGGTAGTGTGGGGATGTTTGATAGAGCATTTTATGTCCATAATTCTGCCCTCTTTTATGTGCCTTTTTAGATCATGATGCTACTTATGTTGCTGTGTTTATTCACTTTTTGCAGATCTGGGCAAATTAAGAGGAAAATACAAAAAGGAACATTTTCTATCACTTTCTGGATGCATGGGAGCAGCTAGGCCGAGCAGCCGGACGTTTGCGGAAAGCAGCAGTGTCCTAGCGAGAAAAGGAAACTAGCGCAATAAAGGAAAAATATCGGATCTGCTCAATTAATGCGCCAGAAGTCCCAATTGCAGTAGAAATCCTATGAGGAGTTTAATTCAAATCAGATTAGGAGTTTAATTTGTAATAAACATATAAGTACTCTTAGTAATTAGGTTTTTTCTCTCTCTTCTCTTCTTCTCTCCCACTAACTTTTGGCGCCACCACTGCCTTCGGCAACCTCTGTTTTTTCCTCCAATAAACAGGAGCAGTTGCTCCGGCCGGTAATCAATAAGAGTTCTTCTTCGTCTCTTTTTTTATTATTATGCAATTTAATTCTTTATTTGTTTTTACGTTTAGCATGAGTGGCTAAATCTTCTTGTTCTTGGTAAGAGTCGATTGAAGGTTGCAAGGGAAGCCGTGAGGTCAAATTGTACTTCATAAATTCTGTGTTGATATCATCTTGTTTAATAATCACTTGTCAAATTGCCTAGGTTAATTAGTAGCTTGATCACCTATTAATTGAACTAGATTAATTACTATCTTCCTTGTAGTTATACCTAACGCGAAGCTGTAGGGTAAAGCAGATAACCATACTGGTCCTGACTGGAAACCTGGTATCCCCTAGTTGGATTAGACAAGTCGTTAGGGTAGAGCCTCAAGCGTACCGAGTGTCTCGCCCTAGACGCATCTTACCTCCTCTTCATGGGCATCCGAGTGTTGCCTCCATAAGCGTACCTTGGAGGACGGCGGACTGTCAAGGTTAACCCATAAGCGCACCTTGGGATAACTTCTATTACGAAGGTAAGTAGGGGACCTAAGCGTACCTGGTCCCTATAGTGCGTCTATCAGCTCGGGGTAGATGATGTTTACACCAATGACCGGCTGACCATAATTACAACCGAATTCGGACTCTTACTGGGAACTCTTGTCTCTATTGATTTCTTATTACTATTATCATCTTCTACTGTTAGTCTTTATTACTTTCATAGTTAATCACTAGATTAGTCAAACCATCATTCAAAACCCCCTTTTTGTTACTTGTTGTTTGGATTATTTAGTTTGTCAAATTGATTTGAGTGTTGGTCCCTTAATCCCTGTGTTCGATCCTGCTACCATTATACGCAATTTATTGTGCACTTTGACTGCAGGTTTTATTATTATTTTTCATGGGTTCGACAACCGATCAGTGACATCCTTCAACCAACACGCAAGAGGGGCATCCTTCAAAAGTAATTTTCTCAATCCGACCTCTTTTTCTTACTGATACTTTCACTTCCAAAATAGATGATCAGAACTCAACTAATGTAAACACTAAGCTTGATGTGTTTCGCACATCTTGATAGTACTTTGATTCATTCAACTCCCTTCAAGTAAGACTGCACTTCGTTTTGCTTATCCACTAAACAAATGAGATCCTTATAAGTCCACTTTTTTGTTTCTCGAGCTTCAGGTTCAATGGAAGTGTAAACCTCTTCACAGTTTCTGAGGAACTGACCTTTTCTAAATGCCACGATAACCAAACAATTAGTGTCCATTTCTACACACTTGTAAAGAAGACCACTCCTTCTCCATCCCTCCAAGACCGAGGTCCCATCAAAGGCCACACTATTTGCATCAAATAAAATTCCAACAGTGACTATATCAGGTTTCATGCAATAATCTGGTAACTTGGAGAGTAAGATCCTCAAGCGGGTGAAATCTTTCATCTTCAAGTATGCTAGCATGATGATATTTGCAACTGTCACATTCCAGGAAACCTTTGCTTCCTCCATCTCCTGAACAACAAAATCCACGCCTTTCCGACTCAAAAGACAAGCATGAGAAAGGAGACGTAAACACCAAACAATATCGGTCCTACCAGTTGTGGATGCAAGCTCATTAGCCAAGTCATGTAATCTTGAAAACATGTAATTTTCAATATAAACCCCGGCTAGTTTCCTGATCATATCCTGTCATAGGATTGAAGAAGAGGTCGAAGAAGAAGCGGGAGCTGCATGCCAGCTCAAGTATATTGGTGGAGTTGATATCAGCTACTCAAAGGAAGACCCATCCTTTGCTTGTGCGACGCTTGTAGTGTTGGAGCTCCACACCCTCCAACTTGTGTATTAGGACCACGCTCTTGTCAAACTCAATGTCCCTTATGTTCCTTCCTTCCTAGCCTTTCGGGAGGTTCCAAAATATTTTCTTCTTGTCCTTTCATTATTTTCTTTGGTTTTAGATGTATTAATCTTATGTTCCTGCATTCATTTCTCGTGTGAACCTAATTTTGAATTATGCTCAGATAGGAACTTGTTAGTTAGAATGAAAATTTTCCCTACTTAATTGACGTAATCTTCTGTCCCCTCACTTGGTTTCCAGCTGTAAATTACTACAATGGCTGATCATTTTCATCTGTCATCAAGCAAACTAGGATCGAGGAAACACATTTTCTTGAGAAAGTTTTCATTCCAACTAACAAGTTTCACTTTCTCGTGTGAAACTCAATGTCCCTTATGTTCCTTCCTTCCTAGCCTTCCGTGGGGTTCTGAAATATTTTCTTCTTGTTTTTTCTTTTGTTTTTGATAGACCATGTATACTCTTAATGCTAAATTTCCAATCTTTATGTTCTTTCATTCATTTTCTTGTGAAATTAATTGCACTCTCATTCTGCTGTTTTTCTCCTTCTTTTGGGTGTGCTCTTTCCTCCTTGTTGTAGGCTCCTATCCTTTTTACACCTTCTGCACAAGATGAAAACCAACTCCAATCCTTTCTACCCCCAGGTGTGTGCGCGTGCGTATGTGTATGTAACTATGTTTGTATGTACTCCACACCAATCTTAATCTCTTTTTGATTTACAGGTACTCATGGTTGATGGCAATGGATTGCTCCATCCCAGAGGTAAAAGTCTCTTTTACTTCGTCTTTTGTTATTATCTCATGAAATTCACTTTCTCCTCGTCACACTTCCTACATGCCGTTTTTGTTTAGGTTTCGGCTTGTCTTGTCATGTTGGTGTTCTGGCTCAACTTCCCACCATTGGGATTGGAAAGAATGTACTTTCTCCTAATTTCCTGCCAATTGGGATTTGTTACTTATTATTTCTTCCTTTGTGGTGCTAATTTAGCAAGTGCTGTTATAATTAACTTCCGTACCAGTTCTCTTCCCTTTATTGGATGTTCTTTCAGCTCTCTTTGAACAAGTTTCAATTTTCATGTCTCAGTTGCATAACGTTGATGGTCTTACTCAATTCAGAGTGAGACACCTTCTTCAAGCCAAAGAAAATGAAGGTGAAGATTTTGTTGCTTTGGTGGGTGCTTCTGGGCATTTGTGGGGAGTGGTAAGCGAAGAATCTGCATTTCATGTACATGGGACACTGGAAAATAAATTAACCATTGATATTCATCTTTCTGTGCTGATAAGAATCAGTATTTCCTTAGATATCACGCAGAACTTTAACTAGAGTGGATGAATGTTAACAAGCCATCCAGTTCTCTTCTGGATGCTTTTTCCGTCAGCAGTCTGCATCAAATCAATTTCTTTCTTTCTTTGTTCTCTGCTACAGGCAATGAGATCAACCAGTGGTTCAGAGAAGCCTATATTCGTTTCAGTTGGTCACCGAGTATCTCTCGACACTGCCACCAAAATCGCCAGAATGACATGCAAGTATCGTGTGCCAGAGCCTATCCGACAGGTGAAGTGTTTTACTGCCAAAATGATGTTTTTGACTTGGAACTGCAAGTGCTTGTTGACTTGTTTCACTTTATTTTGTTTCGCTTCATGCTGTGGAGTGTGGAGCTATGATATTGAACTTTTGGATCGTTTCATTGGGTGTTCTATATTAACTGCAGGCTGACATACAATCGAGGGCTCACCTACGGATGCATGAAACAAGAATGCTGAAACAGTGCAGTTGCTTGAATCTGGTAAGCGACTTCTTTTTTTGTTTTGTAGTGTAAGTAGCTTTATGTCATAGAATTGGTACAATGTTTTTTTCGGTATGTTTTGTCAGTGTGTGGAATATCAACTTGTGAAAATCAATTATAGGATACTCTGACGCATGGAGAGATCGAAGTCTGTACTACCGCTCTGAAGTAGGCAATGTACGTGGGAAAAACTTGCCGGCTGCCATCTCTTATAGCGACTGAATTGTTGAAGAAAGCAAATCCTTTGGGAAATCAGGATTTGACATCGACTCGAGTGTCCAGACCATCTTTTGTTAGGGCTGCAGGTTGGATGTTCTGAAGAGCTGGAAGAGTTGGTCCTAGAAAGCTTCCATTGCATCATCATCATGTCAACGGTTCGTTACCAACTGCCAAATACCTCTCTGTAAATCAAAGGAGCTCAAAATTCACAGCAGTATAGTGGTTGGCATATCTCTAAAATATACTATTAAACAATGGCGATTGCAATGACATGATATCTTTTAAATCATTGAAAAAAAAGAACACCACCAAGTTGGAATGGAATAAATGTTTTTCTATTAACCCATAATATTTTTAACAACAAAACACCACCAATTTGCCTAAACCCTCGAAAGTTTTACAATTTCCTGAAAAACATAAAAAAAACACTGGCCTTCCTTTCGAACATACACACTTTACATTTTCATAGACACTTTGATAGGAAAAAAGGTACCTCAAACAACCATTTCAGCTTCCTTAATAGTGGAAGGGATCCCAATATCCAATTGTTTTAGTTTTGGAGCCTGTGGCCAGTTTCCAATATTTCCATGTGTCAATTTCTATTTTTTTCATACTTGTTTTTTAGAATAAATTTTTATTTTTAATTTTATTATTATCAGGATAATAATGTTGAAATAATATTGGAAAAGAAAAAAAGAATAGTAAATTATGAGTTCGTAACTAATTAATAATATAACCAATTTTTGATCTAATTTCAGAATTGGAAATTGAAATTATTTTTTATTTATTTCTTGAAAGTTTTATAATCAAATCTTGTACTCTCTCCGTCCATAAATATTTGACGTTTTAGCTCAAAAACGCTGTCCTTTTTTAATTGACGCCATTAGCATCTGTGTCCACTTTATTTATGTTTTGTCAAAATTACCCTCAAACGACCTGTCGTTTTCTGGTCGAACAATGCGTCACACATGCCCTCGAATTTGTTAGATTGAAAGCGAATTGGGCCCACTAATCTAAAGACCAGACCCAGCCCAGTTAGCCCAACCCATCCAAACTATTCCTACCGGAGTTTTTATAATTAACTTGAACATGTTTGCCATAGTGAAATTCAGGCACTTTGCTTACAGGGACTCAATTGAGAAAAATGGACCAATATTGGAGTGAAAATGACTGTTATGCCTTAAGCAAAGAAAAACTTACCGTTTTATTTTATTGACTATGGTAATTTATTAATGAGAAGTATTACAAGTGAGCTGCTTTTGTGTTAAAAATATACTTTTTTTCTTATTCTGAATTTTATGTTCTAATACACAGTAAAAATGACAGCAATGTTGCTCCAAGAAGCCACTTCAGTTGAATTGATCTGCTACTCGAATACGCAGAGTTCGATTCGCGAGCAGAAGAGCCACCAAGGCCTGGTGCATTACCAAGCTAAGGTATGTTGCATGCTCCAAAGGTCATATTAGACTACACAAATAAGAAACAAAGAAGATAAAAATGTTAATAATGACCATTTCCTCTCATTTAACGTTAAAATGCATCCCTCTAGATTGAAGTGGATGTTGAAGAATAATACCTTGCACAATGCGATATCTCCGCACCCGCAAACAAGATGGCCATTTGCAATATCCACTGCAGCTGGTGCTCCCCCGCCATCGCTCCTCTGCAATGTTCGTAAATTGGTCATTCATGTTCTGAATTTGATTTGTTATAGAGAACTTTTATGGAACTACTTAAAATGGCATAAGGGTGTCATTCTATACCTTGTAAAAATCAACAGCGATGAAATTAGGCCATCGATTACCGGATGCTTGATAACACGTATTCATTGCGTCGATCAATTGAGCAGAATTGTCCTTGCAAGCTCCAAGGATATTTGGAGCGTTAGGAAAATGGTTCACCAAAACCAGTGACCTACTTGTTGTAGTCATGGCAAATGATTCTCCGCGATTCGGACACGAACCCTTTTCCATTCCACCATTCCCATCTGGAAAATTTCCAACATTCATCAATAAAATAATTTCTCATTATTCAGGAAAAAAAATAAAAATCTCCACAGTCCACTCACGTTGATTTTCTACAACATATCTCCACTGATGAGCAATTCCTTCAGAAGCCTCCTTAGATGACTTTGAAGTAAACACCACCAACCTCTGGTTCTTCTGAACCATATCATCAACTGTTGGCCAATCTCCACCGTTTTTCGGCATCCTCGATGCAGGAAACCAGAATTTTCTCAGGCCAGCAGCATCAAACACATTAGTTAGACCATTTAGGGACGAAACATAGTCCTCGATGAAAATGGTGACGATTTCTGATGGATTTTCTTCTAGAAACACACTAACCTGTTTCAGAACATTGACTGCTGGTGTCTACCATTCAAAACCAGATAAACAAATTAGTTATAGTCTGCGCGCATAAGATTCTTTTTAAGGAAACAAGACAAACGTTGGATCTAAACTTACGAAAGCTGTGAACTCGTGACATTTTCCTCCGTAAGAGTGACACAACCAAATGTCATTCAGATAGTCATACATGTCTAGCATCAAACCTCTGACACCATTCTGCAATACAAAACCATTTTCTGAATAAAGCCTAACAAGAAAGAGACAAACAAAAAGATGACAACTAAAGAACTAATTAAATACCAAAATTGATAAACAAGTTAGTAAAAAGGCCAAACAGCAAACATGCATTACTTAAACAAATGATCTAATGAAGTAAAACAGATATGAACAGATAAGAGATATGAACTTGTTGTCTCATTTTCTTACGAATTCACATCTTCAATCTTTTTTTTGTATCCACTTGTTTTAAATTATCTAACATGTATGTCACTGATTTTAGCTACAATAGATTAAGCGTGGTTGGGAATTTTCCAATCACTTACCAACTTAATTATTCAAGTATAAATGTGGATATCATGCAAACAAAATCACACATTTTAAAATAGTAACAGAAATAATGATCAGTGTCCAACTCCCAAACACACCTAAGCATGCCATGGAAGACCGAATAAAGTAGGAAAATAATCTGTAATTACTTTAGGCCAAACATTAAATTCCCCCCTTTTTTCTATAATCATGTTGGCGATTATCTACATTAAAATTTTAGACAAAGACATCAAAAAGTTTGGTCTAGGTTATTGGTTAATTTAATGAAACTTTTGGTTGCTTACAAGAAAACT
The DNA here is from genome assembly GCA_963691705.1 of Viola odorata. Classification (NCBI taxonomy): domain Eukaryota; kingdom Viridiplantae; phylum Streptophyta; class Magnoliopsida; order Malpighiales; family Violaceae; genus Viola; species Viola odorata. Next base: position 60,443,351 of record OY829539.1, read on the forward strand.
ATACACTACTGTGCTTGCTGCATACAAAATGTTATCAAAAAGTTTCAACTTTCCTGTTTCAATTGCGAAACTTTTCACTTTCAGATCTCACTTTTTAGCTTATTTGTTTAGAATTACACGCTTTTCTGTTTGCTGTAAAAAAGTAAAAACAAAAGAAAAGAAAGAGAATGGACTAGAGAACATACATTTAGCTGGCTTGCAACCGAATCCTCCTGATTAGTGGGAGCAATAACAAAGAACCATTTGTACCTTTTTGATATGGCACCAATTTTCGCATATGAATTATGGGTTGTGAGCCATGAGTACCTATTGAAAGGCAACCCCTTTACCTAATCAATCAGACCAAAAACAAGAACCCGAAATTACTATATGTTTCAAAAGATTAAAAAAATGGGATAAAGTTCTCTCCTTTTGTTGATTACTGAAATTTAATTCGTTTTAGTTTTTGCACACCTTTGAAGTTGGGCTCAGCAGCTGCGTTCTTGTGCATCTTGGCCTCACATTCCAATTTGCCAAACACATTTGGCAGCCGAGCCCCGCGTCACACTTCCTGTTTGCTATACATGTTTGTCCCACCTGATCACAACAATTCCATCAGTAACATTGAGATGGATGAGTAAGAAAAATGTATAAAAACAAAAAAGAAAAAAGACCCACCTTTAGAGCAGAGGAGGAACTGAGGAGGAAAGTTGAAATAAAGATGAAGATGAAGAAAGAGATGGTTGTCATTTTAGGTTGTAATTATTTTCTACTCACCAAAAAATTACAATTCTTTGCACTCTCTCAATTGCCTTGGTTGCAATTGAATTGCTCTCGGATGGCTTCCAAGCCTTCTATTTATAGATGAATGTTTGGTATGAATTAATACCAAAATGTCAAAATTCCCACATGGTGGATGGGCACATGGACAATGCACATGGATCTCACGGATGGATGGATGGTGCATGAACAGTGCGCATGGTTTACATGGAGTTGTGATACGATCCTAGTTGCCTAGGGGTCGTAGCACGTAATTCTGATCTAGTTTTCGATGCAGATATAAGATAGGACTCACCTTGACAACGTAGACTTGCTAGTCGTTTAGCACTAGCCAACCTAGTTCGAGCAATGGAGGTTCCTTGGTCGAGTCAATAGACCTATATTCCTTATGGATATCAATCTAGGGCAAACGAACAAGTGACAAACAAGTGGGGTTGAACTTTCTAGTTTTACTTGTGATTTTAATCGAATATTCTAACTCAATTAAAGACAAGGTTCACTCGTGAACAATTTGAGAAATACTCTCCGTATTTAATTATTAAAAAAGGTCTCTTTTATACATTTTTCGTACTCATCCATCTCAATGTTACTGATGGAATTGTTGTGATCAGGTGGGACAAACATGTATAGCAAACAGGAAGTGTGACGCGGGGCTCGGCTGCCAAATGTGTTTGGCAAATTGGAATGTGAGGCCAAGATGCACAAGAACGCAGCTGCTGAGCCCAACTTCAAAGGTGTGCAAAAACTAAAACGAATTAAATTTCAGTAATCAACAAAAGGAGAGAACTTTATCCCATTTTTTTAATCTTTTGAAACATATAGTAATTTCGGGTTCTTGTTTTTGGTCTGATTGATTAGGTATTGGAATCTAGATAGTCTCTGCTCCCTTTTATTAGTTTTGGACCTTTAATTGATAAGGTACTGTGGGAGGTAATATTGCAATATTCCGGGCCTCACCATAGTTGGAAATTATAGTTTTGGAATAAATATTACCAATACTCTGTATACTATACGCTCAGGGTCGGAGCCATGGTAGGGGACGAAGTTAAAGGGGAAATTAAGCTAATTTTTTAAAGCTACATGGTGCTATATAGAATAATTGAATTATATTTTTATTTATTATTTTATTTTCTAATATAAGAATTGACATATATAGAATATTTACAAAATATTGTTAAAAAATTATAAAAGTTAATAAAACAAGTTTAGGAAATTTTTCCTTATAAGTCATTAGTATAAGAAAGTTAACTTAAATTTTAAATTATTAATTACTAAAGTTTAATTAAATTTTGAGGGATAAATATAATTTTTTTACATAAAATCTAAAAGTGTAAGGAAAATATTAGAAATTTTTAAACAATTATATGACAAAATATTTACTTTTTTAGTAAATAAATAGGTCTCGATGGAAATGTGCAGAAAATCCTCCAAAAAGCTAACAATTCCACGAATTCCTCATCTTTAGTCTAATTCTGCAAATAAGGTGAAAACAGGAGCAAATGAGAAGTATCATGCTCAAAATGGGACTAAAATCAATAAGGAAAACATGCATTTAAACACCATATCAACCATAGAATTAAAACAATTGTTATTGGTTCAAAGCTGGATCCACAAATTGATGTAGTTTTAAATATTTAATTTATAAGTGAATTGATTATAACTTTTAGTCCTTGTTTGACTCCACATGTTCTCGTGGCTAAAAACTACATTTGGATCTAAAATAAAAGGTTTGGAAATAAATCGTTTCTTGCTTAGGATATTTTTCATTACATGATATTCAGGATTATTCGAAAAGAAACCAGGAAACAATAACCTAGAAATCTGGTAGAATGATGTTATCATTTAACGAAAGATGTTCAAAGCATGAAAATAGCAAATAACTAATTTAAGTTAGATGGCAGGTTCCACCTTTGTTATAAGGTAAATCAGAAAAATGATATGATGGTTCAACCAAAATTGCAACTCATTTGCATGCTTATATTGCAAATTTCAAGACTATTGGGTTCAAAGTGGGAGATTTTGTAAACTTTAGGGTTTCTTTATATAGTTTACCTAAAAATATATTTAATGTTTTAATCAATAAGCTTAATAAATTATTATTATTATATAATAAATAAATATAATGTTACAAAATAAAAAATTTGAATATATTTTTAATAATTATGTAAATGCATTTTTTTGAGATTTTTATATTTTTTTAAGATAAAAACTAGATGATGTTTTCAATTTCAAGCTAAACAACAACACAAACTTTAAAATAAAAAATATTATATATTTTCTATATGGTAAAAGTGGAAATAAAATCGAGTTTGCTGCATTCGTTAATCTCTTAAAAAATTACATGGGAGTAGCTTATAATAATATTTTAAAATAACACTAATAATAATAATAGTAAACTTATAAATTATTTTTTCAATTAAGTAATGCACTTTTATTTTTCAATTAATAAAGTATTATTATATAAGTTACTTTTAGTACGAATTTGAAATTAGTAAATAATTTATCATAGAAAAATATACTCAGTATTGTGAGTTAAGAAAGTTAGCAAAAATAAATTATATTTGTATAAACTATATCTTTTTTTTTAAAATGACTTAATATTAAAGTTATAAATAATGAGTGTATATTAAATTAATTCTTTAGACTTTAAATTTATTTTAATTTTTTTTATAGTATGAAAAATGAAAGAAGGTGATTTTCTATTATGAAATATTCACATCATAATATTAAATTATAATTAACAAAAATATTTAATTAAATAACTTAATAATTGAAATGCTAAAATACAAAAGAGAAAGATAATTTATTGAATAACCCAAATATGTTAAATACCGAAACTATCTTCTTATGAAATTATTTTTGTGAACTTTTACTTTTATATATTTTTAAAATTTATCATTTTTTGTGAAATTGGCATGAGAGATAAAAATATTTTCTTGGTTGATTACCAACATGTTCCTCACTATATTCAAAGAGGTTGTGGGAGATCAATATATGTAATGTACTGGTGGGGCTACAATGTGAGAAATATCCTTAAAAATATGGAATTCGAAAACAGTTACAATGAGTAAAATATAAGTTAATCTATTTGTAAATGTAAATTATATGATAAATATAAAAAAATATATCTTGATCTATTTTTAAATGTAAATTATTGTAAGTATTATTATATTATTTTAAAAATAATATTTTTTATTCGAGTTAATATTTTTTATTTTATTTTATTTTATTTTATTATTTTAATTTAGTAAAGAGGTTGATTTTAAGAATGTTAAAGAAATATAAACTAGATAAAAGTGACAAATAAATGGAAGTATTTATATTTTTTCTAACATAAATTATATGGTAAAATATAGAACAATATTTATGAGAATAATTGAGAAGTTATTTACAAGTATTGACACTATTATCCATATATTATCAAAATAATTTACATTTTTTATTTTTATGAAAGAAATATTATATATTGTACGTAAAATATTTTCTACATGGGTAAATAGTATTTATTTTATTTTAATTATTTAACTATAATTTGAAGGTAGTACATGGTTTATTTTTTCAGAAATAAAATTATTTTTAAAGTTAAGAAAATCATAAAATAACTATAAGTGATAAATAAAAAAAGAATTTATAACTTTTCCTAAAATTAATTCAATGAAAAAAGTTGATTAATGAGTTTTAACAATATAAAAGGATTAAGTTAGATAATTAAAAAGGGATACTGAAAATTAATATTTTATAATTTAATTATCAAATAGTTATGGTTATACATTTTCCTCAAATATTTATAAGTTTTTTTAAACTTTTTACCATTTATTTTTATTTTTTAACAACGTGTAATGTTTATATTAAAACTTTTTAGGATATTATAGGGTTTCTAATGTAAGTCTTAAAACTACTGTGTCTGAAGTGAAAGATTTTTAAAACTATAAAAAAATTATGTAGTTTATCCTAAAATTTGTGCTAGGTAAAGTAATAAGATTTTTTTAAAAACAAAATTGGTTATATCATGGATGGAACACATGATCTACGTAATCAAGATAACATATGATAGATACATAAAATATATTAAATAAATATTTATTGTAAAATTAAAGTCATTAGAACGTTAAAGTTAAATTAACCTTGAGATAAGATATCATTACAATAAGTAACCTTTTGAATCTTTAAATTAAAAATAAAAATTAAATGACACAAGTATGAATCCTACCTGTCTATCAAAAAAAAAGTGCACATGAGTCATATATAAAAGTATGAAAAAATATTATCCTAATCTAATAAAAAAATATTTTAAAATTAGAATAGTTTATTTATTTATAATAGTGATAATAGTTTCATGACTAATACCTATTACGACTATTAATATGATGCCTTTTTATGCATGTTTTTTCCTCTCTTTTAGGTCTAATTTCACACTTGATACTACTAATTTGGCTTGTTTTCCAACCACTTTGTAGATTTGGACTAAAGGGAGAAACTTACTGAAAAGCGCGCCATTTGGATGCATTTTTGTCATTTCTTCATCGTCGAACACTAGATGCCGTTTTGTTGTCGAGACCTACCGTCGGGACCTAGACGAGACCTTATGTCTAGGCCTAGACGAAGCACGTGGATGTTTCTTTTCGGATGACACTTGACCAAAGATGCTAAAAAGATTCTAGTGGGATTCCATGTGCAAATCGTCCAGCTCAGCATAGAATATTCCTCCCTGCCATTTTGTCCCCTAGTGGGGTTGTTAGGCTATATATAGAACCTTAACTTTAGGTTAAAAGGGGGAGGCTACTCTTTAGTATATTTTCCATCTTTTTAGGGTTTTCAATCATTGTAGCCACCTCTCTAACATTGGGATCTGTTCTTCCTTTATTTTTCCAGAAATTGGAGCCCCAAGCTCCAATTAGTTTTTAATCCAGATTTTCGTTTTCATCTGCACCTCTTCTCTATTTATGTTGCTTTCTCCATCTATCTTGTGCATGATTTCCAGCATGAGTGACTAAATCTCTTAGTCTTGGCAGGGGTGTTTTAAGGATTGCAAGAGGATAGTTGGGAGGTCAAAGTGTTCTTAAAACGTGTTCATTGTTGTATCCGCTTTCTTGCCATTTTATTGTCATTTCGTGTGAGATTTGTTGGTAGTTTGATCACCTATTTGCATGTTTCTCATGAATATTGTCATTTCCATGGTAATAACTAACGTGAGGCCATGGAATAGAGTAGGCACCTGGTACAGAGTCACCATGTCGTTTGGTCCAATCTGGCTAGGGCAAGAAACCGGTTAGGGCAGACTTCTCAGTGTCTAGCCCTAGACGTGTCTTCTCTCTACTTCACGGGCCTGTGTGTATAACCCATAAGCGTACCTTGGGCCAGACCTATAGTTGTGGGCCAAGGCCTATAGTTGTGGGCCAAAAGGCCCAACAGGCCAGCCCAGCTGGGCTGGCCTTTCCTTCACCGCGTGGGCTGCTAGGCAGCCCACTCTTCTCCTCCAGCTGGGCCAGACACGGCCCAGCTCTCCCTCTGTTGCTTTCTTTCCCTTTTCTTTTATTCCTTTCCCTTTTCTCAAACGCACACTCCTCTCCTTTTTCCTTTCTCTTTTCTTTATTTTTCCTTTCTTTTCCCGACAGCTATGCTGTCCTTCCTTTTACTCCCCTGTTCTTTCTTCTTCTTTCTTTTCTTGTTTGGATTGATTGGTTAGGTAATTGGTTTTGGATTGATTTTCGGTGGAAACGGCGGTGTGTGGTCGGGATTTGTTTCGGTGTGTGATGCGGTGGTGGCTGCGGGATGCGGCAGTGGTTGATGCGGTGGTGGCTGCGGGATGCGGTGAGGTGTTGGGATTGATTGGGTGGCTGATTGAGCGGTGGCAACAGCGATGGTTGTGATGGGTCAGCCGCGGTGGTGATTTGGCGTGGCTGGTTGGGCAGCAGCGGTAGCTGTGGCGTGGCTGCGGCGATGGCTGGTTGGTAATTTTAAATCGGTATTGGTCTTGCGGAGGATGGAATTTTCAAATTGGGTGTCTTGATTTTAATTTTGCAATGGGTAGAATGGAATTTGTTGGGTACTTGGTTTTAATTTTGCAGCGTGTGTGTGAATTGGTGCCTCCATCCCCCCTTTCATGTTGGAATTCTTGGCTATTTATAGAGGGAGAAATGGAGATTGAGTGATGGATCAGGGAGTAGAGATGATGATGATGATGGTTAGATAGTAGGCTTGGAAAATGGAGAGGGTGAGGCTCGAGGAGATTTGCTGAGAGAGGATGGATGAGTTGAGAGGAAGTAGGCTTTTTGAAAAATGGAGAGGGAGAGATGACGAGTGATGGGAGTTGGACGAGGGAGGTGAAGAAAAATGGAGATGGCTATGTTTTTAGGCAGAGAGGCGAGGGTGCAGTGAATTAATTGGTGATGGGAGCGTGTGTGAGGGAAAGATGATGAATGTTTATTTTATTCGGTTCGAGCAGATGGTACGGGAAAGCTTGCTCAAAACCGATGAAAAATTCGAATAAAAAATACCAAAATATGAAATAAAAAGCAACAGACAAGATGATGCGAGTAAAAGATGTAAAACATGAAAAATGGGTGGGAATGCTCGCTCTAGGATACAAGCGAAAAAAAACATTAAAATGCGACAAAAATATGAAATGACGGGAAATGCGATGAAAATGATAAATAGTAAATAAACGTCAATAATAAATATAAATAAGGTTAATAATATGACGAATGAAGAGAAAAATGATTATGAGGTGACGAAAGGTTTAAAATCCAAAATCAGGTAGCAACAGTTGGCCCCCTCTTTACTGTCCTATCAAAAATTTGGTGTAACCGAGATTTTTGATGAGCAGTAAAGATGGTTGCTCCCGAACCAGCAATGGTTTGAAAAGATGCAAAATGTAAATGCACTCCCTGATAATGGGATGAAAAGTGGATGCAGAAATGTAAGTGACTTGTCCCTGATAATGGGATGAAAAGTAAATGCAGAAATGTAAATCAGGTAGGGCGAGGGTAGCACTCGCAGTCCGTACCTTGTGCAGAAAAGTAAATCAGGCAGGGCGAGGGTAGCACTCGCAGTCCGTACCTTGTGCAGAAAAGTAACTCAGGCAGGGCGAGGGTAGCACTCGCAGTCCATACCTTCGTGCAGAAAAGTAGATGCGTGCATGATATGCTGGGGAAAATTATTGAAGGGGATGAATCATCGAAATAAGCGTAACAGACAGGGTGTGGGGACGAACCACTTACAACATTCAAAAGACGCATGTTGTGGGGACGAACCGCTTACAACATTCAACAGACGCATGTTGTGGGGACGAATCGCTTACAACATTCAAGAGATGCATGTTCTGGGGACGAACCGCTTACAACATTCAACAGACCTGTTGGCAAGTGGGTGACCAAGTCACCGCACGATATGACTGAAAAGTGGACGACCAAGTCGTCACAACAACACGGGTGACTAAGTCACCACGACACAACTGAAAAGTGAAATGGGTGATTGGAGAATTTTGACCTGGGTAGATTGCAGAAATATAACTTGAGATTCGAGCGGGGACACCAAAATTGTCAGACATCTGTGCAGGAAATGAAATTGACATCTGAACGGGGACACCGCAAGTCTCAGACGTCGATGCAGAAAAGTAAACTTCAACTACATCGAGGGTCGCACTCGTAGGCCGTAGCTGATGATGCAGAAAAGTAAACTTCAGCGCCATCGAGGGTCGCACTCGTAGGCCGTCGCTGATGATGCAGAAAAGTAAACTTCAACTACGTCGAGGGTCGCACTCGTAGGCCGTAGCTGATGATGCAGGGAAATAAACTTCAGCGCCGTCGAGGGTTGTACTCGTAGGCTGATAGCATGTTTTTATGCATGATTTTCCCTCCATTTTCTCACTTATTTAGAGCTTGATTCTGCTAATTCACCCTTGATTTCATTACTATTGCAGATCTAGGCCTAAAAAGGGAATTTATGCTAAAACAAACGTTTTGGTGCATTTTGAGCGAATTCGAGCTTCAAGACCAAAAGTCGAGGTCCCGAGTCCAAAGCAGCGTTCAAGGTCCCGAATCGGATTCCCAGTTCAGGACTCCCGAAGGGTAAAGGATGACGTTTCCACGTGTCACCCCACCTAACGCTCATGTGATCCCTCTGACACTGTTCTGACGCTCTGCACTGATTACCAAACACCTGCGGATTTCAGTCTTGAGCCCACTCCAGACCTGCCAAAGCTGGAAAAATCAGACAGCTTTATGCTTTTCCAGCTTTGTGCTTTGAGGAACATGGATCCATTTTTTTTGGCTTTCAATTAATGCATTTTGTCCCTAGTTTTAGGCTGAAGATATTTTGTGCTTGGAACCCTACTATATAAAGGGCATCCAAGAATAGTTTGGGGGGATCTCTTCCTAATTTCTAATCACTGAGTATAATTTAGTTTTAGTTTTCTTAGACTTCTCTCTAGTTTCTCTCTCTAGCCATTGTTAGCTTCTTCAACATTGCTGCCGAGCTATAAACGGAATTTTAGTAACAAGTTTTCTTCCCTTACACTATTTAATTACTTGTTATGCTTTCTTTAATCATTATTTGTTTATCTTTAAGCATGAGTAGCTAAATTCCTAGTTCTTGGCAAGGCTGATTCAAGGGTTGCAGGGGCAGATTCGAGGCCTTAATGTGCTTAATATATTCTTGATGCTATATTCAACTATTCATCGATTTAATTACATCTTTGCATGATTTAATTTGAGGCCTGATCATCCGAGAGTTATCTTGTGTAAATGCTGCCATTTATGTGATGAATACGGAAGGAAAGTTGCATGAGTAAGTAGGCATCTGTTTAGTCTTGACTGTGTCAAAGTGGTCTCGAATAGATAGGTTGGGTAGTTGATTAGAGCTGGGTCACGAGCCTGACAAACTGAGGAACTTTAGCTCTAGATCTGTCTTTTCTTAGCTTCATGGGCAGTTTGAGTATGGCCCTCCCGCATTCGTGCCTGGAGGGATGGCAAATTGTCAAGACTACCTCATATGTGGAAACGGGGGGTAGTTTCCCTTAAGAGAAAAGTAGGGGATATCCGAGGAATCTGGTCCCCATGTCATTTCTATGACATCTCGAATGGAATACCCTTGAGCTGATGACGATCTGGTCCCGAATGCAACCCAGAGTGCCATCGCCGAGAACCCTTTCTCCAACTGATTATTTGTGCTTATTTCGCTCTTGTTCTATTTCACGCCTGTGTTGATATCTCTGCATCTGTTTCTGATTTATTTTATTTCTGGAATTATACACTGATTTGCTTATTTTACCATTCGGGACCTCGAACGTGACATTCGAGACCCCGAGTACTGTTTTCGTAGATAGAAATTGTTAGCTCCCGAAATCTGCCTTGGCTGACTTGTTCAGCCAAGTAAACCCCCCCCCTTTTTATTGTTACTCTTTGTGCACTTCTCCCCCGGATATAGTCAAGACTATAGATCAGTTTCTCACAATCCCTGTGTTCGACCCTGACTGCCACTGTACACTTTATCTCTTGTGCACACACGTTTTCAGGCACTATAAATTCTGTATTTGACTAACGATCATAGGCCGTCGCTGATTGATGCAGAAAAAGTAAATACAGAAAAGTAAACATCAGCTACGTCAAGGGTCGCACTCGTAGGCCGTCGCTGATTGATGCAGAAAAGTAAATACAGAAAAGTAAACATCAGCTACGTCGAGGGTCGCACTCGTAGGCCGTCGCTGATGATGCAGAAAATTAAATGCAGAAAGATAAACATCAGCTACGTCGAGGGTCGCACTCGTAGGCCGTCGCTGATTGATGTAGAAAAAGTAAATACAGAAAAGTAAACTTCAGCTACGTCAGGGATCGTACTCGTAGGCCGTAGCTGATGGATGCGGAAAAGTAAATCAGGTAGGGCGAGGGTAGCACTCGCAGTCCATACCTTGTGCAGAAAAGTAAAGTGCGAAAAATGTAAAGACGCGTGTTGTGGGACTGAGCTACATCAACACTCAAGTAAACGCATATTGCGAGACTGAGCCTCGTCAACATCCAAACAGGTGCATGTCGCGGGACTGAGTCGCGTCCACATTCAAACAAACGCATGTTGCGGGACTGAGCCGCGTCAACATCCAAACAGACGCATGTTACGGGACTGAGCCGCGTCAACATTCAAACAAAAGCATAACAGATGCACGTTGCGGGACTGAGCCGCGTCAACATTCAAACAAAAGCATAACAGACGCATGTTGCGGGACTGAGCCCCGTCAACATCCAAACAGACACATGTTGCGGGACTGAGCCACGTCAACATTCAAACAAAAGCATAACAGATGCATGTTGCGGGACTGAGCCGCGTCAACATTCAATGCAGGAAAGTAAATTGCGGGAAAGTAAATTACAGAAAAGTAAATTGCAGGAAATGGAACGTACCTTTGGCTTACCTGTGCGAATTTAAATGTCTGAAAAGGCATGTTGCAATAGAAATGAAAAGTGGACGACCAAGGCGTCACACCATCACGGGTGACCAAGTCACCACGACACAATGAATGAGAAATGGGTGACCAAGTCACCGCGACACAACTGAGAAGTGGACGACCACGTCGTCACACAACACAACTAGATGTGAGTGACCATGTCACTACACAACATGACAAAAAAAGTAGATTTTGAACCACCATACAAAATTCTGGAAGGTGGGGTTTTGGAATTTTAAAAGGTGGGGTTTTGAACCGCCACACTAAAGTTTGAAAGGTGGGGTCTCGAACCGCCACACTAAATTTTGAAAGGTGGGGTTTTGAACCGCCACACGAAATTCTGAAAGGTGGGGTTTTGAACCACCACACTAAATTTTGAAAGGTGGGGTTTTCAACCACCACACGAAGGTTCGAAAGGTAGGGTTTTGAACCGCCACACAAAGGTTCGAAAGGTGGAGTTTTGAACCGCCACACAAAGTCTATTGACATGTGGGGTTTTGAACCGCCACACAAAATTTGACAGGTGGGGTTTTGAACTGGCACACAAAGTTTTGATATGTGGGGTTTTGAACCGCCACACAAAGTTTATTGAAAGGTGGGGTTTTGGACCGCCACGCAAAATTTGACAGGTGGGGTTTTGAACCGCCACACAAAGTTTTGATATGTGGGGTTTTGAACTGCCTCACAAAGTTTATTGAAAGGTGGGGTTTTGGACCACCACGCAAAATTTGACAGGTGGGGTTTTGAACCGCCACACAAAGTTTATTGAAAGGTGGGGTTTTGGACCGCCACGCAAAATTTGACAGGTGGGGTTTTGAACCGCCACACAAAGTTTTGATATGTGGGGTTTTGAACCACCACACAAAGTTTGAAGAGTGGGGTTTGAACCGCCACACAAAGTTTTGATATGTGGGGTTTTGAACCACCACACAAAGTTTGAAGAGTGGGGTTTGAACCGCCACACAAATTTTTGAAATGTGGGGTTTTGAACCTCCACAGAAAGTTTTGATATGTGGGGTTTTGAACCACCACACAAAAGTTTGAAAGGTGGGGTTTTGAACCGCCACTTGAAAGTTTGAAGAGTGGGGTTTGAACTGCCACACAAAAGTTTGAAAGGTGGGGTTTTGAACCTCCACACGAAAGTTTGGAAGGGTGGAGTAGTAATGTACCTTTATTTGGATATTGATTTGGGTGGTGCGTGAGCGTGGCCCGCCATACGAAGTTGATGGTGGAGTGATAACGTGCTCCATTCAGATGCTTGTTGGATGGTGGGGGAAATTGATCTGCCGCACAAAGTTGATTGTGGAGTGGTAAGGTGCTCCATTCAAATGCTTGTTGGATGGTGGGGGAAATTGATCCGCCGCACGAAGTTGATTGTGGAGTGGTAACGTACTCCATTCGGTTTCTGATTTGTTGGCGGAGATTCGCGGCAATGTGAGATTTCACTGATGCATATCTGTATCCTGCAAATAGGGAGGAAACAAACACGAAGCAGCAATGGGTGGAAAAAGAGAAAGCAATTGATAAATGGAAACAATGAGATTAAATCATATATGTTGTATATGCAAGTATTCCCACACTACCCTAAGGTTTGCCCCCAGTATTTGATAAAAACAACTTCCCTATCAGGAGAAGGTTCAACAAGTTCATGCATTTCTAGAGAACATGTCATCCAGTTTTCATCGTACAAGCATGCTTGATACAAGCCTAGAAAAGCATCTGCATCTTGCCCAGGAGATAACGACGTCAAGGACAAGACTTTCCCACATCATGTAGACGTAAGCAATCCTCACCGGATATTAGTGTTTGCGCTCCCCCTCAGAAATTAGGCTATGTGTTTACACTCATAAAAAATGAAACAAACATAGCACAAAGTCAGATTTGCAATGTCAATCCGAGTGAATAAACTTCAGATGAAGACGCACATGCATGGGCATTCATATAATCGAGAGGACTTTGCAAGAGAAAAGAAATGTGGTCTGTAGTTTTTGAAAGAAGGAAGAGAAAGTCTGTTTAGCAAGGTGCCTTTTAGCAAAAAGAAAAAGGGTTTAATAAGCAATGCTTGTTGATTGGCCGCGATGAGGGCAAAGTGCACAAGTTCTCTAGGGATGATTTATCCCGAGATCATCTTCTGTTGGTGAAGCGCCCAAGTTCTTTGATCTTCGTCGGGGATGATCTTCTTTTTTTTTTTTTTTTTTGAGATCGCTCCTTCTTGGTCATTTTGAGGGCGAAATGCTCAAATTCTTTGATCTTCGTCGGGGATGATCTATCCTTTTCAAGATCACTCTTTCTTGATAATTTTGAGGGCGAAGTTCCCAAGTTCTTTGATCTTGACTGGGGATGATCTTTCCTGAGATCACCTTTTGTTGATTTCGGACTTTTCAGTACTTGCTTCCGCTTTTATTGACTCGTGTTCCTTGAAGCACTTTTTTGATTTTATTTATTTTTTTTGATTTTGATTTTTTTTGATTTTTTTTGATTTTTTGATTTTTTTGATTTTTTTTTGAGTCAATTGTAAATGCGAACAGTAAGCAAAGCAAGTACGGTCTTTTGTCTAGTATGTCGTCATTTTCGTCTTTAGCAGAGGCCTTCAAGTCTTGATTTTTGATTTTTGTTTTGCCTCCTTCCAGCGTTGACCATCAATAATCCTTGGAGTTTTCGCATTCCCTCTTGCGCAAACTAAGTTCGATGTGTACCTTACCTCCGATTAACAACCTCAGTTGGGCACTGCTCATTATTTAGGGAATTCAAGTGGAAGCAAGAAATTTTACAAGCGGCTTAGAAGAGAAATGAATTGAATAGAGAGAAAGAGCAAGTGTCTGAAGACAAAAGAGTGAGAAGACCAAAGAAAGGTGGAAGCAAAGAAACAAAGTCCCCGGTCATCTTACAGCTATCCCATGTCTAAATGTGCATGTACCCTAGATATTATGTAAATCCAACTAGCACTTAGTTCGGCATTCGCACTCATAAAGGAAATAAGGCGTGGAGGCCCAAAATGCTCACAGGGATGTATTTGTGACTGCTTACGTCTAAACATGCCGCAGATATAAGAGCTAACAGGCGAGATCATGCATGTCATACAATTTCAAATGGATGCACAAGTTATCCATGATGCAGTAACATGTTGAACATGCTCAATTTAAGGAAGGTTTGAAAATTTTAAAGGTAATATGGATTTTATTCAAAGAATTTTATGCACATTTTGTAACAAATCTTAACAGTTTTAGAAATTTTTTTACAAAAAATGTGAGGGTATGACCACTCACGAAAATTTATGAATAAATAAAAAGAAATGCCCCCAATGCGAGAATGAATGATTGCACAAAAATTAAAGAGGTAGATAGATGAATGGACTTCTCTGGATATGTGCGACGGGGCCGCGAGGTCGGAGAAAGGATGTTGCCGCGGAGAAGTAAGTGTAGACCTCACTCTGACGTTGATGCCCACTGCGATGTTCTTGTAGGAATGTAGATTGAAACCAGGGCGAAGACCCCGTAAAGTTCGGATGCTGATGTAAAGCGGACAACAGGGTGTGGCCGCCGCAAAGGATAAAAATAGGGCGAACTGAGCCGCCGCAAATGGATGAGAGTGAGGCATTTCCAAAAGGTTGCCCCCAGCGTAGAATGCATAATGGACTCCCTAATACGCGCGGCAGGGCTGTGAAGGTACACAAGATGGTCATTCAAGAGTTGATAAGAGGAGAATTCCTCAGTCTCGCTGAGCACTATGCAAGTAACCATGACACGATTCGAGTTCCTGCAAAAATAAGGGAGAAACAATGGGTAGGACTGAAGGGCGATTTAGGAAAATGGACAATGTAATCAATAGGTTTTAAACTCTCCCCTTTCTAGTGAGGCTTATTGGCAAGCACGTCCTGATTCTGATCGGATGTCGAGACCCATTCATGCTTTGCGGAATTATGTTTAGATGTTACCGACCATTGAGATTCTGATAGGGAACAAAAATGAGAGTTCTATTTGGGCGTTGCTAGCCGCAGGAAGGTTGATGCGGAAAGAAAAATCCATTCGGGCACCGTTGCCCCCTAGGATGAAGAATCCACTTAGGCGCTGCTGCCCACTGGGATGTTGGTGCTGGATTGGGAATGAAGGATCCCCTCGGGCGCTACTACCCACTAGGATGTTGGTGCTGAATTTCATATCCGGACGAGAGTAGCACTCGCAGTCCTGGATAAGACAAGCAGAAGAATGTTGATGGCTTTAGTCGACTACCTTGCGGACATGCATTTTGGTGTTCCGGACTTAGTGTGACCGATCTTTTCATAGCCGATCTAATTGAGTGGGTTGCTTTTGGGAATGCACTGGTTCAGTCCTAACTTCAATGTCATCCTCGGGGAAAGACATTGCTTCACCTCTCGAAGGGAATGGGAAACTCCTTTGATGAGGGTTCGCGACTGTTGTGGTGGATCCAGAAAATGAAGTCCATGCACCACATTTCGGAGAATGCTCTTTTGAAGATTCAGCACTTGAGTCGGGCCTTTGTGTGGATCAATGCCATAATGACATACTTTGAATGATACCCATTTAGTACATGTCATGATCAAGGTGCGAGGTGGACAAACGAGATGGCTTCTCCGAAGGCTCCCTCATCCGATTTGCTTGCCCCAATTATAGAGGATTGAAAATGTGATGCAGTCTTAATGACCCAAGGCCTTCTGATTCTACTCATGATGATTTTTTATACCCACGATCTTGTTTGGCTTTGAAGTTTCAACTTGGTGGTGCCTTCTTTAGTGATGATCATGACGAGATCAACATGTTATCTTGAGGCTTCTGCTCGTTTGGTCGTCGCTAGACTTTTGCTAGACATCTCTTCTTAGAATCATGATGGCTGAAGAGATGACAACCCCTTGGAACCACTAGGCTGGTGAGCTTGACTGAGATACGATGGGAAGTTTTTATTCATTCCCCCAAAGTGATGATGGAGAGAAGGTCATTCGATCAATGGGTAATAGTCATCCTTGAGAAGCCACCCACTCCTAAAAGGATCAATACTCGTTCGATCATGATCAACTGCTTGGGAGGAGAGATGCTGGTGACAAGATCAAATTCGACCCATGAATGATTTGACCATGATCGAATTCGAGTCTGTAGTTTGGAGCATGGCGGGGCGTGAATGTCCTTATGCCACAGAACAGGGCTGATTTAAGCATGTTGATCGGGACCCTAGGGGAACACCTATTCGTCATGT
Source organism: Viola odorata (assembly GCA_963691705.1). Classification (NCBI taxonomy): domain Eukaryota; kingdom Viridiplantae; phylum Streptophyta; class Magnoliopsida; order Malpighiales; family Violaceae; genus Viola; species Viola odorata. The sequence goes on from OY829539.1 coordinate 60,459,756, forward strand.
TTTTGTAAGGTCAAGGGTTCCGCTTATAAAAGGCACCTGGCAACGGTAGTGTCTTGATGGTGGAATTTTCCGAGGAGGCGGATGGAGAGAAAAAGCTTCGACAATTTACACCCCCAAATAGGCTTGTTAACGCGGAATAGGCTTGGTTAGGGGTGTCCATAGGACGGTAGATCGGTATACCGTCCGAAATATTTCGGTATTCGGTATACCGAACCACCCAAAAAAATTACCATACCATACCAAATTATATTTCGGTACCATACCGAAATACCATAATTAGTTCGGTACGGTATTTCGGTATACCAAAATACTGAACAGTTTTTTAAGCAATGACAATTTTCAGTTTCCAACATAACAAATAATTAATTCCAATAACATAACAAATAATTAATTCCAATAACATAACAGGAGATGTCATAAAGTGCTTCATTGTCAAGAACCATGCACTCATCAGCATTCTCTACCAATTGATGCAATATAGTAAAAGATAAAAAAACTTTCATCTATCATCTTCGTGCTACATTCACATTCCATCAATTATTGTATCTGGAAAACTAATTGCATGACTATATTCATTTCCTGAAATGCTTGCATGAACCACTCTATAAAACAACAGGAAAAAAAGGACAGAAACTGGCTACTGCTTCTAAAGCAATAAAGAAATATAATAAAAAAGAACAAGACCTGATATAGCTGGAGTGAGAATACCATCTCCTATCACCATCGACGAGCCAATAAGAACAAGAACAAGAAGTGCCTTCTTTCTAAATGCACTTCCCTCAAGCCACCTTTTGGTCTTGGCAGCAAATGATAGTTCATGAAACCTTGAACGAGTATATGTTGTTAGCTCCTCATCTGTGTGGTCTTGGTCAGGAATAGTCTTCACATCTGCATGGCGGCACAGTAGTGAATAAAGAGCAAATATTCCACCTGCACCACAAAGAGCACAGTTTAGGGAATAGTGCCTAGTTAACTTCAGATTGAAACAGATGGCTCATTGAAAGAGATGACGCCTTATCATCCGCACTAACATTAGCACGAAACAATATCTTCGAATACAAGGTAAAGAATACAAGAAATCCTCAGAGAAAGAAAGCTTTGGAAATTGAGTAAAATGTTCTAAGATAAAATTAGCTTTGATTCCTTCCTCTAATAACAGTCCAGTCAAGCATATCAGCATCAAGTTAAGCAAAAAATAGAAGGTGATAGCTTATGACATATATAATGATAATCGACATTAGCATGCCCTATTTTGTAATTGCCGTGCAAAAAAACAAATTCTTGTCACTTTTTGAGATGTAAATGCTATGAAAGCTACCTCCAAGGATATAAAGAATATACATGGTGCATATAGACTTCCTTTAGTGGCTTTTTACTGCCATCATTCAAGCACAAACTATACATCAATTCACACATGCTCTCTTCTAATTTTGCTAAAAAAATCTTCCTTCTTCAACTAATATAATAATAATTAATAATTCCCCAAACAATATTGAAAATTATAAAAGGAAAGGAAAATTAGAAGTGAAAAGTATGCACATGATTATATATATATATAAATCATCAAAACACATGTGACAGATGGAATATTGAATATTAGAAACACAGTAGGAGACTGATATACAAATATTGAATATTAGAAACACAGTACAAACACAGCAGAAACACCAAGACCGATTGGCAATAACAATGAATTAATAAGTCTCCTGAGTAAAAACACAGTAGAAACATAGCAGGGGACTGACTTGAAAGATACATGGCATACTTTGATAAGACTGATTGGCGATTGTCTATACTTTATGGGGCACTAACACCCTTCTTCCCCTTCTTCAATATATATATATACTTTGATGAAAGATACATGGCATACATGGCATACTTTGACTCCTAATCTTGACAGTCAATTGAACAACAAGAAGATGCATAGAAGTTGCTTTCCAATTTCCATAACCCAAAAAGAAGTTGCATAGAACAGAAACATAAGAATAGAAATGGAAGAACAGAAACAAGAACTGGAAAGTGGAAAGGCAGTAAGTAGCAGAGTAACCTGCATCTACAGATAAGATAAAATCTCTTCCATAATGATTGCGTGTCGAGGGCATCAAATTTAGTTGTAAAAAGATATAGAAAATGGGGTAGGAATACAACTTAGCACTCGTCCACAAGGGACTTGTAGATTGCGATAAGAGGTTCGTCCGCAGAGATCTTGGTGGTGTATTGTAGTCATGACTTGACTTCCTCGTCACTGGAGTTGAGGGTATTTTTGTTCCTGATGATTAAGATAGACAAAACGTAAAAAGAGAATAAGCTAAAACAAAGTAAGGAAGCAATCTTGGGCAGAAGTGAATCTTAGCTAAGATTGCTGGTTGAGATTTGGGTGGAACTTTCTTGAGGCAAACTCCTGGCAAGGGCAAATTCGTGAGCACTAGGCTTGTTTCATCGATCATCGACTCTAGATTTTCTCCTTCTTTCTCATAACTCTCCTATGGATTGGGAGGAACCCCTTTCCAATCCTACTTTCCTCCTATTCAAATCACTAGGAGGGTACCCCCTTTCTAGTGATCCTGGCCAGTGGACACCTTGCTGGTTAAAGGGTTTATCCAATTGGCTGCTGGCTTGAGGCACATGCGTTATCCCAATGGCGCAGGGAAAGACAAAGTCTAGGCCAAGCTACTCCAAACTCGGAGCCCTAGGTCGTCAATCTGGTTAGGCCTAGATCAATTCAAGTTCACTAACCCCCGCGAGGTTAGCTACCTACTTCGTCACTTCGGTTTCGCTCGTCCCCTTAGTGACTGGTTGTAAATTCGTCGTCTTGGCTGAGATCGATCAAGTCTTAGCCTAGACGGGAACCGGTTTGTTAAAATGGAACTTCAACTAAATACGAATGAGAGGATGATTCAGAACAACTCAGCCTCACGATTTACAAGCATGCTCACTTGGCCCTTACCAAGAATTAGGTGTTTTAGTTACTAAACATATTAATTAAAGAAATAAAGGGAATAATTGAAGAACATGAAATATAATTAAGATGCGATATTTCTGAAGGAAAATCACAGTAGTTGTTTACAAAACAGAAGAAAGGAAGATGGAAGAAGATGCGTAATTGACAGCCTTCCCTTACCTTAAATAAGGTTAGGGTCCCCGCCCATCACGTCTCTTACCAAATTCCTTACTTCAAATTAACTAGAAAGTAGGGATAAGGATCCCAATTGTTTTTAAATACTAAAGAGATAATAATAAAAACATAATAATAATGCGTTTTTATTCAAATAGGATTACATCCAAAAAAAGTCTTCAAGTAGATGTAGCAGCCAGCTGGTCCTCAATATGTGATCCCGCTTCCATGAGTCCATGCCCAGCACGCTTCCACCGCGCAGTCTTAGCCAAGACAAGCGGTTAAGACTGCCAGTCTTCGCTCCAGCACTAGATCCATCCAGAACCGGTCTTGCCCAAGATTCTTCAAAAGAAGCCAAATTGGCGTGAAAAAGGGGAGTTTCTGCCACGAACAAGGAACTTTGAAGTGGTAGAAACGAGTGAAATATAACGTCAATCAAACCTCACCACACTTAAACATGCTTGCCCCTAAGCATACTAGACTCTTAACTAAGACAAAAAAGGGGAAGAGTCAAAACAGACTCAAAACAGACTGTGGCAAAATTTCCTGGACAGACTACCCTTAGCCCATTTCCTTTAATATCTTTGGCCTATGACAGTTAACATACTTCTCAATGGGTCCCAACCCTTATGAATACAGCTTAATCAGCACCCTAGACATCCGAATTCCACATGATCATAACATCTTCGCATTCCATAACAGACTCAACAAAGCAAAACATCCACCTACTTGGATTTTCCCCATTTAATTCGATTGCTCAACATCATCATCTAATTACCTTGCCTGAAGTTTTATTTTACTATGCCCAAAATTGCTAAAAGTTTCTTGATTGTTAATGCTTAGTGAGGTAGAAACATCAAGACATTTGCTTATGTATATATTATTTTTTTTTCTCTGCTCTTTATTAGTTTCTTTTCATCTATTTTTTTTCTAGAGCTACAATTTACTAGGCATAGCAGTAGTTCTCTATATTAGAGCTATTCAGCATAATTACAAGGCGTTAGACTCCATTGTCCACTAGCAATTTTCCTTAAGGGGTATTAGGTATTTTTGGTGGAAGTTTGCCTATGTGTCAAGTCAGTTACGCAATGCTAGACCCTATGATCATGTACAATAAGGATGTATCTAGGCTGATCACGCTGTGTTCATAAGTTATGGGGTCACAAGGTGAAGGATGCTAAAGGTCAAGGCTAAGATACTCGAGAAAACATGCCTTAGGCATGGTCCAGGAAATTTACCGACACACAAACAAAACAGAGAACACACAATCCTAAAAAACACACATATTGACAAAGAGAAAACATGCATCGGACTCTGTTTCAGATGATCTAGGCCAACTAACTTAGCCTAGATTCACAAAAAAAACAAAAATTTTCATGCGATCAAAGAAATCACACCAAAAATACTTCAGAAACATGTATATACAGAAAGACATCCTAAAAACACCCTCACCACACTTAGAGAACACATTGTTCTCAATGTGTAAATGAGAGAAGAAAAAAAAGGTAAAAAGACACAAAAATTTGAAAAAGAAAGAAAGAAAGACACGACCTGGGGGTAATCACTGAGATGTGGAAGGTGGAGGCTTCGGATCTTGCACAGAAGGTGCTGGTTCTTCTTCTTCATCAGAGGCGTCGCTGGAATCGCTAGTGGAGCTGAAGTGGTCATTCACCTTATTGCGAATGTGCGCAACAACTCTGTCTATGGCTCTTATGTAGGTGAAAGACCCTTCTAAGTGCGCCTGGATGTGTTTATACTTGGCATCCTGCTGCTCCATGAACTTGTCCAGCCGCTCCTTCTGTGCCAACTCAACACTTGCAAACAGAGATTGTTGTTGATCCACAATCTGCTGCATCTGTTTGCGAGATGAGTCTTGGAAGTCGTAGAACAACTTCTGATTTGTTGTGAAGGCATCGAGCTGGATCTGCACAAGCTCAAGGAATTTGTTGGCCCATACTGGAAGTCCAGGGTGGTCAGGATCAACGCCGAGGCTATTGGTATGCTCAGGCATCTGGTCATCTTGGCCAAGATTGGGCTCCTCTGCTGCACCGTCAATCTGAATTAGCTTAATCTTGAAGTTCCCGTTGATCCTCTTCCCATAGAGGTGATCTGCTACTGGGGTGAATCTTGTATTAAAACAGAGATAGCCTTTTTCCTCGTGGACATGGCCCATTTGGTCAAAAGCCCTAAGATCTATGATCTTAATGGCACAGGATTTAAACAAATTCAAAGCAGATAGATCTATACCCCTAGCAGTAACAGTCAAATGGGAAATCAGAGTTCCTAAAATCATTCTAGGAAGAGAATCACATGCTTTTATCTGTCTAGCAATCCAATAGCCAAGATTAACTCTTTTCTCATGCAGCATGCACCAAAGCAAAAATGTCTCAAGTTTTGAAATATTACCCGAGACTCATCAATGGAAAAGTGACACCACTTATCAAGCAAACGGAAGTGCACAACATCAGCAGCACTCAGATCAGGAAATGCCCTACCATTAGCATACAATCTCTCCTGATCTAACCAGAAAGAGGAATGAAACTCTAAACATAATTCAGCATAAGCAGGCATGCATAGATAGAAGAAGCAATCCCACCCAAGATTAGAAATAAACCGCCTAGTTCTATTTCCTATCCCCAACTCATCAAGAAAGGAAAAATCAAGGACAACAAACTGAGTTATCTCACAGGCATGCTTTTCAGTCAACTTAGCCCTAAAATCAGGAGTATCAGGCCTCAAACAGCCTTTCAAAGAGTTCAAGGGCGGAAGGGTGATTACCTTGGCAGTCTTGGCCGCAGGCTTGGCCAAGACTGCAACCGTATCAGCATCAGAGTCTGAGCCAAGATTACCCTCATCTACTTTCTTCTTGCCCTTGGCAGCCGTAGATCGCATCCTCTTGGCTGGGGCAGATTCAACACTTATGCCTGCCTTTCTCTTTCCAGATTTCTTTGATTTGGCCGAGCCTTCTTCACACTTAGGCTCGGAATCTGAAATCTCTTGAACCTCGGAGCCAACCGTCTTGCTAACCCTAGACTGGGTCTTGGGCTCGGGGACTGAAGTAGGAGTAGAGAGAAGTTGCTTCGAAGAATCAGAGGCGGCTGCTTCCATGGACATGATTGTCCTTGCGATATCTAGCGCTTCGTTGAGGTTTTGTGGCAAATCCTCCTCTGGATTCGTTAGAGAAGGAGATTGCGGAGTGGTAGGAGATTCTTGCCTGATTGGGGTGGATTTTGCTTTCTTGGCGGATGATCGCTTTGATTTTCCCATGTTTTAATGCTGAATAATCGTGGGTTTGAAGTAGGAGAGTGGAAGAGTGGAGAGATTTTAGCTGAGGTGATCGTGGAAGATAAGAGAGAGAGGGCGAAATTTTAGTAATTTTGTGTTTGTGGGAGGTAAGGAGACTGAAACTTGGTAGATAATTATTAATTAAGATTTGAAAATTAATTTCCAAATCATGATTAATAATTACAAAAAATGTGACCGTTATCCCTTCCTTTTTTTCTCCTCCCTAGAACACGCTTCCTTGCTTTTCCTGCCTCTATCTCCGCGTGTCAATCAGCCCAAGGCTGAATAAAATGTGGCTAAGATCAAATATTCTCCTCACCACACTTAAATCCTTAAAATCACTCCTGAAAATTATTTTTCATTTACTCCCTGAAAAATTTAGCAAAGGAAAATTAATTGACTGCACTGGCGAAATTTGAATGATAAGTTTATTTAAGATAACTAAAATTAAAATGCATGGGTTGCCTCCCATGTAGCGCCCTAGTTATAGTCCTAGGCATGACTTCGCTGTTCTTTTAATGAATCTCAGGTGGGGCTTCGATCGCCTAATTTTCCTAAAACGTAGGAAATCCTTCTAGGAATGGTTTTAGTCGCTGTCCATTGACCTTGAACTCAATCCCTGTCTTTTCATTCTTAATATCCACTGCACCATGAGGGTAGATATTAGTGATAACATATGGACCTTCCCATTTGGTTTTGAGCTTACCTGGGAAGAGCTTAAATCGTGAATTGTACAGAAGGACTTTTCCCCCAAGTTGGAGATTCTTCTCAACAATCTTACTGTCGTGATATGTTTTCATCCTGATCTTGGCTAAGAGCTGGTTATCATATGCTTGATTCCTCAACTCTTCAATTTCGTGGATTTGGAGTTTCCTTTCCTCACCTGCTTGGTCGTACCTTAGATTGCATTTCTGAATTGCCCAATAAGCTCTATGTTGCATACCTACTGGTAGGTGACAAGCTTTTCCGTACACCAGTTTGTAAGGAGTCATTCCTATGGGGGATTTGTAGGTTGTCCTATACGCCCATAGTGCATCATCTAACCTTTGGCTCCAATCTCGTCGATCTAAGCCAACAGTCTTAGCTAAGATCGATTTGACTTCTCTGTTTGATACCTCCGCTTGGCCATTTGACTGAGGGTGGTATGCAGTGGAGACTTTGTGGGTTACTCCATACTTCCTGAAAAGGGAAACAATAATACTATTGCAAAAATATGTGCCTCGGTCGCTAATGATCCCCCTAGGCACGCCAAATCTGTTCAAAATGTTAGTTTTTAAGAATGAAACAACAGTTCTAGCATCATTGGTCCTAGTTGCCTTAGCTTCTATCCATTTAGACACATAATCCACAGCAAGCAGTATATATTGTTTTCCATCCGACATAGGAAATGGCCCCATGAAATCAATGCCCCATAGATCAAAAATTACACAATTTAATATAACATTCATGGGCATTTGATTTCTAGCGCTTATGTTTCCTATCTTTTGGCACTCAGGACATGTCTTACAAAATGTATAACTATCATGGAATAGGGTGGGCCAATAAAATCCTGATTCTATGACTTTTAAGGCTGTCCTCTTAGCTCCAAAATGTCCACCACATGCATAAGAATGACAAAATCTTAAGACCGATGGAATTTCAGTTTCAGGAATGCATCTTCTAATCAACTGATCAGATCCGATTTTCCAAAGATATGGATCATCCCAAACGAAAAACTTACTGTCATGCTTAATCTTAACCTTTTCTTGAGCCGTTAGGTCTCCATGGTGTTTACCCGTGGCTAAGAAGTTTACTAGGTCGGCAAACCATGGTCTGATTATCTTGACGGCAAATAGATGTTCGTCTGGAAAATCATCCTTGATTGGTTCTGAATCGTCCTTGACAAAACATCTACTGAGGTGGTCTGCAACTAAGTTCTTCTTTCCTGCTTTGTCCTTAATCTCCAAATTATGTTCCTGCAAAAGTAAAACCCAGCGGATCAGTCTTGGCTTAGATTCGACTTTTGTCAGGAGATACCTTAGGGTTGCATGGTCAAAGAAAACTATGACTTTTGTTCCCATCAAATATGATCTGAATTTGTCTAAAGCGAAGATTATTGCGAACAATTCCTTCTCCGTTGTGGTATAGTTCTTTTACGCATCGTCAAGCATCTTAGAGGCGTAGTAGATTACGTGTGGATCTCTACCATTACTCTGCCCTAGAACCGCACCAACAGCTGAGTTACTAGCATCACACATTAATTCGAATGGTAGGTTCTAATCTGGGGCTTGGATGATTGGGGATGAAATGAGTTTCTCCTTGACCTTGTCGAACGCTTCTTGGCAAGACTTGTCGAAATCGAAGTCCACTTCTTTTTGCAATAGTTTACACATTGGTTCTGCTATCTTCGAGAAATCTTTGATGAACCTGCGATAAAACCCTGCATGGCCCAAAAAACTCCTAACCTCACGCACGCATGAGGGGTAAGGCAAGGTTTTGATAACATCAATCTTAGCCTGGTCAACTTCTATACCTTTCTTAGAAACTACATGACCTAAGACAATACCTTGTTCAACCATGAAATGGCATTTTTCATAGTTAAGAACAAGATCAGTAGCCATACACCTTTTTAAAATATGTTTCAGTGTCGTTAAGTATTTATCAAAATCATCACCATAGACGGTGAAATCATCCATAAACACTTCAATACCCTTTTCCACGTAGTCTGAAAAGATACTAACCATACATCTTTGAAAGGTGGCCGGCGCATTGCACAATCCGAATGACATCCTCCTATATGCAAAAGTTCCGAAGGGACATGTAAATGTCGTCTTCTCTTGGTCTTCTAATGCCACTGGGATTTGATGAAATCCTGAATAACCGTCTAAGAAACAGTAATGGGACTTCCCAGTCAATCTTTCCACCATTTGGTCGATGAATGGTAATGGAAAGTGATCTTTCCTGGTGACTTGGTTAAGTCTGCGGTAGTCTATGCAGACTCTCCATCCATTCTGAATTCTTGTCGTTCTCTTTATCCCATCCTCACCTTCGGTCACGGTGGCACCTGTCCTTTTTTGTACAACCTGTACAGGGGAAACCCATGAACTATCAGAGATTGGGTATATAATTCCAGCATCAAGTAATTTAATGATTTCTTTCTTGACAACCTCCATCATCGGAGGGTTAAGCCTCCTTTGGGGTTGTCTAATAGTTTTCTTATCCTCTTCCACATGAATTTTGTGGGTACAAATGGTGGAGGATATGCCCTTGATGTCTGCTAAGGTCCATCCAATAGCCTCTTTATGTTCCTTCAAAACGCTTGTCAATCTTGTCTCTTCTTCGCTAGAAAGCTTAGCTGAGATTATTACCGGGAGGGTTTTGTCTTGGCCTAGATAGGCATACTTAAGGTGTTTTGGTAACTCCTTAAGATCCAGCTCGGGTGGCTGCACAATAGATGGTAACATCTCAGGGTTAGTCATGCTAAACAATGGACAAGGCGTGGTTTCCTTCACTGGTTCTGTCTCATGAAGATTCGTTAAGATCTCCCTAAGATCCTCTCGGTTCCCTACTCGGTCTTCCATTTCCTCCAGCGTCTTAGCTGAGATACTTCTGCTTAAGATAAAATCAAGTGGGTCAGTAGCATTTAAATCTGCAGTTTCTTCCTCAATAGGGTATAAGATATCAATAAAATTAACACTATGTGTCTCATTATGATAATTCAACCCCTCCTTCATGTAGAACTTAATCGTGCTTCCATAGAATTCCAAAATAATACTACCTTCATAAACGTCTATTTTTGCTCTAGCAGACCTAAGAAAAGGTCTACCTAAGAGCACATCAGTGGTACAGGAAGGTAAATCAGCATCCATTTCAACAATATAAAAGTCCACAGGGTATATAAAGTTATTGACTTGGACGAGAACGTCTTCTACCAAACCCTTAGGATGGATGACCGTTCGGTCAGCCAGTTGAATCACCACCTGTGTCTCCTTCATGGGTCTCATTTGCAATGCTTCATATTCCCTTAAGGACATCACGTTGATCCCAGCCCCTAAGTCACAAAGAGCTTTCTCCACCGTTTTGTTCCCAATCTTGCAAGGGATGGTGAAGGTTCCTTGATCTCCACACTTCTTCGGTAGTTTACTCTGAAGTACTGAAGAAACACTCTGCATAAGATTCACTCTCTCAATACCTGCAAGTTTCCTTTTGTTAGTACAGAGTTCTTTCAAAAATCTTGTGTAAGAAGGTACTTTAGAAATTAAATCTAGCATGGGAATGTTCACGGCCACTTTGCCAAAAATGTTCATGAACTCTTTAGCTTCGTCTAATTTCTTTTGTTTAGAGGACTTGGGAGGATAGGGAGGTGGAATATCTACTGTCTCCAGAGGTTTCATAACCTGCTCATCAGCCTTGGCCTCAGTTTTAGCTAAGGTCGGTTGTTCCTTTTGAACTGGAATATCAAGCTCGGCTTCACTCTGAGTTCCAGTCTTGGCCAAGATTGGTTTCGACTGAACTTCTGCTTGGGTTTCTTCTTGTACTTCCTCATCTACGTCCACATCCTCGCCTTCATACGATTGGTTGTGAATCTCTTGATCCAATTTCGCGCCCTTTCGTTCAGGTAGAACACTTCCACTCCTTAGATGGATGGCACTTACATTGTGCTTTGGGTTATTCTCGGTGGTGGAAGGTAATTTTCCACTTGTTCCCATTTGCTGGATCTGTTGGGTGAGCTAACCTATTTGCTTTTGCATTTCAACAAGGCTGGATTGAGTCGCTTGCATGAATTTTTGCATAGTGTCCTTGATAGGTACTCCGGTAATCTTAAGCGGTTGAGGTGTAGGAAGTGGGACAGGGGCATTGGATTGGTTTGCTCCTGGTGGTCTGGGTACGAAGTGTTGGAAATTTATGAGCGATTGTGGTGGTTGCTGTTGGTATTGTTGTTGAGATGGTTGGCTAGGCTGAGATTGGTATTGTTGGAGATTTGGTTGGCTAGGCTGAGGCGTATCTTGTCTCCACCTTAGATTGGGATGTTGTCTTCATGAGTATTGGTTGCTCTCGTGTGGGAATCTAGGTTGTCCATTAGATTGTCCTTGATTGTAGCCATATGCTACATTTACTGGGATTAGGGGTGGATCTCCCGGCTGTTCCACCACATAATAACTATGGGTTGGATGATCTAGCTGTTGGAAAATCCCGCAAACCGAGGGCATGGGATTGGCTGCAGCTACTGTAGTTTGTGCCTGAGATTGGGTACCTGTAGAGAGATTCATCAAGATGTCAGTAATTTTATCAAGTTTGTTCTCCATATTTATAGCATTCAAAGAAGAAGGTGTAGAATTTCTCTCGGATGAGGTGTTGTTTTGGCTATTGTCAGCCATTGTTTGGAGAAGTAATTTTGCTCTTGTTGGTGTAAGATCTTGAAGTGCTCCTCCAGCGGCTGAGTCTAGCCTTTCCCTATCCTTTATACACATTCCATCATAGAAGTATTGAATTAGGAGATGATCTGCTACCCCATGGGTAGGGCAAATATCTTGAAGCTCTCTAAACCTTTGATGATACTCGCTCAAACTTTCTCCTCCCCTCTGCTGAACGAAAACTAAGCTTTTTCGTGCTGCTCCTGCCTTAGTCGCGTTCCAATATTTATTTAGGAAGGTAGCGAACAAGTCTCCCCATGTTATTATTGTGTTATGGGGTAAGCTATAGAACCAATTCTTAGCTGAGTCTTCGAGAGACCACGGAAATGCCTTCAGTTTGGCTCTCTCGATTGTTACTCTCACTGGCTTGAGGGTATCGCATTGGAGGTGAAGGTTCCTCAAATGGTTATATGGATTCTCATTTGAGTGGCTATGAAACTTGGTTAAGTTGGCAATGATGTTCGTCTTGATAGACCAATCATTAGCCATCAGGGGTAGATTAATACAGGAGTAGGTCACTCGTTCTGCCCCCTGTTTTGTTCTCTCATCGTCTGTTCTTCTTGGTTTTCTTCCATATTTGGTATTGGATTCTCAGCTGGGTCCTGATCTTGGCCTAGACTGTTGCTGGAATCAGTTTCTGATTGAGTTCCCAAAAATTCACCAACGAATTTCCTCTTAGATTTCTTTCTGATTTGGGTTTCGGTCCTTGTAAGTTCTGGATTCAAAGGTAGTAGTTCTTCCTTTGAGGACCTGGTCATCAACTGCGAAAGACAAAAATAAAAATAAAAATAACAAAACTACAAAATACACCGTCAGAAGATCCCCGGCAACGGCGCCAAAATTTGATTGCGTGTCGAGGGCATCAAATTTAGTTGTAAAAAGATATAGAAAATGGGGTAGGAATACAACTTATCACTCGTCCACAAGGGACTTGTAGATTGCAATAAGAGGTTCGTCCGTAGAGATCTTGGTGGTGTATTGTAGTCTTGACTCGACTTCCTCGTCACTAGAGTTGAGGGTATTTTTGTTCCTGATGATTAAGATAGACAAAACGTAAAAAGAGAATAAGCTAAAACAAAGTAAGGAAGCAATCTTGGGCAGAAGTGAATCTTAGCTAAGATTGCTGGTTGAGATTTGGGTGGAACTTTCTTGAGGCAAACTCCTGGCAAGGGCGAATTCGTAAGCACTAGGCTTGTTTCATCGATCATCGACTCTAGATTTTCTCCTTCTTTCTCATAACTCTCCTATGGATTGGGAGGAACCCCTTTCCAATCCTACTTTCCTCCTATTCAAATCACTAGGAGGGTACCCCCTTTCTAGTGATCCTGGCCAGTGGACACCTTGCTGGTTAAAGGGTTTATCCAATTGGCTGCTGGCTTGAGGCACATGCGTTATCCCAATGGCGCAGGGAAAGACAAAGTCTAGGCCAAGCTACTCCAAACTCGGAGCCTTGGGTCGTCAATCTGGTTAGGCCTAGATCAATTCAAGTTCACTAACCCCTGCGAGGTTAGCTACCTACTTCGTCACTTCGGTTTCGCTCGTCCCCTTAGTGACTGGTTGTAAATTCGTCGTCTTGGCTGAGATCGATCAAGTCTTAGCCTAGACGGGAACCGGTTTGTTAAAACGGAACTTCAACTGAATACGAATGAGAGGATGATTCAGAACAACTCAGCCTCACGATTTACAAGCATGCTCACTCGGCCCTTACCAAGAATTAGGTGCTTTAGCTACTAAACATATTAATTAAAGAAATAAAGGGAATAATTGAAGAACATGAAATATAATTAAGATGCGATATTTCCGAAGGAAAATCACAGTAGATGTTTACAAAACAGTAGAAAGGAAGATGGAAGAAGATGCGTAATTGACAGCCTTCCCTTACCTTAAATAAGGTTAGGGTCCCCGCCCATCACGTCTCTTACCAAACTCCTTACTTCAAATTAACTAGAAAGTAGGGATAAGGATCCCAATTATTTTTAAATACTAAAGATATAATAATAAAAACATAATAATAATGCATTTTTATTCAAATAGGATTACATCCAAAAAAAGTCTTCAAGTGGATGTAGCAGCCAGCTGGTCCTCAATATGTGATCCCGCTTCCATGAGTCCATGCCCAGCACGCTTCCACCGCGCAGTCTTAGCCAAGACAAGCGGTTAAGACTGCCAGTCTTCGCTCCAGCACTAGATCCATCCATAACCGGTCTTGCCCAAGATTCTTCAAAAGAAACCAAATTGACGTGAAAAAGAGGAGTTTCTGCCACGAACAAGGAACTTTGAAGTGGTAGAAATGATTGAAATATAACGTCAATCACATAAAAAATGCATTCATCCTAGTTCAACACATTTGCAACTTTGACCCATACAAAACCTAGCCCAATACAAATATCCTAAAAACGAAATTCATGACATAAATCAAAACAGAAAAGTACCATGTGTTGTCGGCGGCGATTGATGACGGATGAGATGAGTTGAGGGAGAGGGAGATAGTGAGCTTCTGTCGGTGGCTATGGAGGAGGATGGGAGTGAGATTGACAGTGATGGTTAGTGACGGTGCCGATGGGTTTGAGAGGAGAAGTGGGTGTATCGATGGCGATGGGTTTGAGAGGAGAGGTGGGTGTGTCGGCGGCGATGGAGGAGGGTGAGGCTGTGGCGGTGATGGGTTTGAGAGAGGAGATGTGGGTGTGAGTGATTGGTTTCTATTTGCTCTGTTGCGATTTAGGGATTGAGACTTGAGAGTGAGGGTGAAGAAGAAGAGAGGAGATGCGAAGGAAGAACAGCAATTGAAGGAAGGAGTAATTAAAAGTGAAATTTTGGTACGGTAGGTTCGGTAATACCGAACCTGCCAAAATCCATACCGTACCGTACCGAAATACCGAACAGTAAATTCGGTGGGAAAAATACCGTCCGAATTTGCATTATTTCGGTTCGGTTCGGACGGTATTTCGGTACGGTATTTCGGTGGACACCCCTAGGCTTGGTGACTTGGATCCCACATCTTTTGTATTCAAACTGGATAATAGTATTAGTATAAACATAGCCAATCGCAACATTTTGAAGAACGACCATTAAGTTCTTAGACAGTTTTCTAGATAATCAGATGATAACTCCTTGCTCGGGATTGCATGCGTAATCTTCTCATGTGGATTCAGCCTTTGAAATAGCTAAATCGCTTCTGGACTTGGTCAGATTGCCAAGGAAAGACGGGTTCAGGGTGAACCTCGAGACTGGTTGTTTGCAGATGCAAGGTATTCTGCAAAGAAGCCAACTCATTGTATTGACCATTTTAAAACTTTCCAGATTCGCTCCTTGACTGCTCTAGACGATGAGGCGTCCTCTAAGCTGGGGATGGCCAGTTACTGATGTGATTTGTTCATGAAGTATGACTTGAACATAATCTGGCCCACATATTAGAGGCCTGATCTCCACCGTACGATCATGGTGCCTATATACGGAGAGATCTTGCAGAGAATGATTGTGGTGATCAAATTCAAAACATGACAATTTTGACCATGTTTGAATTTGAATTTGCAGTTGGGGGCCATGTAGGGCGTAAATATCATTGTAGCACAGAGTCAGAATGCATTAAGTATGTGGATTGGGGTCCCTGAAGAACACACATCTATCATTGTTATGTTCCTTCACTAAGATGAAGAATTATTGGCGAAGGGCATCTGGTGACAACAAAGGTCTCCTCTTTTCCGCTGAATAGTGATGATCTGAATGCAAGGGGAGGATGGACATAACGAGCTATTTGTGACAAATTACCGATCCCTATGTCTTGCCCCCGATAGAAATGTGTTCAACCTTTGATGCTCTCTGACACCTTTTTTCTGGTTGTCATTTCAACTGCTTGCCCCTCAATTTTAGTCTCATTGCACCTGAAACAAAAGGGGGAATTACATAATAAGTTTGGAGGGAAGGATATCCAAAGTTCTGAATTAAAAATTAAAACTTGACAAAAATAGAAATATTTGAAAAGAACATGTGGGTTGCCTCCCACGAAGTGCCCCTGTTTATAGTCGTAGGCTCGACTAATGTACAAAAATATTTGAGATATTCCCTTTGAATGAATGAGCTGAATGGGTCCACCATAAGCCTGAAGAGCATTCATTTAAGCTGGTGGTCGGGTAGAATCCTTCGGCTAACCCTTCGAAGAAGATCCTTTTGTGCTTGCCCATGTGAAGAACCTTTTTCCTAAAGACGGAGTAGTTTTCCGGAGCTCGAACATGTAACATCAGGATTGAATCCCTTTAGGCAAGAGTTTGGAGAGGTCAGACTGGGGTTGATACAATTTGTCCCAGTTGCTACAAGATATTCATAAATTTCCCTTACTGGGATGGAAGGAGTGCCCATGGTTCATAGTTTTAGTTGCTTGGTGGGCTTGTACGATCTAGATTGTGTGGGTCGTGGTATTTTTGACAGAGGCGATGGAAAAGATTGCCCATAACTAGGCTGGTGGGAGACGAAGTTGACATCTATCTCCATGATAGGCGATCTCTTGAGTGTTTTTTCCTCTGGAACGGGAACAGCAATCCATCCGGATCTGATTCTTTATTCCACTCTCTCCGCCACTAGGACCATGTCAGGAAAGCTATTGGATGGATTGGAGATGAGATGAGTGTTGTAAGGAGCTTGGGAGGGGCTTGCAAAAACTGATATGAATTCTTTGTCGCTCGAATGAGGAGATTTCAATGAGTCGTCACCCATTCGTTGATTCTCTTCTCCAAGTTCTGCAGATCAGAACGGTCCGGGGTTAGTTCCATGTTGAACTTGTATTGCTTGCAGAAGGCATCAGACAAATCTCTCCCAGTCCTGATTCTATTTCCATCCAGACTCACGTACTAGGGCAATGCATGCTTGACCAAACTCTCTAAGTGGATCAGTAGCGGTTCATTATGGATCGCCTTGGCCATCTTATTGCAATAGATCTTGTGATGAGTTTCGAGACTCCATCCTAGTATACTCTCTGAATTTCGGGATTTTGAACTTCGAGGGCATGGTTATCCCCAACACCATGCACATATCCTCAGGTCCTGTAGGATCACAAGGATCAGCCCCTCCAACAACCCTCACTCCTTCTTCTAACAAGCTCAACCTTCCAATGCTCAGCCCTTCTACTTTACCAGTAGTTGACGGATATCCAAAGGAGACTCGTGGCTATATTTGATTGCCCCAGAGGGTTGAGTTCCCGAAGGTCCAGGAATTGTGAATTGAGTGGAATGACCCTGTTGGAAGTGCTGGGACTCTGGATAGATCATGGGACGACTCTGAGACGGGAGGAAAAACTGAGATTCGGGGTGGATCTTTTTTTTGTCGAGATCGAGAATGGGCCCAGTCAGAAGAGGATCAAGAGTTGTACCACCTTGTTCGAAGGTGATAGCGGCAGTGTTCGGAATAACCGATGCGATGTGCTGAGGAGTAAGGAAAAAGGGCTGCCATGAACCAGATGATGATGGGGAACGGAAGTACCAGCGACCACAGATGAAGCGGTTGGTCCCATTGTTTGACAAGGCAGAAAATCAATTGTTGCCTCGTCTCTCGTTCAGCCATTTCCATAGCGGCCCGAATATGTTCTTCTGATTCGGCTATCTTTGCTTTCAATGTCTCCTCCGTCTTACCATGCTCTGTCATCTTGCGCATTTGCAGTCTAGTCATATGAATCTTGCGAGGAATAGTTTGCTTTTGAGGATCAATGTTTTCCCTGAAAAATAAAAAAGTGAAATAATTATAAGTTTAAGCAATGATTTAATTATGTATGCAAAAGGTCATCACGAGGTCTTCACGCTGCGAGAGAAAGAGAGGGTAAGTACAATAACAACGATAATATAGGCATCATAAAAAAATCACAAACATAGAGAATTATGGAAATAATTGAGGTAAAATTATAAACATGGGAAAATCGCGAAAGAATTTGCATATGAAAAATTGCAAAATTTTTCTGCATACATGGAAAAATTTACACAGAGAATTTTTGGAAACGTTTGTCAATGTGAAAAATCGGGGGAAAAGTTGTACCCGTGGAGCAATTTACGGAGAAATTGCACACGTAGGAAATATTACGAAAATCATGGAATTTTTTGGAGAAACGTGACTCAGGTGGAAAAACTGCGAAAATATTTAATACACGTGGAAAACTACGGACAAATTTGACACACGTGGAAAAATTGTGGAGAAATTTGGAAGCGTGAAAAATTGTACACGTAAAAGATTGCGGAAAAATTTGTGGATAGTGAGAAATTGTAAAAAAAATTGTAAACATGGAGACATTGCATGAAAACTTACAAATTTGGAGAAATTACGAAAAATTATAAATGTTACAAATTTACGGAAAAATTTGCCAAAGTGGAGATTTTACGGAAAAAATTTCCAACATGGAAAATTTGCGAAAAAAGATTTCCAATGTGGAAATTCACGAAAAAATTTATAAACGTGGAGAAATTGTGAAATTAGTGGTAAAATGTGTAAAAATTTGAGAAATCATTTGTAAAATGGGAAAAATTTGAGAAATCAGTTATGAAAATGGAACACAGTCACAATATACTCATTTCAATATGATTCATATGCTGGGGTGACATCTACTACTTCTAACTGGCTAGAAGGCTCCCGGACGATACCATAGAAGTGGTCCCTCAGTAAATGGATACGTGATTGCTTACCGAAACATCAAAGAATCGGGGCGCTCACCCATTTAGGGGTTCAAGTCCGAGTTTAGCGTTCGTGAAAGCTTACCAGGGCGTGGGCCCCAGGACTTCACTACTAACCTCCTAATCTTATTTGGAAATGCCCAGCAATAGGGATTATGCGTGGATATGCATATGCAATGACAGTTTATCAAAGCGAGTAACACTGAATCATATGAATAATTTATTAACAAATAAATACACGAAGAACAATAATCACGCATAAAGAATCATGTGACAATACAACAATTTTACATCAATCAGATACAAATAATCATGTACAAAAATCATATGGAACAAGTTTAACAAAAAAGTAAACACCTCAAAAATAATTCCGGCTCCGACCCTAAAGGTCATCCCTAGTGAAATTGCCAAACTGTCGCACCCCCTTTTTCGTTGAAAACGAGTTTAAGGTTCGGGATGGATGCTAAGCATAAATGGATGCTTCACATAATGCAATGAAGTCGCCACCCTATTTTCTAAGGTTTAGGGAGCCTATTTGTCAGGCATAAAAAATAAAAACTAAGGCGAGAAAGGTCGGAACCCGAGAACAGTGGTTCGGGGTCGATTTATGGACTCGGGAAGGTGTTAGGCACCCGAGTCACACCCTAAAAGGTTACCGGAGAAAGAGGTGTTTAATCATGTTTGAAAAATAAAAAGTCCTAATTTAGCAATCATGCCCAATAGATTAAATCTTAACAATTTAAATAATTATGCATACGAGCGTAAATACGGAAAAGCGTGATTAAATAAAAGGGTGAGAAACGTTTACTTGATAAAGGGTACGGGTGATTATACCCTTTTTGACCGAGGTCATGAAGCGTACTTGTGAAGGGTATCGATTGATTTGCCCTACAATGCCGAGATTATTAGTTTGGGGAAAAATGATAATCGAAAAACAAATAAATATTTAGTGACTTGTTGCGAGTGAAATAATTAATTTAACAATTAAATGCGAGCAGAATAATTATTTAAATATTCGAAAGCATGCAAAAATAATTAATTACATGGTTCAAGCATGTGCTTAATTGATATCAAAATTATTAAACAATTTAACAATTAAACGCAAGCGAAATAATTAATTTAAACATGCGATAGCATACAAATATAATTAATTACAGCATAAGCATACGATTAGTTGGCACGCAAAATGATGTACGCATGTGAAATAATTAATGTTGATGATTGAGCGCAAGCAAAATAATTAAATATGTGAGAGCATAATAAATAAACAGTACAACCATGCAAGCATACGGAAAATAAGTAACAGTACTAGTGCGGAAATAAATAGTACAAACTTACAAACAAAGCAAAGTTAATAAAAACGACAAGCCAAAAAGTTGGGCCAGCCCACTGGCCCACGAATGGGCCCAGGCCTATAGTTGTGGGCCAAAAGGCCCAACAGGCCAGCCCAGCTGGGCTGGCATTTCCTTCACTGCGTGGGCTGCTAGGCAACCCACTCTTCTCCTCCAGCTGGGCCAGACACGACCCAGCTCTCCCTCTGTTGCTTTCTTTCCCTTTTCTTTTATTCCTTTCCCTTTTCTCAAACGCACACTCCTCTCCTTTTTCCTTTCTCTTTTCTTTATTTTTCTTTTCTTTTCCCGACAGCTATGCTGTCCTTCCTTTTACTCCCCTGTTCTTTCTTCTTCTTTCTTTTCTTGTTTGGATTGATTGGTTAGGTAATTGGTTTTGGATTGATTTTCGGTGGAAACGGCGGTGTGTGGTCGGGATTTGTTTCGGTGTGTGATGCGGTGATGGCTGCGGGATGCAGCGGTGGGTGATGCGGTGGTGGCTGTGGGATGCGGCAGTGGTTGATGCGGTGGTGGCTGCGGGATGCGGCGAGGTGTAGGGATTGATTGGGTGGCCGATTGAGCGGTGGCAACAGCGATGGTTGTGATGGGTCAGCCGCGGTGGTGATTTGGCATGGCTGGTTGGGCAGCAGCGGTGGCTGTGGCGTGGCTGCGGTGATGGCTGGTTGGTAATTTTAAATCGGTATTGGTCTTGCGGAGGATGGAATTTTCAAATTGGGTGTCTTGATTTTAATTTTGCTTCATGTTGGAATTCTTGGCTATTTATAGAGGGAGAAATGGAGATTGAGTGATGGATCAGGGAGTAGAGATGATGATGATGATGGTTAGATAGTAGGCTTGGAAAATGGAGAGGGTGAGGCTCGAGGAGATTTGCTGAGAGAGGATGGATGAGTTGAGAGGAAGTAGGCTTTTTGAAAAATGGAGAGGGAGAGATGACGAGTGATGGGAGTTGGACGAGGGAGGTGAAGAAAAATGGAGATGGCTATGTTTTTAGGTAGAGAGGCGAGGGTGCAGTGAATTAATTGGTGATGGGAGCGGGTGTGAGGGAAAGATGATGAATGTTTATTTTATTCGGTTCGAGCAGATGGTACGGGAAAGCTTGCTCAAAACCGATGAAAAATTTGAATAAAAAATACCAAAATATGAAATAAAAAGCAACAGACAAGATGATGCGAGTAAAAGATGTAAAACATGAAAAATGGGAGGGAATGCTCGCTCTAGGATACAAGCGAAAAAAAACATTAAAAGGCGACAAAAATATGAAATGACGGGAAATGCGATGAAAATGATAAATAGTAAATAAACGTCAATAATAAATATAAATAAGGTTAATAATATGACGAATGAAGAGGAAAAAATGAATATGAGGTGACGAAAGGGTTAAAATCCAAAATCGGGTAGCAACACCCCCAAATTCCATCAATTCTTGGGCCGAAATGTCCAAATGCTTCACCGAAAAATATTACCCATCAGAAATGGCTAATGTAACTCGCAAGCAGTTGGTGTCTATAGTCCAGAGGAAAGAAGAAGATTTTGGCTAGTACCATGAGCGCTACAAAAAGATGCAAGCTATGTGCCCCTCACACAACCTTACCGAGCACGCCCTCATCCAATATTTTTGTGAAGGTCTCAAAGCTCGTGACAAGGCATTGCTCAACGCCGCTGCTGGTGGTGCTATCACCAGACTCACACCTGCCGCCGCTAAGGCCACCATAGAGTTAATGGCAAGGAATTGCATACCCGAGGAAAGCAATCATCCAGGGTAAGATGCCCAAGTGGCAGCGATGCAGACCCAATTGACCTCTATGATGGGCATGCTCCAGAACATGGCCCCTGGATAGTCAGTTCAGATCAAGGCCTGGCAGATTTGCAACTTGACCGATCATCCTACAGATACGTGCCCCCATATCCCTAATGAGATCCAAAGTATCAACGCCATCGGTAATTACAATCAAACCCCATATGGACAGAACTACAATCAGGTGTGGAGACCATCAAACTCTGGTTAGTCCAGCCATCAGCAAGCGACTGGCCCAGGACAACCGATGCAGCATAATCAGTACATGAATCAGGCCCAGCCACCTTTCAATGTCCAAAACTTCAATCCTAGACCTACCCATCCCAACAACCAACAACCTTTCTATCAGACCGATCAGGGCTAGACCTCCACTTCATCTGCCCCACTAGTTGATGAGGTAGCTCACTACAGGAACGTCATCACTGATCTACAAAAACAAATGAGTATCATGGCCGCGGACATGAAAGAATTGAAAAATAAAGGCAGATTGCTCGGCCAAACTGAGGCCAACCCAAAGCACAATATGTGTGCTATGACTCTTCGCAGTGGCTACGTCTTACCCCCTCAAGAGCATCTAGGCCTCGATGTCAAAAAATCCTTCCCAGAGCATCTAGGCCTCGACGTCGAAAAATCCTTCCCAAAGCATCTAGGCCTCAACGTCGAAAAGTTCCTGAATCTGAAATCTTGCCCAAGAAAATACCCAAAGCCAAGTTCATTGGGCCTAAACTCCCGGAAGTGATGGAGGACCGCATTAGATCCCCACGAGGGATGGCCCCATGAGGTGACACAAGCCCACAAGAATTCACCCAAGAGTATATACACAAGATCCTTGAGCCACCCTTTCCTCAAAGGCTCGTCAAGACTAAGAAGAAGGAAGAGGATCGCGAAATCCTTGATATGTTCAGCAAAGTCCTCGTCAATATCCCACTTCTCCAGGCCATCAAAAACGTGCCTCGCTATGGAATATCTCGGCCGCGATCCAGCGAAACCTACCACTGAAGTGCAAGGATAAAGGTATGTTCTCCATCCCATGTAAAATCGGTACTACTGATATTGGTAGAGCTATGTGTGATTCTGGTGCAGGTATCGACGTCATGCCCTTGACATTATACAACAGTCTAGGCCTTGGACCCCTCAAGCCCACTGAGACCACGATCCAACTAGCTGACAAATCTGTCATCTACCCCAAGGGGGTCGTTGAGGACGTCTTGGTCCAAGTTGGTGATTTCATCTACCCAGCCGATTTCTACGTGATTGATATGGGGAATAGGCAATCTGTCAAGGCCTCGGACATGTTCTTAGGCAGACCATTCCTTAGCCAAGATCGACGTCCATGACGCCTCTATTACTCTTGAGTTCGACGGGGAGACCATAAAGTTCAATATGCTTGATGATATGAGAGGCCCCACTGAGTTTTCTAGCGTGAACTTTGTTGATATTGTTGAGCCTGCTGTTACTAATGTTTCTAAACTTGCTACTGATGAGTTTCTACAGCTTGCCCTAGACAGGAGCATTCCGCCCGCCGCACTGGACCCTTTGGTCTTGACATTTGTGACTTCAAAGCACTCAATTGTTGATATTGTTGACCCTATTGTTACACAAGTTTCTGATCTTAACGCTGACAACTCTGCACATCTTGCCCTCGACAGGAACATCACTACAAATTCACTGTCTGCCCTTTCTTTTGTGCAGGGCCCTAAGTTGAAGTTGAAGAGCTTGCCCTCCCACCTCAAGTACGCCTACCTTGGCGAACATGACACACTCCCGGTGATCATCTCTAGCAATCTTGATCCAGATGCGGAGCGCGAGCTGGTGTCGACACTCAAAGGATACCACAAGGCCCTTGGATGGATGGTCGTCGACGTCAAGACACTTGACCCAGCCCTTTGCACTCCTCAACTAGCCATTACTCCAGCTGTCGACATGACCACTTTTGAAAAGGAAACCCCCGC
>OY829539.1:60483491-60729038 GCA_963691705.1 Viola odorata
CGCCACGTGTCACCGCGTCATCAATATTCTAATCCAACAGATTAAGAAAGTATATTTTTTCCTTCAAAAGATAACAAAATATGATATTATAACGTATTATTATTTAAAAAATATATATACATAAATATTAAATTATTTAAGTATGATTTTGTAAAATTTGTAATGATAAGGAATTATTTTTCTTTAGCTAATTATGTGATTTTTTTCATACATAAACATGAAGAAAAATAGTTTTTTCTTAATTCATAATTTTTAATTAAATATTAAACTTAATTTTTTTTATTGAGTTTGAATTTTTAAAGAAAAAATCATTAGTGGTTGTTTTAAAATAATTACATAATTATTTACAATATTTGGAGAACTGAAATAAAAATAATATGAAATATCATTTTAAACAGTTAAATTTTAATTTATAAAAGTAATTTACTTAATTGAGTTAAAATTGTTTTAATTCTAAGATTTTAAAATTAATTATTTCAGAATTAATACTGAATTTTTCTGTCTACACCTATATTAGAATATCACAATACTAATATATTGCCTACAATATAATTTAAGCACCATAGAAAAAAATTATGTTAATCCTATTTTTGGAGACATTATTTAAAAAATTATATTATATCAAAAATATATATGTGTGAAATACATTTTTGTATATAAATATTATATTTTAATATTTCTAAATAAATTCTGCACATGCAACGTCACGTGCCAAAATAACCTAGTATATCAAATACATGATGTGAGCTAAGTGTATAATATAAGTGCTTTTGATTCATTTCTTAGTTATTAACTAATTATCTACTTATAGTCGGCCACACCATAAGGGAAACTTAATAATTAATTATATAGAAAGGATTTATTTGGCTTGATGAGCCTTCTGAGTTTAATTAATTAAAATTGAGTTTATGTTGCAATTTGGAGAATTTTATTAATTTTTGTGTTGGAGTGAATGATATATATCATCACTCTCCAACATACCCAATTAATTAAAGAGATGGGCAAATCGATATTGAATTGAAGAATAAGTATTAATTCTAATAGAAGTAAGAGTTCTATCTAAGAAATAACTCTAATAACTTTAAAAAAAAAAAAAAAAAAAAAGTCATGTTCTTCATGACTTTTCTTTAATAAATCCTCTGCTTATTAAAAAAAAAAAAAAAACTTAAAAAATTGATTAATAAATATAATAAATACATTATATCCAGCGAAATTACACGAATTCTTCTCCGTATTAAAGTAATGTAGAAGACAACTCTACTTTTGCCAAAAGAATCTTGAATGCCATTGCTTAGCTTTTAATTCAACTCTAAACTTGTTCTGTTTATATGCATTGTTGGAAAGTAAGGTTGATTTCATTTTGAACTGATTAAAATTCCGTCTGTCTAGGTTCGTCTTTCTGCAAATTGCTTCTGCTCCTTAAAAAACTATCATGTGTTTGTTGGTGCTGTGTGATGTTCAGCCATTTTCCATTTTTAGTTATTTAACATAAATCAATAAATTGAATAATAAAGAATATGAGCAGTAAGAACAGTAAAACTTGAAAGCAACAAAACAATTGGTTGCATCCCTCTGTCTCACAGCTACCACGCTTGGGTGTGCTACATGTACCCAGATGCCTGAGATTCTCCCACACGAAGGAGACCAATTTATATTCACCAGTGCAAGGGACATAAGGAGAGGGTCATGGCGTTCCTGTGGATGCTCTTATGCGGTTCAGGCACAGCCAAGCTCTGCCTAGTGGTTGTGAACAAGTGATTCCTCCCCTTGATTACCATTAGACAATAAACCTCAGGCCCATGTAACAACAGCTCACACACACTAGTAGAGTTGTATTATCATTCAGTGTAGGTAGTGTACACACACACTAGAGAGTACAATACGATAAACACAAAGTCAGTACAGGTTATTAGCAATAGGATAGATCAAAGCTTATCACGACAGCGTGATAAGGAACCAGAATGTTCCGGTATAATGGTTGTGAATCGAGGGCAGACTTGGGCCGAAGTTGTTGTTACATGAGCCAGAGGTTTATTGTCTAATACTGGTAGCGGAGCCAAAACCAATAGTACTACTCCTACGTGGGCCCTAATTGAAGAAACCTAGGCCGTGTTTACCTTGGGGAGTTTTCTTGAAAATTCCCCAGTTTTTTGAAAACTGGATTTTTTTTTTTCGAAAACGTGTTTACCTCGCGTTGTTTTCATTTCGGAATGAAAATGAAAATTTTCAAAATGAAAACTCATGTGTAAATTTTGAAAACAACAAAAACCTGTTTTCAAAATTTTACAAAGGAATGTCTCCATTTGCAAAACACGGTTCTCCATTTGCAAAATTAATGAAACTTTCAATAATACCAACTCTACCCCTTTCATCTCTGCCCTGCCTCCTCTTCACGAAATGCTTTCTGTCACTCCCATCAAGCTCTCATCCTCAACCCTAATTCCATTCCCTTCTTCGGCATCAAGCTCTCGTCCTCAACCCGGCATCAACCTCTCGTCCTCAGTCCAGCGCTGCGGACACAGAAGTGAGAAGACCGAACCTGCTCTCGACTCTCCATCACCCATCACCAAGGATAGCAAGTACTGAATCAGGTACAACCCCCTGGTCTTCTCTTTCTTTCTCTCTCAAAACCTGCAAAATCTTGTCCAAAGAAACGAGTCCTCTCCTCTTTTAGATTTGAGTTTATTTTTGTTATTTTCGTATTTGATTTTTTCTTAGATCTGAGATTAGTTTTGTAGTTTTGTGAAATTCTTTTGTAGTTTTGTAGTCTTAAATCGTATCCAAGTTTTGAGCTTGAACACATCTTGACAATCTTTAAATCTCACATTATTAATTAAGTGGATGATGGGATAAGATTTTAGAACTTGATTCCTATCAACTTCAATTAATTCTATCATTTCGTGTTTGTATGCATTTCCAGATTAATTAGTTTCTAGTGTAATGGATATGTTTCTGTGTAAAGATGACTCAACTGATTTTCCTTTCTTGCAATACCAAATTGCCATGGAAAATGATTTGGTTTGATGAAACAGACAGAATTCTCTGTACCACCTGAAAATAAAATCTACCAGATTTTAAGACAGATTTCTGCACCCGGATTTGATTTCACTTTGCTGTTTGTTTCATAACTTTGCTACCCTAAATTCAGGTTCTATCTCAACAGGAATCTTTCTGTTGGAAAAAGAATTTTCAGATTCTGTAAATTACCAATATATCAGATCATGGTCACCTTTATATATCAGATTCTATCTCAGGGCTGTTGTTAGTATTTCTGTTTTGTTACATTATATCTAGTATCAGTAAACATGCTATTTGGTTAGTAAACACGCTTCTATTGTTCGTAGGGTCAAAATCAAATTCTCATTCTCAATCTCCATCAAGTGTGTTCTTTGTATCATGTTCCTTAATTGGGTCAATAGATATGTCCACAAGAAATTTAGTCAGCAGTATAAAGCTACCATTGGTGCTGATTTCGTGACCAAGGAGCTCCAAATTGATGACAGGCTTGTCACTCTGCAAGTGGGTTATTGTTTGTTCCTTATGATTTGATCTTGGAATGCTTGGAAAACCATGTTTTTTTACTTTCGTGCTGAACATGGCATTTTGTGTATAGATATGGGACACAGTTGGCCAAGAGCGATTTCAGAGTCTTGGGGTCGCATTCTATCGAGGAGCAGACTGCTGTGTTCTTGTTTATGACGTTAATGTGATGAGATCCTTTGACACTCTTGACAACTGGCATGATGAATTTCTTAGACAGGTTCCTTTTTCTGTTTTTTTCATTTTCATGCTTGCTTAGTACTCTTAATCGATTCTTCGAGTTTGTTTATATATGGGCAAAGTTTTGAAGGAGTGGGAACATTGTAGATTCTTCTGTTCAAATCATGATATAGTGTATACCTAGAGCATGAAAACATCACAACAATAGCAGAACGCATGCGGGACTACCAAGTTATTGCCATGGTCATAATCTTGGGGTAGATACTTATTACATATAGTAAAATGCCATCACCTTGGCTGTTTCATATGATTCATTTCACTTTCATTAGTTTGATCCAGTTGAAAACTAATTCGACAATTTCTTTGATGTAGTCCAAAGCTGAAGCACATTCAAAGCCAAGTTCAAGAGAACGTGAAAAGATTGATGTCTGATCAATTACACATGCCTTTCAATGTCTCAAGTGGCCGTGTAAAATCAACTGATCATTACTATACAAAACCACCATTTGTTGCATCTTGCAGTTCATTTGGTCCAAAGGTATGTTTATTCGTAGTGTTTTTCCCCATCACTTTATATAAGTGCTCCAAAGTGATACTGCAAACTAGCTTTCTATTTAGGGTCATCACTCCAAGTCTAATACCGTGATGGACTAGTTAGGTTACTTAATTATCTACTGAAAAGCTTTGAAATCATATGCTATGGGTGCAGTATTTGGTCATGTTGTTTTCTTTTAGCTTCTATTGCTTTGAACAAGTTAAAAAGAGTAAATAATATGGTTTTAGCTTTGGTTTTGCTTGCTAGGTTTTCAAGTAGTGTTCTGATTACTCCATCGCTTCATCTTATACTGTTTATTCAAGTAATAAGTTAGCCGGTGGTTCTGTATTGGTACAGGGAATAGGGGTTGTTGTTAGAGTAGCTGCCACGACAACTGAATCGGTATACAAATTTTTACAGCATCAATTGGCTGGAATGGAGCCGCTGATTGGAGTCACCCCATTTCGCTGAAAGCGATTGATTAGTGATAGTTCATTTCACAATTCATGAAAAAATGATGAGAAATAAGACTGTAATGTAGCTTCACTCCTGATGTGTTAAACTTTGTGCCAGGTTTCGCCATTGATTGCGATAGTGTTTGTTTGATGCCATGTAAGTGTTTAACAAGGTCGCTTCCAGTTTTGAGATACTCAGAGGTTTGTAGATGGATCATGGTGGAGACCGTTTTTCCCTTGTTCAAGTTAGCATACCCCGTATATTTTTGTTCGCGGTAACTGTCCTGTCAGCCAGAAGCCCCTCGTAGGGTGGCCGGAAAGCTGTGTACACAAATAGAACAAAAAGACCAAAAAGAAAGGAAGTCTGTGAAATATATGCCCATAGTATTAGTGTACACAAATAGACTACAATTTCAATTTATGGGTAAAATCATTGCACAAACAACTTTTACAATTTACATGAACAAAACCGAATCGTTCGTTCACATAACACCCAAACGAAACCAAAACCCGGAACCATAGTTCAGCATCTCACTCACTGATCTATCACGCAAGCATACATGAGGATACAGTATATCATTCCAATTTATGTAAAAGAACCGCAATGGATTAAGAATGCTTGAATAGAAGTCAACTAAAATGTGATCTCACAATGAGCGTGATGTTATATTTAATAAGTTTTCCTTTTTTAAAATGACTATTAAATTTTCGAATGATTTTTTCTTTTCATTACAAATATTTTTGGTTTTCCACAAAAAATGAAAACGGACGAAGTAAACACGTTTTTCAGTTTTCAGATCAGGAAATTTTTACATTCAGTGCGAAGTAAACGCGTTCTCCAGTTTTTCTGATCAGGAAACAAGCGCGAAGTAAACGCGTTTTCCAGTTTTCAGAATGAAAATAAACAGCAAATTTTCAAATTGCAAATTTTCAAAAACAGCAAATTTTCAAATTGAAAATTCTCCCAGGTAAACGCACCCTTAAGTTTTACCATTTTTCAAGAAAGGCGACACCTCATGATCTTTCACACCAATAGTTACCTAGCTAGCCATACAAATATACTCCACTACGATAAATATACCCTAAAAGCTAAAACTAGATAAATTAGATACAGTAGCTGAATTTATTTAATTATTTTATTTATTTTGCAAAGTGACTTAGTACTAATTTAATACCGTTGATTTGCTTTGATCTCTAAAAATAGGGTAAATAAATTTATTCAGATCCGAATTACTAATTGAATTTATTCGAATTCGAATCCAATCAAATAATTGCAATTATAGCACGATTGAAGGAGAAAAAGATCTGGTATCTAGATTGAACCGAATTCGATTCAATCCGACTAATACTCACCCCTACTTTAAAATTCATAAATTTATTTTCAGGAGCGCATAGCATGTTTTATGGAAACGAACAGTAATTATATTAGTTTCATGTGTGTTCTTCAAATTGATTCAACCAAATAAATCCTTGGGTTTCTTTTTATTTCCATCTCCTTAGGTTTCCTAGTAGTTGTTTCTTTCTTGTAGGATTCTGCCATGAATGTGTGCTTTGACAGCATTTTTGTTTTAAACAGTAATGTTAATCTCCTAGCAAGTCTATATGAAGAAGGCCCAAATCCGAAATTTGCTGCTTGAATATGGTACAGGTGTTGTTCTGAATATAATTCGGTTCCAAAAGAGATTGTTCGAGTATGGTCGGGTTTTGAATAGGGTGATTTTTTTAACATAATTTTTTCTTAGAGACATGAACTAAACATGAATAAATTCATTTGACTGCAGCTAATATTAATTAAATATTATAAAAGAAGCACCAATAATCTAAAAGAAATTGACATCTTTTAAACTAACTGAGTTAAGTACTGTAAAAAAGATATATGTAAAAAACTGCATGACCCTAGTCTTCACCTACTAGTTATTTATAGATAGATATAGAAATGTGAAGAGAGAGTTGAATCCAGGCCCATATATAGATAGGCTTCATACATCCAGGCCCATGTTGCGGGGTTAAAGTTGAATGAAAATCATTTATGAATAAAAAAATTAAATTAATCATCTAAAAGTTTAATTAAAACTTTTTTTAGAAATATAAGGACTAAATTAATCACATAATAATTTGATTGAAATTTTTTAACGAACCAATGAACTAAATTAAACATAAAGGTTAGTGATAACTATTAAGGCAACCTTAAGGGCATTTCCGTAAATCTGACCCCTGCCGACGATGGAGATCCGCAAGTCTTGCTGAATGACTAAGCTATCACTACAGGACCTTGAAGCGGTTACTGGGATGGTCGACTTCAGCGGGGGGGGGGGGGGGGGGGGGGGGGGGGAGGTCTCACGCGTCTTATAACGCACGACATCAGACTGCCCAGAAATGTCTTCGGGGGTCCCGAATGGAGAATCTGATTCGGGACCTAAGCCGTTTTGTGGACAAGTGACTAGTCCTTCGTGCTACTTCTTCCCGTTGGTCTGGTTGGAAGGTTGTAGTCGTTTCGGATTGTCAGTCGGCCTTGAGCCGTTTTGCATTGAATCGGACTCGAGACCTCGGCTGCGGTCTTGAAGCACGAATTTGCACAAAAATGCACCAAAAATGTATCTTTTTGCCTAAACTCCCTTTTCAAGCCTGAATCTGCAATAGTAATGAAAACAGGGGTAAATTAGCAGAATCATGCCCTAAATCAAAGGAATAATGGAGGGAAAATCATGCAAAAATACACGCTATCAAGGGGGTATCTTGGGAAGTGAAAAGTCCTATCCTTGTGATGGCCGGTCTTGATCAGATGGCCCACTAAGTGAGGGCACGACCCAACATACCTTGAATTAAAGTCGGATTGAAAGATCCTGGACGCCCCCGGGGGTGAAAAGTCCTATCCTTGTGATGACCGATCTTGATCAGATGGCTCATTAAGTGAGGGCACTACCCGGTATCTTTGGGAGTGAAAAGTCCTTCTCTTGTACTGACCGTTCTAATGGAGACGGCCCATCAAAGATGAGGCACGCCCCAAAGAAATAGAAACTCCATCTAGAAACAAGAATCCTATCTTAACGGCTGGGCTGCTGCAGCCAGGCCATTAAGTAAGGACACGGTTCTAGACGCGAGGACAACGCCCAAAAGTGAAAATTCCCCAGCCTTGTGATAGCCGTCCTGATCCGACAACTCACTAAGATGAGGCACTTTTCGGGCCGATCGCGAAAGGAGGGAAACGCGGAGAATCGCGAAATCCCAGCTAGTAACCAGATGTGTAACCCCTGGTGAAGTATAGAGCTGATAGTGAAAGCGATTCACGCGGGTTCCATGGTAATGCCCTATGATGGCAGTGGAAAGGCTCCTATGGGTAATTACTATCCCTCGTAACGTGTTTTTGTTACTGATGGTTTACAATTAGGAATGTGCAGAATACTTTTCGGGTAGCGGAAGGAGTGATGATCTCGTAAGTAGTGATATCGTAAGGCTTACCGGGAAAGCTAACTCGATACCGACTTTAGTAATTTTGATGGGACTGCTAAGGATCTGCTCGAAAAAGTAAACGCATCGTGATAACAGGGCAAAGATAACGCCAAAGGAGTTCGTAAGGAGACAACTAAAGGAAAGGAAAGATAGCGATAGAAGTTGTATGAATACATCAAAATGCTTTAAGGGGCTACAAACTTCAGTGGTCAAAATAATGACAAAAATCTAGTGACGCTCGATTGCTAAGGAAAGGGTGGCAAAGCCTCGAGGCACGTCAACCTGCGGGGTTCCTCCGTTTCCAGCCTGCTGCTTTAGCTTGGCGAAAACCCTGCTCATTAAGATGGGCAGATTTTCGCTTGAAAGCCGCCGTGACCTCATCAGGTTTGTACGCATCGACCCCATGGACTTCCTCAAAGCAATCGACTAAAATAGCGGCAGTCTACTCGACATGCCACAGACTCCTATCGGCCGACTCTTCCTCCAGGGCAGCCTTCTCCTTGGCCAAGGATGATTTCTCATTTTCCAAGACATTATTTTTGGCCCTCTCCGCTGTCAAGGCATCAGAATGTTCTTTCTTTAGCTCCTGATGGGCCAGTAATAGTTGCGTACGCTCCTCCAGCAACTTCTTCTTCTCATTCCGCTCTCGCGATAATTCCTCCAAAGAGGAGGAAAGGGAGGCAGCCTGACGCTGCGCATCCTCCGCCCAGTAATGGAACTTCATCATATTAGTAAAAAGGCTAGAGCGTAATGAGTTCACCCTATCAACCTCGGTCTTGGAAAGGAAAGCCTCCCGTTCTGCTGCAGACGCCAATATTTGGGAAGCCAGTAAAGCCGAAACTTCATCCGAGCCATCACCCCCCAATGCCGCCAAACTAGTGTTACGAAAATCGTACAGTCCAACTTGATGGGTCACAGTGCCAACCTCACTTATCGGACTAAGATCTGCCGCAAAATTGAAGGTGGCACCTCCTTCGCCATAACGGTGCAACAGGGGGATGCTCGAAGGAACAAACGCCAGAGGAATAGGAGGGTGAACCTGTGTGGACGAACCCCCTGGAGCAAGATAAACACCATGAGGCTGATAGCCTGAAAAATCCTGCAAGCCCTCTTGATATCCCAGATTGGAGGAATATGCGTGAACGGGACCTCCGAAAGAATTGGGCGAAATTCCTAAAGTCTCGCCTGTGCCCAAGTTCGCCAAAAATTCCGAGGAATGTCCTCCCTGGGGAACAGCCGTGGAGTCGAAACCGTCCGCAGGTCTGTTCTCCATCCCGGTGGTAGAGGAAGATAGATTCCCGCCCTCACTTTCCAACCGCTGTCTCTTCTTAGAACCAGTTAGCATGTAGCCCAAATTCATATCGCCTGAGGGAGGAGCGGAGGTAACGACAACGATAGTGTCCTGCCAAGAACGCCATATGAAATATAGAAAAGAGAAACAAATCAAACGACGACAAACATTGAAATGTAGCATATCGTGGCTAAAAGGCACCCCTACTGTAGCAGTGGTGGGAAGAGGTACCTCTGAAGAACCTGCCGCATCCGGAGAAGGTGTAAGAGCGGCAACACTTTTTGTTTTTCTCTTCTTTTTACCTTTGGCAATGGCCTTAGGAGCATGGGAAGAAGAAGAAGGCTGGGTAGGAGGAGCAACGACGGTCACGATGGGAACGCCTGAAGGAATGTCAATATTCCCCTCACCAGCCGAAGAAGAGGATACTTGAGCAAGACTCGCGGAAGTAGTCGGCAGTTCCGTGGGATTATCAGTAGCTTCCGTGGAGGTAGCTCTCTCCTTTTCTTCTCTTTCTTGAGCCCTCTTCAGGCATCTCCTTATGCTTTCGGGCTTATAGTTGGGATCCGTCGCTGCGAGATCATAAAATAACGTCAGCATTAGTATCAGCGATAACAAAAAAGGGAGTAACGCGACACTCACGTTTAACACAAGAACGAATGTCCATTCTACAAGCCATTTGACGAATGTGAACGCTGATTTCCAGTTTGAGCAATTTGTTTAACCAGTCTTGTTCACGCTGAGGAAGGGTCCCTGGTCGGCTCCAGACATTATCATCGACGTTTTGATTAAACCCAGATCGCCACCAGGAACCAGGATCTTCAGAAAGATCTATCACAAAGAACTCCTTTTTCCAAGCATCAACGGAAGACTCGATGTGGAGGAGTTTCCAAGTAAAGGACTTGAGAGAGTCATCGTCGAAGCAGGGCGATATCGTTATCACTCCCCGGTACTTCATTAGCTTAAAAAGAGATTTGAGCAGCAGAAGGGAAGGGGAAGTGATCCCTTTATATTTACAAAGTTCCAGAAAAGCATAAACACAACAATACGCATTTGGGGATAATTGGGCCGGATTCAGATCGCCGACAACAAGCAAGTCTTTTACAAAAGAGTCGATGGGAAGCCAGAAACCATGACGGAACATTTGCGCATACAAGACCCTACGATTGCCCGTCAAAACGCTGTTCAAACGTATTGACTCAGGGGCAACAGTGGCCTTATAATCGTCAGGGATAACAACATTATGGGCGGCCAAATGCTCACAGAGAGCGGCCTCAGATGTGATAACACTAGCAGTAATATCCATCCTTTTCTCATCGGCAGATTTTAACTCAGAACGGCGAGTCTTAGCCATGGCAGAATTAAAGAAGTAAAGATGAAGAAGACGATGGAGGAGAAAGGAAATACCTTTAGAGAAAAAGCACTTCGAAGAGCCTTGAATAGTGGGGAGAAAATAAGACGGCTAAAAGAAAATATGAGAAGGTGAGATGATAAAAGAAAAGGAAAAGAATAAATGTTGGTTTTTATAACCCTAGTAATCGAACGAAACGATGGATGCCACAGTCGTTGCGTGGAAGCGACATGAGGAACAAACTCAAGCAATGAGTGCAATTCTAGAAAAGCGCTACAATGTTTCGATTTTGATAAAGTTCTCGAGCACGCTAGCCCGCAGCGCCGGAAGAAATGGACACGTGTGCCTGCACAATCGCGACTTTTCTAATGAGAAGATAGCAAACATTAAAGGCTCTGAAAAGCAGGTACCATTTCTTGGAGAAAACAAGAGCGATATCGCAAGAAAGGAGATAATGCAAGATGGCATTAATTAAAAAGGCAGCTTTCGAGCTAACACGAAAAAGCGGAATAAAAATCAAATAGCAGTAAAATACGGATATTGTCGTACAACAAGGTGTTATTACAAGACAAAGAAACAAATAAACAGAAGAATCCTCTAAATGGAGCAACCTCGATTAATCATGGGCCCTCGCGGACATCGCAGTCACCATTCCCCCGCTCTTCTCTAGAAGAAGGAAGATCTCCCTCACCTTCGCCCAGATCCTTCATTCTCTTGGAAGCGTAATCAGTCAGCACTGACGAATTGACAGTTCCCTGGCGATGGAGACTCATAAATTTAGCGATACAAACCTCCATGGTCTTGTTCTTGCACCAGGCTACCTTTGAAGGTACTTTGGCCAAATCCGCATCACGAGACGCTATCTCTTCGCGAAGGAAGATATTCTTTTTGTCAGCCACCACCAATTCCGCCTCCAGAAGCTCTATCTTAGCCTTCCCTTTTGATTTTTCTCGAGCAAGCTCAGCACGACAGTCGTTCAACTCCGCCAGGGTTCGCTCCTGAAGCTGCGACAGGTCCGTTACCTTCCCTAAGGCAGCGCTTAGTTCTCCCTTCAAATCAAGAGAAGGCCGAACCTTGTCACACTGATCTTCGAAAAAGTAATTTAGCTCGCGGAAACTGGCCAGCATGTCAGTCAGAAGGCGTGAATGTCGTGCTTCAGGAGGATGCCGTAAGAACTCTTCTTTGTCCTTCGAAGAAGTAAACATTTGCCCCACTATTGGGCCCACCGGCTATTCTCGCGATAGTGGGTCCGATATCCCTAAAGCGCGAAGACCGTCGATACCAAGGGAAGAAAAGTCCAGCTGATATGTGGTGGGGCCTTGAAGACTTTGAAGGGAAAGATTGGCGATATAAGGAGGAGAACAACTTTTTGCGGAATCACCAATGCCTGAAATCGAAGAAAGAAACAAAGGCTGAGGCTTCTGCGGGGGAGGGTTAGGAGGAGCGATTGGATTTGAAATCGGTAAGTTCACATCCGGAATAAAGGAGTGAATCGGAGAGTTAGGACTGCTAGACGACAAGGGAGAGCCCACCGCTGCTGAAGCCTCGTTAACTTTGGGAGGAATGGCAGAGGGCACCTTGACAACTTCCGTCACCGGCAAGGCACCCGCAACGTGTGAAGTGTTAACTCCCTCGGAGGGAACCGCGTTGACCTCCTCCATGGGAGGAATTGGTGGGTCAGATTTCTCTTTACGAACTCTCTTTAAGAGACGCTCCGTTTCGGCGGCGATCTCTTCGTCATCGTCCTCGGTTGACTCCGCTGCGGTTTCACTCTTTCTCGACCTAAGTTTCATCCGTTGGGCAAGGGTGGCATGACGCAGCTCGGAACCAGTATCCATGCTTTCGTTATCACTGTCAACCTCTTCAATCACAGGATTACTCGGGGTCACTCCCTTACCGCGAGACGGTAGCCAATTCTCAAGGAAACGGGAAGGTCGAGCGGATGCGCTACGTGTCGCGACAGTTTTGTTTCTCTTTCCTCGCGGCGGAATAGGCGGACGACTAGAACCTTCAGGTGGAGGAGAAGGAGGTAACGTCTGAAGTGGCACCACATTCAGAGGAGCGTCACTTTCCCCGGAGGAGCGACCCTCAGCGTTACCTGCCAATAAAATGTTTTAGTATGGCAAGAAAATTAAAGCGATAAGGTGACAAAAGAAAAAACTCACCAACGACACACTCTGGCAAAGGCCTGAACCGAGAAAATTCCCGAATGAGGAAAGGCCCTTCTATTTCTAACAGGGCGGTAACATTAGACACATCCATACTAGACAGCACATCTGGTTTTTTCCAAGTGGCACTAGTAATCTCTCGGTTGAAACCACCGCGCCAAAACCGAGAAGGCAAGCGAAGGGTGAAGAAGCCATTTTTCCAATTGTCCACGTTCTCTTCGAAACCTTGAAAGTTCCGCCAGAAGAATCGAACAAGGGCATCATTCCAACTTGGGGTAATATCCACCAAGCAGCTGCGACACCTCAAGGTGAAAAATGTACGGAACAGATCGAGCGATGGAGCGAAAATACGCTTCATCTCACACGAACGAAGAAAGGCGTAAAGCCCACACCAGGAAGGTGGAGTTATTTGAACAGGATTGAGATCGTAATGGTTTAGCAGCTTCATCAGAGAAGTATGAAGTGGGAAACGAAATCCGTAGGTAAACATCTTGAAATAAACCAGCCGGAACGTCCCCCACATGGCATCAGTGAGCCGAGTATCCTTCAAAGGGACAAAGGGGCGGTATCCCGTGGGAAAAGTGATACCGTTCTCCTCTAACTCAGCCCTCAAAACCTCATTATAATCAAAAACACTACGAGCTCTCCTAACTTCGGGATCTAGGGGATTTTCGATAACTGCAGAGGATCTAGCGCGAGACATAATGGACTGGAAAAGTAAAGCTATGGCGATAGAAAAATAAAATACCTAGAGCAAGGAGCCAGTAAACAGGCCGTCGGCACCGGCGAGCAATTGCAGTAAAACCCCTCGGGAAGAAAGAAGCACAGGAGAGAAAGAAAATACGAAGAATTTCGAAGGATTAGCAAAAGTACTAAAAGAGAAGAGCGAATTACTTATAAAGGTTAAACCTAAAAAAGAAACAGCCTGTAAAAACAAAACACGTGTAGAGTGGAAAAGGACGCCTGGGCAGTCATCAGTGTCTTTTGGAGAAGACAGTTACTGATTGAAACCTGAAAGGCGGTTGCACCCAGCGAAAGGCACACTTCCGCGATAACCCTGAAAACCTGAAAATATAAAGGGAGAAAAGCGGCAGGAGAGCGAAAAGAAAATAAAGTGTCATTTTATTACTTTGAGAAAGCCATACGACATCTACAAAGAGGCATGGTATACCCAACTATTCACCGTCAGACCAGGAGATGCCATAACAGTAGACCACGCCATCATCATCATCACCTAAAAGCGATGGATCCTCGCCAGCGAGAGGGAAAGGTTCCTCAACCCTCTCCCCTACGCGAGTTGATGATCGATCTGACTCCTCCTTAACAGCTGGCGATACCGCTTCAACGGCTGAGCAGGCAGAGGGAGCCCCTTGGGATGACTCGCCAGGAAGGAAAGACGTTTCTTTCCCCTTCTTAGAGAGAGAAGCAAGAGAATCAAAGAATGATCTAGATGCCTTCGCAGCATCTTTCCTCCGCCTCTTGCGACACCGTCGGCGAACAGGCGGCCTCCAAGGAGGCGATGGAGGAGGATTATCCGAGTCAGGAGAAGTCGGAGGAGTTGGTGGAGAATCTCGTGCGGTCGTACCTAAAAAATGAGAATCAACCATGAGATTGCAGATTACTTATCAAAAGAAAAAAAAAACGAACAAGGAGGTGAATAAAAATAAGGGAAAGAGGATCCCCTTAAATAGCCAGAAAATCGGGAAAAAAGGATCTTCGATCTTCCAGCCCGACCCTTGAGGGTGGACACGTGTACAGCCTGAAGTGTAAATAAGGATTTGAAGTCACGCCTGTTGAAATCTTACTTGAATCAAGGAAAACCACAAAATCGCCCAATCAGTTGCCAGGACAACAACGGCATAGATTTAATGCAGAACAACCAACTAGAAAACCACCCAGTGGCTGAATCGTTTTCAGTTGGGCTAAGAACATCTCAAACAGGAAAAAGACAAAAGATGCAATGTGGAAGAAGAACAGTCGCGACTATTATGATAAAGCAGTTTATTTATTATGGCCTATTGGCCGAAGAGGTACAACGTTTAGAAGGAAAAAGGCTCGAAAGGAGCCAATATCGTCACGCGTCAGAGCCAGCATCTTCGGGAGTGACGGGAAGGTCTCTCAGGGAATCCATGACCAGAGTTAGATCATGGGAGGTGGCTCTCATCCCCTTTAGGCAGCACCCCAGCATATCCTTGCGCTGCTGCAGCATGGCGATCACCACTTGAATCCGAGCGACGGAGGCAGCCAGCTTCGACACGCTCTCTAGAGGACTGAAATCCTCCAGAGATATAACTCCCAGCCTGGAATGGAGTGGGGTCAGCATCCCTTGCAACTCTAGGATGTCCTTAGAAGTCTTAATCAACATGTTCTCCAAGAACCCTATGTCACCGTCATTAAGGTTCTTGAGAGTATGGCCCTTGGAGAGGAGAAAATTCTTAGTCAGATGATCCATGAGGGAAGTTTATGAAAGCAAAGGAAGAGATGAGCCTGTACAAAAGAAACTCCCAGATTTATAGGCTTCGAGGGATGGACCTCTAAAGAAAAGGTCCTCAAAAGGCGAGCCATCCAGTCACTCGAGGGCTGATGGACCCGAAGCGGAAGTGAAGGTCGGTGTTCGTGAACTATCCGCGATACAGATGCTCGGAGGGGTACGAGATAGAATATGGAAAAATGCCAAAAGGCACGATATTACGGGTAGTCATGACGTAAAAGCCATACGGTTACTGGTATCCACAGTGTAAAGCCGCGTTGATGGTTTGTTGGCCAATGCAGCTACTGGCCATATCGGGGGTTGCATGGAAATTGTCGATGGTTTGTTGGTCTCGGGGTGGTGGATCTTCGTGATTTTCACGGTTGTTACGGTTGTCATTATTGGCTAGGTCATCCATTGCTGGAAAATTAAAGTGATCTGGTATGGGGTTTTCGGGGTCACGATGGAGAAAGGTCAGGTCTGGGAAAAGTTGATGTTCCTGGTCAGACAAATTAGAAGGGGAACCGTCGAGGGCAGGATGAGGGATCACTCTACGATGAGAAGAAGTCCCTTGATCTTGCTTACGAAGTCCTCTTTCCGTTCTGGTCAACTTGAGGTCGAGAGGAAGTAGATCGGGAGCAGATCTCCTGGTCATACAAGAAAAATAAAACAAAATCAGTACCGCTCAATCCCCGGCAACGGCGCCAAAATTTGATCGTCACTCAAATATACTTAAATTTATCCTGATGCCTAAATGCACAAAGTAATGTGTATAAAGCAAGTCAGGGTCGAACCACAGAGATTGAAGGACTAATTTGCTAGTGAACTAGTATGACAAGGCAATATGCGACAAATCTAACCAAAGTAACAATAACAGGGGGAGGGGGGGTTGTATGTTGATTAATAAATTAATCAACGCAGAGTAGGGGAGCTAACAAAACAGAATTGGAAAGTACTAATCTAGGGCATGAAAGTAAATCGTAATCCAGGGCAAGAAACGTAAAGTATTATCCAGAGCAAGAGATGTAAACAGATCGAATGCGGGAAAAAGTAATGAAAAGGATATTAATCAAATGAGACGAGATCTTAGCGAAAGGTGCTCCCTTGGGTTGTTTTCTAGGTCGGCCAGTCATTGGTGCAGAGGTTTTCTAGACTCAGGTGCAGATCTGCTATAGGGACCGCGTTTCCACACCGCATCCCCTGCTTACCTTCGTAGATAAGAGTCACCCCCCGTTTCCACATATGAGGTGACCTTGACGTTCAGCCGTCCTTCCAGCTACCTTCCTTGTCATCAAAAGGTAGCCTTGACCGTCCGGCCGGTCACGGCTCGAAGTAGGGAGGCTAAATTCAGAACGCCCATGAAGGAGAGGTAAGACAGATCTAGGGCGCGATAGCTCAGCTTGTCAGACTCATATCGCCTCCCCTAGGTGTCTGCTCTAACTCCAGGGCTTCGCGTCAGTTATAACCCTAGAATATGACGTTACTCATGCAGAAATACTAAAAGGTGATCAAGCTCTTAACAGTTCTAGACAAGCATGTAGTGAAATCGATAAACAGTCATGTGTCACAAGAGAATATATTAAGCATGCATTAGACCTCTTAGCCAAACCCTACAACCCGTGGAACACCCTTCACCAAGAAAGGGGTATTTAGCTACTCATACTATAGTATAAATAGTAGGTATATATAATCATACAATGATAAAACAAGGAAAGTAAAAAGGGAGTAGAGTAAACCGATAGATTAATTAATAATCAAAGAGGAAAGTTGTTGACAATGGCTGCTCTTGGAAGAGGAGATGATTCCCAGAAAATAAGCACTGAAATTAATGTAAGAAAATATCCTTTGGAACCAGCCGTCCTTACAAAACCCTAAAACTATGCTTATATAGCCTAAGCTTAGCTAGGAGACAAAAACAGCTAAGGGGAGAGGAAGGATCAATGAGGGCGTGACAGCACACGTCCTTGCAAAAGGAATATTCTAGGATTCCTTAAATATCTGCTATCTTCTGGAAGCGCCTGGGATTCCGTGCGGATCTCAGAAGATGCTCTTTAGAAGAAGGCTCAGAACTGTCGAGGCCTTGGGACAGCGCACTGGTCTGGTTCGCGTCGAGGTCTTGACATCGCTCGATCTTCTAGGCCTTGAAATGGAAATCCACAGAAATGCTCTCAAATCGCTCCTTTTCGGCCTTTTCCCTCCTTTGATGTTAATCTTCAAATAAAACTGAAATGAAGGTCAAATAGTAACATCGAGCCCCCGAAAGGGCTAGAAAGGAGGGTGAAACCGAGAGTATTAAACATGCTATCAAACATCCCCACACTGCCCCTATGCTCGCCCTCGAGCATAAACAAAATTGGAAAACCACCTCATTCGTAAACATACGCAATCAACTTCCAAAACACAGAATCGGCACGTCATTCGAAAAGCTACACCCAAGCAAAATAAATCCAGACCTAGAGAAGCACCTGCATCCGGCTGATAGGATAACGACCCTACCAACCAAACTTTCCCATATCTAGCCTAATCACCAGCAGTCCTCGCATAGGCACGTATTTGCACTCATTCTCAGAATAAAACAAGTGTTTAGGCTATCACTCATGAATGCAAATAACACAACACAGGCATGGTTTGCACGTCAATCCGAGTACTGTAGAACACATGCATGGGCAATCAACAATCGGGAAAATATCGCATCAACAAATAGAAAGAAAAGGGTCGAAAGGGTTAGAAAGGTAGAAGAGGGAAGAAAAGAAGGAAAGAAAAGAAAGAACCAGGCAAAACCTGGTTGGATCCCTTGGCTGGGAAAAAGAGAAGTGGCGAGGCAGCTTTCATTGAGGGCATGAGATGTTTCGAGGGCTAGACAGAGGTCTTCTTTCGGGGCCAGGAAAGTCTTCGAATTGAAGCTTCGGAAGCGGATGCATTTTCTTGGACGCTCGGAGCCTTTCTCCTCTTATTTTGAGATAAAACCATATTTTTGAAATTTATTATTATTATTATTATTATTATTATTATTATTATTATTTTAGAGTAAAGGAGATGGCCCTTGATTTGGTTCCTGCATCGATGGTGACTTCTTTCTAGCCTCCCCACACTTGAAGGTTTCAGGGGCTCGATTTGTATG
This sequence comes from Viola odorata, assembly GCA_963691705.1. NCBI lineage: Eukaryota > Viridiplantae > Streptophyta > Magnoliopsida > Malpighiales > Violaceae > Viola > Viola odorata. Next base: position 60,502,050 of record OY829539.1, read on the forward strand.
AATAGCCTAGGGCTCAAAACTCTTGCCCTAGACTCCTGCTTTTTGCTCTGAAGTCTTTTGCTTTTGCCTTCCTTCCCCACACTTAAACTCGTTTGATCACTTTAGGTGTCTAGCCCTCGACGTTGCCCTCAATAATTGCTACCTCACCTGCCAAGGAAAAAGATCAAGAAAAGGCGAATGGTTAGGAAAGAGTATGAAAAGAAGGGGAATGTCGGGGGCTCGAGAAGAAAAGAGAGAGATGGGAGAAGAGAAGAAAAGAGACATTGATGCGAAGCTTTCCGTCGTATTTAAGCTTTCCCATGTCCTAACAGTGACTATACCCGGGGATATTATACAAACCTAGACCGTGCCTAGCTAAGCATTTTCACTAAAAAATAACGGGCATGAAGTTCAAATTATGCTCACGGGATCAATTGTGACTACTGGTGTTGTGGCCTAGATATAGATATAAGGGCTAGCAGGTCTAAAAATGCATGCTCAGGCGTAGGTGCTACGGATGCCATGCTTTTTCTATGCATCGAAAGTTGAAAAACACATGTCAAAAATGAGGGTTTGAAAATTTTCCTAGCATGGCTAAAAATAAAATCCGAAGATCATGCAATCATGCAACAAACGTAAAAATAAGCATGCAAACACACAGGCAAAATGCATAAATAACTCCCTCCCCATACTTAGGCAGCGCATTGTCCTCAATGCGGGGAGAGTATAAAAAAGAGTTCAAGAAATCCGACATTTTGGCCAAAGGATCGGCCAAGGGCAGCCGAGCCTTACAAATGATCAAAAACCATGCCCACGGTCGAGGTTCAAGTGCCAAATTCTCACAATCCAAGGCCTAGACGCATGGAATTCCCAAGAAGGCCTAACAAGTCACCCGGCCACGCACACTCATCCCAAGGCCTTGACAACAAATGCTCCATCTATGCAAGTCAGAATTGTGTCGCCTAGTCTCCACCAGAATATGGATAAGAAAATGATGCCCGATTTGAGAGATCAGAAGCTTGATGGAAACTTCAAGATGTTAGCTTTCATTTGGGACAAGTTTCAGGTCAATCGGACTGGTGGATCAAAAGTTAGGCTACTCGACATTTTGGCGCGCGGAGCTGAAGCTGCTGAAGGATCCTGGCGTGATCACGTTAAGGTGTTAACGTGAATCACGTTAAGGCAAACGTGATCACGTTTCACTCTTAACGTGAATCACGTTATTCTCTAGAATGGAGCTGAAGTTTTGAGCTAGCCTTACCGTGATCACGATAAGGCCTTAACTTGATTCACGGTAAGGAAATTTTGGCTAACGTGATCACGTTAAGCCCTCACTTGGCCGGCCAACACATACAACAAGAGTCAAACATCCTCATCCTTTGCATTAAATGCAACAAGCCAACTCACCCTAGTCTTTTTGACAATTTGACCAAAGGAACCAACATTCCTAACTAAATAAACCATGCCTAACTAAATTGGCCATTCCAACCAAATAAAATCCTTCTCCCCAAGGACAGCACGTCCTCTTCCATTCCTAGTGTCCAGCTGTCCTCTTCATTTTATTTGAGTCCTAAACAAGTCCTAAACTCAAGTCCTAAACCCATAAAAATATAAACTTGAGTTTTAAACTTTTTGAGTCCTAAACTTATGTTTCTTAAGTCTTAAACCTTAAGTCTTCTCTCTTAAATTCTGAAAATACTTCCTTCAGTCTTTTACTCTATTAAACCATAATTTTCTATCCAGCCTCTCCTCCTTTCCTACGGAAATTCCAAATTTCCCTCCCAAAATTGGAAATTTTGAATTTCCTTAGAAAATTCCGAAAATCTTCCTTTCCTTTTTCTTTGAGTCCTTGTAAAATTCTTGAGTCTTATACTTATTTAAACTCAAATTTTTCCAACCCTCCTTCCTTCCAAAGGAAATTCAAAATTTTTCCCCATAAGTTAAAGTTTTGAATTTTCCTTGGAATTCTGAAATTTTTTCAGCTTTCTCTTAAGTTTTTGTAATTCTCTTGAGTCTTTGTCGAGTATAATCTTTTCTCCTCTTTTTCTAATCTTGAGCACTTGCGAAGGTAGTTGTTGATGAATTGCTTGATTCGAATCATAAGTTTGTTTGCGGCAACAAGTTGTGTGGTGAGCAAGATTTGTGTATGGATGTATTGAGCGATTTGTGAGGTTAGCTTTTGCGAGTGATTAAACACGAGTGTTAAACACGTGAGGGAGAGAATTATTTTTCTAACCCTTGTTTAAGTGTGCAGGTACACGGAGAACATGAAGTTGAGTGTTTGTGAGCACGTATTTTTCGAGTGACCTAAACACCTAAACACGAGTGTTTAAACACGTGAGGGAGAGATTATTTACTAACCTATATATCTTTAGTTTGTTCAATTTTTCAGGCACAATGTCAAGAGATAGTGAATGTGAGTCTTGTGATCAAGAGTCATATTGTGACGACGATGACTCACAATGCATTGACGTTAGTGGTAATGAATCCTGTGGTGATGATAGTTGCCAATTAGATGGTGATGAAGATTCTGAACCATGTGGTGAAAGCGGCAATGAGTATAGCATTGATAGTGAGGGTGAGTACCGAGATGATAGTGAAGTAACTTGTAGCGAGAGTGAAGACAATGAAGGCCCTCCAAGTCCTCATGTCTTTGGTCACGGCTCAAGTTCAATTTGTAGTGAGGATGAAGACTATGAAGAGACTTCAAGTCCTCGTCTCTTAATCCGTGGCTCAACTTCAAGTTGTAGTGAGGATGACGATGACGAAGATTTTCCACAAGTCTCAAGCTATGGCCTCGGTTCCCTTGACCACCAAAGCCTTGGCCATGGCCCCGAACCACGACATTTCCCCTCCTCAAGTGTACAAGTCCGAACTAAACCTAAGGGAATGCAAACCCGAGCACCTCCTTATGTTCTTCCTCCAAGGGTTCGACCTCACCAAGGCCGAACGCCCCCTCATTCTCCCTTAAGGGTTCGACCTCGCCAAGGGCATTCAAGTGTGCAAAACTCTTCTTTCGATTCTACCTTCGAGTCTACATTGCAAGAAGTCCAACCTAACCACTTCACTCAACAACCGCAACAACCCACTCCAACTCAATCCTTTGAGCCAAGTTCGATGATTAACATTTTGGACGTGATTGAAAGGAATGTGGTTGAGCTTCAAGCCATTGCGGCAAGGAAGAGTGAAAAACGTAAGGTTGAAAAAGAGAGAAAAAGAAGAGAGCGAGAGATAAAAGAAAAGAGAGAGTGTGGAGAGAAGAAAGTAAGTGATGAGGAAAATACACGGCATGAAAAAAGTAAGCATGCCAATGAGAGTGAGTGCAACCACATCCGTGAGAATGAGTTGAGTGAGCTCAATGAGCCAAATCAATTTCAAGTTTTTGACAACCTTCTGTTTGAATTATATTTTGACAATCCGTTGTTTGAGCTTGAAATTGAGGAAAAAGAAAGTGAGCAAAACAGCCCGCGTGAAAAGAACGAGCATGCGAGAGAGAAACACACACATGAGAGGAGTGACTATACCGAAAAATTGAGAGAAGAAAGTGAGGGAAAGAAGCAAACTGAAATTGTGGGAGCTATTGATCCAATGAGCGTGCCTTTGTGCAATGAGGATCAATTAGCTCATGCTAACACCAATGATTCTTTTCCTGCTGCTTGTGTGTCTTTCTTGCAGGAAACTCCGATGGGTTGTCATAACCATACACGCCGAAATGTTCCAAGGAACAAAGGTGGTTTCAGACCATCAATCCTAGGAGGCGTTGGAAGTGTAATTGCTCAACATTGGTGTTCCCAACGGCAAGGCCTTGAGGTAAACCGCCCTCACCTTTCCGCTTTGCCCGAAAGGTACGTACCAAACCCTTCTTTGAATGCTCAATTGTTTGAGGTTTTTCAATTCACTCACCCTTATTCACATGATGAAATTTTGTATGAAAACCATGTAGCATGTGATAAGGAATCATTCTTGCATTTCGTTGAGCATGACTCTTTAATCCGTGTATTGGAAAACCACTTGGGTATGAATTTTATTACATGCACCAAAAAATTTATCGTACCCCACGTCAAGCATGATTCTTCTTGGTTTGAGTATGGGTATTACTTGAATGAAAATTGTATGGCATGTGTTAAAATTCCTAATTTGCATTTCATCAAGTATGACCCTTTCTTGCTCAAACGTGCTAAATTTTGTAATTTTTCGGATAATATGTATGATTTGTTTACATGTTGTTTTTATTTGGAATCCATCATTGATTGGCATAAAGCGTGGAAACAATTCTTTTACTCCAACTTGTTAGAATTTTCTTGGTCTAAATGCTGCAAGGAATTGTATTTCTTTTTGTGCCGATTGCTTGGTATTCCAAAGCGTTTTGTGTTTGGGCGTGTGGCTCAATTTTCTTGGCTGATCCTTATAGGCCGCTTTGAGAAAATGACCCACCGCCTATGTTGTTTAATAGTTTGTGATACCATGCACATCCTTAAAGATGAAATGGATATGCATGTTTTTGAATGGGATGAATTGTGCTTCATCAATTGTAGCCTACATGAATTACTTGTAGTTAATGTGCACTTCAATACCATGAGCATGTTGTGTATTAAGGGGACACAAATCGGAGGACTAAACTTATTGAGGATTAATTGGTTTAATTCCTATGAAGATTTGTGTTTTCTCTTGCGGAATGAGTTTTGTATTTTCAAGTGCATAGTACCTTTTTGTAGTGCTGAATTCCCTTGGGTTGTCATGGTGAACCGTGTAGAGGAGAAGATTCATCCTGTTGACTATTTTATGATTTGTGATGCCATCTATATTTTACATGACATTTTACAAAATGATGTGCATCAATATGTTATTCATGTTGTTGATTTGTTCTTGGACCGACATGTGCATACGCATACGCAATTGCGCCCTCTTGGTATCTCACCTTTGTTTTCAAGCATTTTTAAGTTTGCAGGTGAGATGAATCAGGTCATGGATTCGAGGACGAATCCTTTTGAAGAGGGAGAGGTTGATGCGATCACGGGTCCAAGAATCCGATATTTTGGCCAAAGGATAGGCCAAGGGCAGCCGAGCCTTACAAATGATCAAAAACCATGCCCACGGTCGAGGTTCAAGCGCCAAATTCTCACAATCCAAGGCCTAGACGCATGGAATTCCCAAGAAGGCCTAGCAAGTCACCCGGCCACGCACACTCATCCCAAGGCCTTGACAACAAATGCTCCATCTATGCAAGTCAGAATTGTGTCGCCTAGTCTCCACCAAAATATGGACAAGAAAATGATGCCCGATTTAAGAGATCAGAAGCTTGATGGAAACTTCAAGATGTTATAGGTCAATCGGATGGGTGGATCAAAAGTTAGGCTACTCGACATTTTGGCGCGCGGAGCTGAAGCTGCTGAAGGATCCTGGCGTGATCACGTTAAGGCAAACGTGATCACGTTTCACTCTTAACGTGAATCACGTTATTCTCTGGAATGGAGCTGAAGTTTTGAGCTAGCCTTACTGTGATCACGGTAAGGCCTTAACGTGATTCATGGTAAGGAAATTTTGGCTAACCTGATCACGTTAAGCCCTTAACGTGAATCACGTTAGCTTCTGTTTTGGGACGAATTTTGGGCTTTTCAAGCCCACTTTGTGTACGAACTATAAATAGGTTTTTTCTTTCTTTCTTGAAGGAGCTTTGGACAACTTTGTGTGTGTTTTGTTGAGTGAGAATTCTCCTCCTTTTTACACATGGAGCTAGGGCTCAACACTTTCATTCCTTGAGAGGGATCGATCGAGTTTGAGATTACTCCTATCGATCTCTCTCCGGGAAATCAAAGCTTGTAATAGTTTTGTCGATTTATGTGAATGAAATATATGTTTATTTGGTTGATCATCCATAGAAACGAGTCTCAATCTTGGCCCTCGGAGTATATCTTGGTCAAGCAATCGTTCGTGTGATTTTCGTTACTTCGCATGTGCTCATCTCCGTCCCTTCCATCCATCTTCTAACTCCCGGGTAATTCCCATCTTTCCATCGCTCTTTTGTGTCTCTTTCTCCGCTGCATCTCTATATCTTGTTATTTCCCTCTTTGTGGTTGTGTGTATGCTATATGATTCGATTCGGCTAGATCCTCCATGAGCTACATTGTAATCCGGCCTACTAGCCCTAGGCAGGATCGCATCAGATGCCATGCTTTTTCTATGCATCGAAAGTTGAAAAACACATGTCAAAAATGAGGGTTTGAAAATTTTCCTAGCATGGCTAAAAATAAAATCCAAAGATCATGCAATCATGCAACAAACGTAAAAATAAGCATGCAAACACACAGGCAAAATGCATAAATAACTCCCTCCCCATACTTAGGCAGCGCATTGTCCTCAATGCGGGGAGAGTATAAAAAGGAGTTCAAGAAATAGAAGTACAGTATAAAGCAAAAATAGTAAATTGTTCAGTGCCCCTTTTCGGGGGCTGGAGAGATAAAATTGTTCGGGAGGGGCTACTGCGGAGGTAGATTTCTGCGGGCAACTTCAGCCGTCAAAGCCTGAAGTTCCCGTAGGATAAGCTGGAGCAGCCTTGTTTGGGTCGGATCATAGACAATGAGAGGAGTTGGGGGCTGTCTTGGTGCTGCTGCATTCTGGCCTTGTGTCGCTTGGCTTTCGCGGGCTCGAGGGATGGCATTGGAATGGGGATCCGAGAGATCTGGATAATAAAAAATGCCACCATTCTTGGTCCCGAAAACTTTCTCCGCCGCTGGGGCACAACCTGGATAAAAGCTCAACACACCGCGTGAGAGACATAAATGGCCCATGACATCCAAGGTTTTGATATCCAGATCCTTGAATGCCAAAGGCTCAAAAAGGTTACTAGCAGCCAGGTCAATGTTACGCATATTCACAGCAAACCGGGAGATTAACGAACCAAAAATAGGCCCACGGCCACCATTTAAGACATGCAATACACCAGAAGCTATCCAAAAGCCTAGGTTGACCCTACGTTTGTGTTTCATGCACCATAAAAAGAAGAGTTCCTGCACAGATATCTGTCCCGAGGAACCAAATCTTGAGGAAAAGGTGAGGGCTAGATATCGGTGCAAGATACGCAAAGCAGGATCAACTATTTCATGGGCTTTACTACCTTTAGTATCATATTTAGCATCAGACTTATTGGTTAACTCACAAAAAGCAGCAGTGGCATCAAAAACAGCAGGGATAACAGTTAAAGCATTTTTATACCGAGGGGTGTTCAATTCATCCTTAGTCACAAATCCCAACCAACAATTAAATTCACCAAGAGTCAAGTGTTCCCATTTGTTAGCTAGCCTAAAGTTGATCAAACCAGGGGTAGAAGAATTCGGACCGACTTTGCCCTTTGGCCTAAAGGTCCCATCTACCCAAAAAGTTGTGAAAAACTCTAAGGAAAGCTCAACATAGGTCGGATGCTCTAGATAAAACAGGGACTCCCAACCAATGTTGGCAATATACTCCCTGACTCTCGACTCAATACCCATTTTGTCAAGAAAATCAAAATCCAGGCGCGCACATGAGCTAACGCCCTTGGAATTCAGCAAATTCAACTTGTCAAGAGAGTGCTTGTCATTAAAAACAATCCATTCATCGTGTGATGAAAGGTCAGAAGTAACCTGGTGGGAACTGGACCTGGGGAGGGATGAAGGTTCTGGGGTCTCGGCCTCGACTTCATCCTCTATTTCGGGGGCTCGAGTTTTCTTTGAGCTCGAGGGCTTGCCGGTACTGGTGGATGGGAGCTTTCTCTTGGCACCTACTGGTGTTACCACTGCGGCTGACTTCTCCGATGCGGGGGTGGCTTTTGATTTTCCTTTCTTGTCCGCTGCTCTTGCCGCGACTGTTTTCAGCTTCTTCTCCTCCTCCTCTGCTGCTCTCTGGGCCTCGAGATCCTCCTCATCATCGCTGCCCTCTGCTTCCCCACTTTCTCCTGTTCCTTCCTCCATGCCCTCTAGGTCTTCGTTCTCTTGGCCTTCACCCGGCTCTCCTTGCTCCTCCATAGCCTCTGGTTCTTCGTCTGAGATTTGGATGTTGTTTAGGACCTCCTCAACGGTTAGGGAATGATGGGGGGCTAGGAAACGATTGACGGCCGCGTCAAGGGGGGACTGTTTGGCGGACGTGACGGGCTTTTTTGGCTTGGACTTGGCCGTGGATGATCCTGGAGGGAGCTTCACCACACGGCCGCCTCTAGTAGTTGTGGTGGTTGGGGGAACGGAGCCGGTGATCTCTATGTCATCTTCCACTGGGGTAAACTCCCTGGTTTGGTCCACGGCTGCCGGTGATAACGGCGTAGGAGAGGGGATGGGAAGTGGATGGTCAGATGGTGGTGTGACCATTTTGTACGAAGCGGAGTTGGGTGTGGCTGACTGTGACCTAGATCGGGAAGGAACTGGGCTAGAGGTGTCTACTGGTGTAGGTCCGGCAGCATTTTTGCGAACTGGCCTCTTAGTTTTAGGTGTCATTAATGGTGGTTGAAGAGAAGACAGTGTTGGAGTAGGAGACGATGGTGGAGAGAGGATGTGGTTGCGTGTTTGGTGAGGGAGAGAGGTGAAAGTGATAGGGTTGAAAGTGAAATGAGTGAAAAATGGAAGGGTAGCGTGGGAGAGAGAGTAAAAATCACAGCTGGCAATAAATGGTGCAACCTTTTCATTGATGGGGTCTGCGTTTTCTGCGGCTTGACAGGCGACGTGGCAACCTGGGCGTGGAGCACGATGACCCACGCGTATCCCAACTGCCCAAAAGGATAGCAACTTTTTAAATTTCAAAATGGCAGTTGGTACATTTAAGATACGGACAAAAAGAGAGAATAAAGGTGAGTTAATGCTAATAAAAAGGAATAAAATCATAGGGAAAGGGAAAGGTAAGAGATATATACAAGGAATAAAACATGGAAATAAAATCAACAAAAAATCAGAGAATTCAAAAGGTGGCAGGGAAGATAAGGGAGAGAGAAAGGATACGGCTGGCATATCAAATACCTCCAACGTGGTCCATTTACTCGTCGGGACCTCGACGTGCTTTGATATTCTAGGTCTGGACAGGTGGGTCTTCCACCATAGCCTCCTCAACAACCGAGGGCTGGAAACCTTCATAGAAGGGCTTCAGTCTTTGCCCACTGACTTTGAAGATGACTCCTGTGACAGGGTTCTGGATTTCAACTGCCCCATGGGTATAGATTGTCGTGACCACGAAAGGTCTCGACCATTTGGATTTCAGTTTCCCAGCGAAGAGTCGCAGTCGTGAGTTGTACAACAAAACTTGTTGTCCAACCGAGAACGTTTTGGGACGAAGATGTCGGTCATGATAGGCTTTTGTCTTGCCTTTATAGAGCAGGGTGTTCTCATAAGCATCATCCCTTAACTCTTCTAGCTCTTGAATTTGCAAGCGCCTATGTTGGTCAGCGAGGCCTAGATCTGTGTTGACCTTTCGGATAGCCCAGAAAGCCTTGTGCTCTATCTCTACTGGGAGATGGCACGACTTCCCATAAATAAGCCTGTAAGGGGTCATCCCTATCGGGGTCTTGAAAGCTGTTCGATAGGCCCAGAGAGCATCACCCAATTTCAAACTCCAATCCTTTCTGGACTGGTTAACGGTCTTTTCAAGAATGGACTTGATCTCTCGGTTCGAGACCTCGGCTTGTCCGTTGGTCTGAGGATGATAAGCAGTGGATGTTCTATGATGGACTCCATACTTTGTCAAAAGAGAGGACACAACACAGAGTATCGTGAAAATATCATCAATTTCCCCTACAATGGGATCAACAATATCAACATAATTCACACTAGAAAATTCAGAGGGGTATCGCATGGCTTCTAGCATATTGAATTTGATGATCTCTCTATCAAATTCGAGGGAGATAGTGGCATCGTGAACATCGATTTTTGCTCGGGCTGTGGCCAGAAATGGGCGGCCTAGAAGAACATCCGTGGACTTGGTGGAGTCCTCGTTCTCCATTGCAATCACATAAAAATCCACAGGGAACAAGAATTCTCCTACTTAGACCAAGACATCCTTGATGATCCCCTCGGGGTAGATGATAGAGCGGTCAGCAAGTTGGATGGCGAGGTCCGTAGGCACGAGAGGCTCGAGGCCTAGACTGTGATAGATTACCAGGGGCATAACATTGATTCCTGCTCCGAGATCACACATGGCCTTGCCAATATCAACTGTTCCGATTCGGCAAGGGATTATAAAACATGCCCTGGTCTTTGCATTTCGGAGGGATCCGACGTTGGATATGTGCCAACACGCTGGCCCCTACGCTGATCTTGTTAACTTCGGCGAACTTGTTTTTGCTCGTGCATAATTGCTTCAGAAATTTGGCATAGCGAGGGACGTTTTTCACGGCCTGGAGAAGAGGGATGTTTACAACCACTTTACTGAACATTTCAAAGATATCGCGGTCCTCCTTATCTTTCTTGGTCTTGACCAATCTGTGAGGGAACGGGGGCTCGAGAATCTTATGAATGTATTCCTGTGTGAATTCAGGTGGGTTAGGGTCGTTCCTTGGTGAACCTCTGGGAGAGCGGATTCTATCCTCTATGACTTCGACAGATCTAGGTACTTTAGGGAGCTTTGGTCTAGGTTTAGGTCGAATCTCGGTCTCAGGAGAGTTTTCAACTTCGGGGGCTGGAGAAGTAGGTGCTTTCAAGGTCGTGCCACTTCGCAAAGTTAATGCACAGACATTGTGCTTGGGATTTACTTCTGTTTGAGGTGGCAGTCTGCCATGATTTGTTAACTCTTGCAGTGTGGCAGTCAGGGTACTCATTTGCTTTTTGAGTTCATCTATTTCTTTCTGCTGCTCGGGATTCTTAGGTATTTCAGCAGTTGGGGGCTGGACAAAATTCTAGTCTGGAGGATAGACGAAAGTCTGATCCTGAGAAGGTTGGCGTTGATATTGGTTCTGATGAAATGTGGGTCGAGGTCTGAAATTTGGCATATTATGAGGGGGGTTTCCATAGGGGTTTTGATGCTGTTGATGGCTAGGTCCCGAAAGCTGAGTGTTTGGAACCCATCCTTGGTTTGGTTGTTTCCAGCCTTGGTTGTAAGTCTGAGCGTAAGAGACTGGAATAAATTGGCCAGCAACATTCACTTGTATTTCCTCCGGAATATGAGGACATGCATCAGTGGGGTGATCCACGAAATTGCATATCTGGCAGGCCTTGACAGGTGCGGGTTGTGCTGTTATGATGTTTTGGAACATTCCTGTAAGAGAAGATATCTGGTTCTGAAGGGCAGCTACTTGGACATCGTGGCCTGGATTGTTGGCAAGGTCGTCAGAGGTGTTCTTGGCCATGAGCTCTATCGTTGCTCGTGCGGCTCTTGGGGTTAGAGCAGTCAAGGATCCATTGGCGGCTGCGTTAAGCAGAGCCTTGTCCTGAGCCTTGAGGCCTTCACAAAAATATTGAACCAGAGCGTGCTTGGTAAGATTGTGGGCTGGGCAACTCGATTGCATTTTCTGGAATCTCTCATAGTACTGGGCTAGAGTTTCCTCTTTCTTCTGAACAATGGAGACGAGCTGCTTGCGAGTGGTATTTGAGATAGAAGTCGGGTAATATTTCTCAGTGAAGATTTTTGACATGTCCGCCCAAGAACGAATAGATCTTGCGGGGAGGTCGTAATACCAATCTAGGGCATCATCTTTGAGAGACCACTGGAATGCGCGAAGCTTGGCTTGCTCAATACTAACGTTTGCAGGTTTCATGGTCTCGCAAATGGAGTGTAGCTGTTGGAGATGGCGAAGAGCATTTTCCTTGGCTACCCCTCGAAAGGTAGGCAGATGATGAAGCACGGCGGACTTCAGAGTCCAGTCATTAGGGACATTGGGCCAGTCAATGCAGCTACTAGCCATATCGGGGGTTGCATGGAAATTGTCGATGGTTTGTTGGTTTGGGGGTGGTGGATCTTCGTGGTTTTCACGGTTGTTACGGTTGTCATTGTTGGCTAGGTCATCCATTGCTAGAAAATTAAAGTGATCTGGTATGGGGTTTTCGGGGTCACGATGGAGAAAGGTCAGGTCTAGGAAAAGCTGATGTTCCTGGTCAGCCAGATTAGAAAGGGAACCGTCGAGGGCAGGATGAGGGATCACTCTACGATGAGAAGAAGTCCCTTGTGCTTGCTTACGAAGTCCTTTTCCGTTCTGGTCAACTCGAGGTCTAGAGGAAGTAGATCGGGAGCAGATCTCCTGGTCATACAAGAAAAACAAAACAAAATCAGTACCGCTCAATCCCCGGCAACGGCGCCAAAATTTGATCGTCACTCAAATATACTTAAATTTATCCTGATGCCTAAATGCACAAAGTAATGTGTATAAAGCAAGTCAGGGTCGAACCACAGAGATTGAAGGACTAATTTGCTAGTGAACTAGTATGACAAGGCAATATGCTACAAATCTAACCAAAGTAACAATAACAGGGGGGGTTGTATGTTGATTAAGAAATTAATCAACGCAGAGTAGGGGAGCTAACAAAACAGAATTGGAAAGTACTAATCTAGGGCACGAAAGTAAATCGTAATCTAGGGCAAGAAACGTAAAGTATTATCCAGAGCAAGAGATGTAAACAGATCGAATGCGGGAAAAAGTAATGAAAAGGATATTAATCAAATGAGGCGAGATCTTAGCGAAAGGTGCTCCCTTGGGTTGTTTTCTAGGTCGACCAGTCATTGGTGCAGAGGTTTTCTAGACTCAGGTGCAGATCTGCTATAGGGACCGCGTTTCCACACCGCATCCCCTGCTTACCTTCGTAGATAAGAGTCACCCCCCGTTTCCACATATGAGGTGACCTTGACGTTCAGCCGTCCTCCCAGCTACCTTCCTTGTCATCAAAAGGTAGCCTTGACCGTCCGGCCGGTCACGGCTCGAAGTAGGGAGGCTAAATTCAGAACGCCCATGAAGGAGAGGTAAGACAGATCTAGGGCGCGATAGCTCAGCTTGTCAGACTCGTATCGCATACCCTAGATAACTGTTTACCCCTAGGTGAGGCCTCTCGCGCTGCCTCCCCTAGGTGTCTGCTCTAACTCCAGGGCTTCGCGTCAGTTATAACCCTGGAATATGACGTTACTCATGCAGAAATACTAAAAGGTGATCAAGCTCTTAACAGTTCTAGACAAGCATGTAGTGAAATCGATAAACAGTCATGTATCACAAGAGAATATATTAAGCATGCATTAGACCTCTTAGCCAAACCCTACAACCCGTGGAACACCCTTCACCAAGAAAGGGGTATTTAGCTACTCATACTATAGTATAAATAGTAGGTATATATAATCATACAATGATAAAACAAGGAAAGTAAAAAGGGAGTAGAGTAAACCGATAGATTAATTAATAATCAAAGAGGAAAGTTGTTGACAATGGCTGCTCTTGGAAGAGGAGATGATTCCCAGAAAATAAGCACTGAAATTAATGTAAGAAAATATCCTTTGGAACCAGCCGTCCTTACAAAACCCTAAAACTATGCTTATATAACCTAAGCCTAGCTAGGAGACAAAAATAGTTAAGGGGAGAGGAAGGATCAATGAGGGTGTGACAGCACACGTCCTTGCAAAAGGAATATTCTGGGATTCCTTAAATATCTACTATCTTCTGGAAGCGCCTGGGATTCCGTGCGGATCTCAGAAGATGCTCTTTGGAAGAAGGCTCAGAACTGTCGAGGCCTTGGGACAGCGCACTGGTCTGGTTCGCGTTGAGGTCTTGACATCGCTCGATCTTCTAGGCCTCGAAATGGAAATCCACAGAAATGCTCTCAAATCGCTCCTTTTCGGCCTTTTCCCTCCTTTGATGTTAATCTGCAAATAAAACTGAAATGAAGGTCAAATAGTAACATCGAGTCCCCGAAAGGGCTAGAAAGGAGGGTGAAACCGAGACTATTAAACATGCTATCAAAAATACCATATTATTAAATTAAATATATTATCTAGAGGCAATATCAATATGCTTGTGTGCGGTCGCACTTTATATACGCACAATGACACAAGAAGAATGAGTAATGATGCTCAACGTTTGACTAAATGTTTATTTTAACCCATATAATCCCTAACATTTTCTCCGGCCATGACAAAAATACTTAATGGAGGGCGTTGGTTTTTCACTGTCAACATGAGCAGGGTTGGACCAAAAACAAATATTAAATTCTATTTATTAAATAAAATAAAATTTGTACATTTGTTCGATTTATAAAATTGTAGGTTGTTATTTGCTGTCTTTATGACGTAAGTTATGATTTTGATCTCTTTTTAAAAATTAAATTAGTCACTAATAACAGTTTTTTTTAATATAAAATATTCTTTTTTTGTTGTTATAATCACGAGTAGTCCAAAGTAATGTAGCAAAAATAGGTGTTGCTTTGCTTTCCAATATTTAATTTTGTATTCTGAATTTCTGACTCTATAGGACCAGCCTTGATCACTGTTTTTCATATTTCAAAGAAGCTACCATGCATTTTCCTGGTTAGCAAGTGCTAGTTTGACACTACTAGATTAATTTGACGAAGTCTGCATCTTGAATAAGTCCATTACAAGATCTTTTCTATCTTGCGTGTTTGACCTTTTTCTCCTTACAGGACTCGGATGTTCTAGACATATATATATATAGACTGATTTTCTCCAAAGGAAAAATAGATAATTTGTTCAGAACCATGAAACTCTCACCAGAAAGTAACCACTTCTGCTACATGTTTCATGCCATTTTGACACTATGGCTAGCCCACATCTGCAGCGTTAGCTGCTGCTGCTTCATCTTTATCGAGGCCGAATTGTCAAGATCTTTGCGGCCAAGTTAGCATTCCATACCTGATAGCATGTATTTTATGCATGTTTTTCCTTCTAGTTTTGCCTTGATTTAGGCCTTGATACTACTAATTCACTCGTATTTCCATCTTTATCACAGATCAAGGTCAAGAAGGAGAAATGTGCGAAAAGACATGCTTTCTGGGTATTTTTGCGGACTCCAAGCTGCAAGGCCATCGTCGAGACCAAGGACCAATTTCTTCATCGAGGCCTATCATCGAGGCATGTTGTCGAGCCCTCGACGGATCAAGAGCTTTAAATCCACATGCCTCGCAGTTGTGCTTCCACGTGTCCCCTCAGATGTCTTTCAGAATATTCCCTGAGCTGTTGACCCAGTCGTCGAGGCCTCACCCGAAAGGAATATTCCATAAAGATTCTCACGAGATCCCATGAAGACTCTCTTCCAGAACATTCCAGAACATTCCAGAACGTTCCAGAATGTGCCCAAATATGCTGATCTGCCCTCGACATGTCATCGAGACCTCGACAAGTGCAAAACGCCAAATCCACGTAGCTCCACTCCAATCACTCCACGTGTCCTCCCTGGTGCATGTCAGATGTTTTGCGTGGATCCCAAGGAATATTCCCCTTTTCTGCCATCGTGGGTCACCCCTTTTGCAGGAGCGTGGGCTCCTTGTGTTGTACTCCCCTTAGCTGGAATTTTGTCCCTTAGTGGGTGGCTGGTGTATATATACAACCTTATGTGCTAGGGTTTCAGCACCTCATGACACTTTAGATATTTTACTCTTAAACTAATTTCAGTAGCCTTCTTCTAGTTTATTAGTTTTGGGACTTGTTCCTCCATCTTCTCTCCATTGTTGCTGGCTCCAAGCTTTGTAACAAGCACCATTAATCAAGTTTTATCCTTTACTCTTCCTTTATCTTTTATTATGCTATTTCCATCTTATATTTGTTTATCTCTTAACATGAGTGGCTAAAATCCACGTTCTTGGTAAAGGTGTATCGAGGGTTGCTTGGGTAGATTCGAGGCCTGATTGCTCTTAACATGTTCTCTTTGTTATATCTGGTTGCTTGTCATTTTAATTCCATTTTTGCTTAGGGTGATTCGAGGCCTGATCAACTTTTAATCTTCCCTTTGTGATTATTGTCGTGACTCTGCAGTGATAACTAGCGTGAGACTGTTGGGTAGGTGTAGACAACTAGGGCATGCAGCTGGTTAGGGTCCTGTCGTGATCCTGACAAATCGAGGCATCGATCCCTAGATGTGTCTTTCTTGTTCTTTATCGATGCTCTGATATTCTGTCCGCTTTGTGCTAGTGACAAGCTAAAGTGAAAAAGGCTGTCTTTTGATGACAAGATAGGTGGCTGAGAGGATATCAAAGGATCGAGGCCACCTTATTAACAGTGAAAACGGGGGGTGGCTCCTTACGAAAGAAAGCAGGGGGTCTACGTGAAAACATGACCCCTATAGCACATCTGTAACGTTAGAACGGAAAATCTTTGCGCTGATGACAATCGAGCCCTCGACGCAACCCAAGAAAGCCCTTTACCAAGTTCCCTTCTCCTTGATTTATTATCTTTGCTTATTAATCTAATTATTTATTTTGCTTTTTATTTTATCTCTGATCTTTATTATTATTGTTTACTCATCATGACCTCGATTGTCATTTTTAGTAGTTAGAATTGTTAGCTCTGATCACTCTCTTGGTTAACTTGATTAACCTATAAACTCCCCCCCCCCTTTTTGTTATCGTGATTTTGTGCATTTTTACCTCTGTCATACAATCGAGGGCTTGATTTTAGTTCTCACAATCTCTGTGGTTCGACCCTGTTACCGCTTTACACAAATTAGTTTGTGCATCTAGGCCTCAGGATTTATATTATTTTTGACCCGTTTCGACGGCGAGTCAATACCCTTTCGGAATCGGAGCTGGTTGCTACATGAACAACAATTTTGACGTAAACTGCAACCTCTCTTTCAATCCTCCGAAACCATTCTTGACTAGGATTGGCCTGGAACTGCTCAACCTTTCGCTTACCGGGTGTGTCCAAGTCAATAGTCCAGTAAGTTCTTCAAATTGTGGCAAGACGGATTCTGCTCCAGATGTTGACTGATAGCATGTTTTTATGCATGATTTTCTTCCCATTTTCTCATCAATTCAGGGCATGATTCTGCTAATTTACCCTTGTTTTCATTACTATTGCAGATCAAGGCCTAAAAAGGGAGTTTAGGCAAAAATATGCATTTTTGGTGCATTTTGAGCGAATTCGAGCTTCAAGACCAAAAGTTGAGGTCCCGAGTCCAAATCAGCGTTCAAGGTCCCGAATCGGATTCTCCATTCGGGCCCCCGAAGGGCAAAGAACGGCATTTCCACGTGTCCTCTCGCCAAAGCTTCCACGTGATCCTCCTGACACTGTTCTGACGCTCTGCACTGACCACCAAATACCTACCGCTCTGACCAAGTCAGCCCTTGAGCCCAATCTAGACCTGCCAAAGCTGGGAAAATCAGACAGCTTTATCCTTTTTCAGCTTTGTGCTTTAAGGAGCATGGATCCACTTTCTTAGGCTTTCAATTAATGCATTTTGTCCCTAGTTTTAGGCTGAAGATATTTTGTGCTTAGAGCTCTAGTATATAAAGGGCATCTAAGAGTAGTTTAGGACATATCTTACATCTCTTATCACTTAGTGATGTGATCACGGACCCCTTAAAAGCCAATTTTCATCCTCAAGACA
Source organism: Viola odorata (assembly GCA_963691705.1). Lineage (NCBI taxonomy): Eukaryota > Viridiplantae > Streptophyta > Magnoliopsida > Malpighiales > Violaceae > Viola > Viola odorata. Next base: position 60,519,511 of record OY829539.1, read on the forward strand.
TATTGCCTCAAGGACCGATCATCCGAAGCCAAGCAAGAGGGTTGTCCCTATGGTTTGAAGGCCAAATGGGTGAGGAAGAACCCATTAAAACCAAGGCCTTGACATCAAAAGCTCCATCCAAGAGGTCCTATGCAAGTTAGAATTGAGTCGCATATTTGCCACCAGAATATGGACAATCCAATGGCCTCCAATTTACGAGAACCGAAGCTTGATGGAAACTTCAAGATGTTAGCTTTCATTTGGGACAAGTTTCAGGTCAATCGGACGGGTGGATCAAAAGTTATGCTCATCGACATTCTGGCGCGCAGTGCGAATGAGCCTGGAGCTAAGCGTAATCACACTAAGCTCTTAACGTGATTACGTTGGCTAACCGTAATCACGCTAAGCTCTTAGCGTGAATCACGCTACCTACGGGAATGAAATGGCATTTTTTGGTTCAAGCCTTAACGTGATCACGGTAAGCCTTAACGTGATCACGGTAAGACTTAACGTGATTCACGGTAAGGAAAAGTTGGCTAGCGTGATCACGTTTAGACCCTAACGTGAATCACGTTAGCTACTGTTTTGGGACGAATTTTGGGCTTTTCAAGCCCAATTTGTGTACGAACTATGAATAGGGTTTTTCTTTCTTTCTTGAGGGAGCTTTAGACATTTGTGTGATATTTGTAAAGTGAGTTTACTCCTTCTCTTATCACCTAAGCCTTGAGCTCATCACTTTAATTCCTTGAGAGGGATCGTTTGAGTTTGAGATTACTCCTCCCGATCTCTCCCCGGGAAATCAAAGTTTGTAATCGTATTGACGATTTATGTGAATGAAATATATATTTATTTGGTTGATCATCCATAGAAACGAGTCTCAATCTTGGCCCTCGGAGTATATCTTGATCAAGCAAACGTTGTGTGATTTTCACTACCTCGTGTGTGCTCATCTCCATCATTTCTATCCTTCTTCTAAATCTCGGTAACTCCCATCTTTCCATCGCTCTTTTGTGTCTCTTTCTCCGCTGCAACTCGTAAATCTTGTTATTTCCCTCTTTGTGGTCATGTGTGTGCTCGATGATTCGCTTGGCTAGATCCTCCTTAAGCTCCATATGTTATCCGGCTTACTTACCCTAGGTCGTGATCGCATCACTTAGCATAATTTATTTAGTTCTAGTTTTCTTAGACTTCTCTCTAGTTTCTCTCTCTAGTTCTTGTTAGCTCATCTCCAAATTTACCGCCGGGCTTCAAACGGAATTTAGTAACAAAGTTTTCTTCCCTTAATCTATTTACTTATCTATTATGCTTTCTTCAATTATTATTTGTTCATCTCCAAGTATGACTAGCTAAATCATTAGTTCTTAGCAAGGGTGATTTGAGGACCCCGATCGGCATGACGCCATATCGGTTGGTCTACGGCAAGCCGTGTCACCTCCCGGTCGAGATAGAGCATAAGGCATTTTGGGCAATCAAGAAGGTTAACATGGATTTGAACTTGGCAGGCAAGGATCGCTGTTTGCAAATTCAAGAGCTCGAAGAACTTCGAGGGGATGCCTATGAAAATTCACTAATCTACAAGGGCAAGACCAAGGCCCAGCATGACAAGCATCTCGTAGTCAAGACCTTCACTACTGGGCAGAAAGTGTTGCTATACAACTCAAGACTGCGAATTTTTTCGGGGAAGCTGAAATCCAAGTGGACAGGACCGTATAAAATCACCGCGGTATTTGATCACGGTGCTATTGAGATTCAGAATCTGGACAACGGGGAGCCATTCAAAGTTAACGGTCATAGGCTGAAACCCTTCTATGAGGGATTCAAGCCCTCGACTGCCGAAGAAGCAAGGGTCGAGGACCCAGTAGTCCACGCCCCCGAATGAAGAAACAACGTCTGGGCCTAGACGATAATCAAGGCCAAGTGTGGGGACAACCCTCGAATTCCTAACCCTCTCTCTTCAATTCCCTTGTCTCTAAATTCCGAGTCTAACCGTCTTTTTCTCTCTTTCCCACGCACATTTCTTCTTTTCCCTAGGTGGTCTTAATTAATTTGTCCCTTCTTATTCTCCTTTTAAACCTTTTATTCCTTTCTTTCCTTTTTTTTTAATTTTTAGTCAACTCTAGCTTTTCAAATTCTCTATACACACTTTTTATGTTACCTAGGTAAATTTCCAAATTTCTTTGTTCTCTCTCCCTTTCATTTAATTCCTTTGTCTCTCCCTCTCTCCAATTAAATGCTATATCCCCTACTTTATTAACCCCAATTTAATTCTTTTGGTTTTATTCCCCTCTCTCCTATTTTCAAATCCTTAAAGCTGATGTGCTTTTTTCGTTTCCCGTGCAGGTGCAGGTGCAGGCGCACGCTGCCCTTGGCACTGTACGTCCTCTTCCGGCGCGACATGTGGCGGACGAAGCCCAAGGAGATCAGCTCCCATCTCTCTCTCCACCTTTCCACATCCTCCAACCCACTCACCCACGCCACTTAACCGTCAGATCCCATCCGTTACCCAACCAAAACCCCCTCATCTCTCCCAATCAAATCAAAACACAACATTTCTTTCCCTTCTTTCAAAACACAAAACCCTTCTTCCTCCTCATGGCACGCACAAGCCTCAACCTAAACAAACCCACCACCTCTCACTCATCTACTCCTACTCCTCTCTCCACTCAACCCTAGCCAAAAAACACCACCACCGATCAGTCGCCCACCGCCACTGAACCACTCGGATCAGCCTCCTCTGAAGACACTATAAACCTCGACGAGATAACCTTCACCACCGCCCTCCCAAAAATGACCAGATCTGGCAAAGTGCACCGCATTCCTCCAACCACGACCACCGGCAGCAAACCGAAAATGCCAACGGCGACGCCGACCCCTCTTGGCAGCCCCGTGAACTCCATCCCCCTCGATGTAAAACCCATTGGCTACATTATTCCCTCTGATACCGAGGAAGAGGATGGGGCACAGACCAGCTCCAGCCTCCGAGAGGCCAGGAGGGTCGAGAAGGAGAACGAGGAGCAGTTCCCTTGGGATTTCGACGACCAGCGGGCGGCTGAGGAAGAAGACGGAGGAGAAGAAGGGGAAGAAGAGGTAGAGCAGCAGGAGCAGCCTGACGAGCAAGAAACTCAAGACCCTGAGTATACTGCTCAAGGTCCTGAGGATGTTCGAGAGGACACGGCAGCAGAAGCCACCAACGAAAGAGAGGGTGAGATTGACCAACCTAAACCCCCCAGCCCGCCCCCGCAGAAGACCAAGGGCAAGGCCAAAGCCCAATCGACCTCTAAAGCGCCGGCCCAAGTGGAGAAGAGTGCCCCCAAAGCCCCTGCATCCAAGGCCCCAGCCTCCAAGACCCCGGCCAGCAAGAAAAGAAAGCTCCAGGCAACTCCCAAGGGCAAGGCAGCCGCAGTCGAGACCCCCCGCAAATCCCAGCGCACTGCAGAGGAGGACGACGATCTCGAGACCCCATCGCCTGCTTCGGGATCCAGACCCAGTTACCTGGTAACGGCTGACCTTGATACTTTTAATGAATTGTTCATTTTCAATGGTAAACCGTCTCTGGATAAGGTCACTTTGATGAATAACAAGGGGGTGGCCCCGTGCGCTAACCTAGATATGGACTTGTATGATAAGCTGGGTATTGGGTCCCGAATTCGGGAGTTGGTTAGTGGCATAGGATGGGAAAGCTTGATTTTCATGGATCAGCCTACATATCTAGAGCTCAGCCTTGAGTTCTTTGGGAGTTTTTGGTACAAGGCAGATCTGTTCAAGCCCAATGGTGGGATAGGTCCCGATCTCTCTGCTAGGGGATGCGTCAATTTTAGGCTGGCTAGCAAGTGGCACCCTATGTCCCTCAACGACTTCAATGTCTACCTCGATTTCGCCAGTCGTGAGGACATTCAGGGGGACGTATATCAGAACGCCTTGACCACTGTCCCGGACGACTTCAACAACCACCAAGCCCTCCGGGAGCTCACTGGACATCCCAAGGTCAAGTTCAACTCCCGCAACACTAAGGCTCATGGCATTCGAGACCTCTGCTCACAATGTTGCAAATGCCCCCCAGGGTCGCTCTCCTATTCTTGGGTCCCTCGTCACCAGCTTGGCCTCGCAATTGTACACATGGAAGCTCCAAGAGCTGAACTTATACAAGCACCCGAGTTCCTTCAAGCTCCTTGGTCTCAAGACCTTGGACACGATGGGATTCTTTTGTGTTACTAATGGCATCTTGAGCTTTCATGCAGATAACAAAGGCAAGATATAAGGTAAGTTTGAGTACCCGGACCTATCAAGGCCCCGAGGCAAGTCTACTGCTCCCGAGCCACCTTCTGCCAACACAGCCGCGCCAACTGCCCCCGAAGAGCATGCCCCAGGTCCCGAGCAGATACCGAATGACAACACTATCCTCAGCTTACTCACTGATATCAGGGACTCCAATCGCGCCATCCTGCAAGCAATCCGAGCCCTCACCGTTGCAATCAAGCAATTCGACCCCCCTACCTCTTGATCCCGAACAATTTCAAACCCTCGCCCTTTGCCCCTGCGTGGGCTGATGTTGCAACAATTTATCTCCTGCTTAAACAATTTACATTTCTGTTTTAGTTTAAAAACTGCTATCTTTTTGTCTCCTTCCCGCATTGAGGACAATGCGCTGCCTAAGTGTGGGGAGGAGTTTGAACTGCTAGTATTTATTATGCATGCTATATTTATCTCTTAGTTTATTCTTTCCTAAGTTTATGCATGATACTTTTAGTTATTCTTTTTATTTTTCGGATTTTTGCCTAGATTTTGAAAAATGCCCCAAGGCCACACACCTGACTTATGCACATAGAATAAAAATACTGTCTATAGTCAAGGTCCCGAATGCGATATTCTTTGCCTGTTATGCCTTATATCCGCTTCAAGACCTAGACACCAGTAGTCACGAATCAGCACCTTGTGAGCACTTGAGCCTTCATGCCTATTTTATTGTTTGAGCGAATGCATGACTAGGTACTGGCTGAGTTTGCATGATATCCATGGGTATAGACACGATTAGACATAGGAAAGTAGCAAAAAGATCAAGCCTTCGCATCAAATTATTCTCTCTCATTTTTTTCTGTTCTGTTTTTCCTTCCTGCCCCCGAATCCCTTCTTTTTCCTCTATTCTAACCACTTGAATTTTCTTTGATCTTTCTCTTGGCAGGTGAGCGATGTTGTTGGGAGCACTATCGAGGGCTAGACTAGACAAACGAAGCAGCAAAGGCAAAGTGTGGGGATCCCGTAAAAATTCAAGACCCTGAATGCTGGCGCAAATTCAAGACCTCAAAGCTGAATTCAAGGGCAGACCAGAACAAAAAATCACTTCCCATCCACAGCAAAACACAAGTGTGGGGAAGCGAAATCAGAATATCTTGCCCCCGAAGAAAAGGTCTCATTCCTCAAGCATTCCAGCTCTCTTCCTCTCTCGAAAAAAGAAGACAAACAGAAATATAAATAAAAGAGAGAGAGAAGAGAGCAAGACCAAACCTTGAAAGCCAAGAAGAGGAAAATCAGCAGCCAGCATCCATTCAAGGTCCCGAGCCTAGGTCCCGAATGAAGAAGGCAAGGATCCCCCTCGAAGAAGAAAAGCCTAGTCTAGCTTTCTCCCCCAGCAACATTGTCTCACCATTTTGATTCTTTCCTGCCAAGGGAGCGTTCCAGGTTTGAGTTGGCTTCACCACCTTCTCATTTCACTCCCTTACTCTCCCTCTTCCCCACTTTTTCTTCTCAATATGCTTCCCCCATTTTCTCTTATAATTTATTTTCTTTGCTTCCCCTTCTTACCCCCGATGCGAAGTCTTTTAATTGCTAGATTGCCTATGCATGTGTCTAATGTACTCGGATTGATATGCAAACTTGGTTTTGTGCTACGTTTTTTGCATACTTGAGTGTTTAAACACCTAACCTTGTTCACGAGCGTGAGTGCAAACACCGATCCATGTGAGGATTGCTGGTGAATAGGCTGATGTGAAAAAGTCTCTTCTCAAGGGTCGTTATCCTTCTGATTTGATGCAGGTGTATCTAGGCGAAGTCTGTTTTCATTCGGGGTCCCGAATCTTGAAAGTAGCATGCCTATTCTCTGTGCTATGGTTTGGTGTGTCTGTTCTATTTTGGGGCTGTTTTAAATTTTGTGAATGCTCGAGGGCGAGCATTGGGCAGTGTGGGGATTATTTGATAGCATGTTTTTATGCATGATTTTCTCCCCATTTTCTCATCAATTCAGGGCATGATTCTGCTAATTTACCCTTGTTTTCATTACTATTGCAGATCAAGGCCTAAAAAGGGAGTTTAGGCAAAAACATGCATTTTTGGTGCATTTTGAGCGAATTCGAGCTTCAAGACCAAAAGTTGAGGTCCCGAGTCCAAATCAGCGTTCAAGGTCCCGAATCGGATACTCCATTCGGGCCCCCGAAGGGCAAAGAACGACATTTCCACGTATCCTCTCGCCAAAGCTTCCACGTGATCCTCCTGACACTGTTCTGACGCTCTGCACTGACCACCAAATACCTACCGCTCTGACCAAGTCAGCCCTTGAGCCCAATCCAGACCTGCCAAAGCTGGGAAAATCAGACAGCTTTATGCTTTTTCAGCTTTGTGCTTTAAGGAGCATGAATCCACTTTCTTAGGCTTTCAATTAATGCATTTTGTCCTGATCGTCAGTCAAATACAGAATTTATAGTGCCCAAAAACGTGTGTGCACAAGAGATAATGTGTACAGTGGTAGTCGGGGTCGAACACAGGGATTGTGAGAGACTGATCTAAGGTCTTGAGTGTATTCGGGGGTGAAATGCACGAAAGGTAACAGTTAGGGGGGGGTTTTACTTGGCCAAACAAGCTGGCCAAGACAGGTTTCGGGAGCTAACAATCCTGTCTAAGGAAGCAGTATTCGGGGTCCCGAATGTCACGTTCGGGGTCCCGAATGGTAAAATAAGTAGATCGGTGAATAATTCTAGAAATAATAAAACAAATCAGGAACAGGTGCAGAAGTATCAGCGCAGGCGTGAAATAGAACAAGAGTGAAATAAGCACGAATAATCAGTTGGAGAAAGGGTTCTCGGCAAAGGCATTCTGGGTTGCATTCGGGACCAGATCGTCATCAGCTCAAGGGTATTCCATTCAAGATGTCCTAGAAATGACATGGGGACCAGATTCCTCGGATATCCCCTACTTTTCTCTTAAGAGAAACTACCCCCCGTTTCCACTCATGAGGTAGTCTTGACAGTTCGCCATCCCTCCAGGCACGAATGCGGGAGGGTCATACTCGAACTGCCCATGAAGTTAAGAAAAGACAGATCTAGAGCTAAAGTCCCTCAGTTTGTCAGACTCGTGACCCAGCTCTAATCAACTACCCAACCTATCTATTCGAGACCACTTTGACACAGTCAAGACTAAACAGATGCCTACTTGCTCATGCGACTTTCCTTCCGTATTCATCACATAAATGGCAGCATTTACACAAGATAATTCTCAGTTGATCAGGCCTCAAATTAAATCATGCAAAGATGTAATTAAATCGATGAATAGTTGAATATAGCATCAAGAATATATTAAGCACATTAAGGCCTCGAATCTGCCCCTGCAACCCTTGAATCAGCCTTGCCAAGAACTAGGAATTTAGCTACTCATACTTAAAGATAAACAAATAACGATTAAAGAAAGCATAACAAGTAATTAAATAGTGTAAGGGAAGAAAACTTGTTACTAAAATTCCGTTTATAGCTCGGCAGCAATGTTGAAGAAGCTAACAATGGCTAGAGAGAGAAACTAGAGAGAAGTCTAAGAAAGCTAAATTATACTAAGTGATTAAAAATTAGGAAGAGCTCCCCTTAAACTATTCTTGGATGCCCTTTATATAGTAGGGTTCCAAGCACAAAATATCTTCAGCCTAAAACTAGGGACAAAATGCATTAATTGAAAGCCTAAAAAAATGGATCCATGTTCCTCAAAGCACAAAGCTGGAAAAGCATAAAGCTGTCTGATTTTTCCAGCTTTGGCAGGTCTGGAGTGGGCTCAAGACTGAAATCCGCAGGTGTTTGGTAATCAGTGCAGAGCGTCAGAACAGTGTCAGAGGGATCACATGAGCGTTAGGTGGGGTGACACGTGGAAACGTCATCCTTTACCCTTCGGGAGTCCCGAACTGGGAATCCGATTCGGGACCTTGAACGCTGCTTTGAACTCGGGACCTCGACTTTTGGTCTTGAAGCTCGAATTCGCTCAAAATGCACCAAAACGTTTGTTTTAGCATAAATTCCCTTTTTAGGCCTAGATCTGCAATAGTAATGAAATCAAGGGTAAATTAGCAGAATCAAGCTCTAAATAAGTGTCGCACCCCCTTTTTCGTTGAAAACGAGTTTAGGATCGGGACGGGCCATAATGATAGACGAGCGTTGGACTTGTCTTAACATTACGCAAAATGAAGTCGCCACCCTAATTTTGTAAGGTTTAGGGAACCTAATCGATGGCATAAAAATAAACAACTAAGACACAATGGTCTAAACCAAAGAACGATGGTTCGAGGTCGTATTATGGACTTGGGAAGGTGTTAGGCACCCAAGTCACATCCTAAAAGGTTACCGGTATGCGAGGTGTTTTGAAAATATTTGAACATGTAATTTGGCCCTCTAAGGTGACGTTACATCTTAGCATTTGGGGCATGTTATTTCCGTTGGGGGTTCGAGGGATGGAGTTACCATTTTGTCTCGATGCTAGAGCGGACGCTCACCCTTTTCATTGGGCCATGCATGACTTAGTTACTACGTGATCTATCATGGCTGAAACTAACAAAGTACATTTTTTATGGATGCACATAGGTTGGCATGGCCTTTGGAGCCATCATGCATATCACTTAACAAGAAGAACAGTTTATTTCATGGCATATAAACGTGAGTGATATAAACACGTAAGCATGTGAGATTGATTTTATTTGATAGCAATTCTATATGTCATGCATACGCATAGGGTGGTTCTATTGTTACCTAAGTGGTCATGCTTACGATGAGGTTAAGGCTTTGGACCTTTGTTATCAACATACAAGGAAACGTTTTAAGGTAATCTTACCTTTTTGGACGAACCCTGATCGATCCATCTCTTCAAAACCGTTGTTAATGACAATTAACATAAATACGTAAATATAACAAACATACACGATTTTTAACTACTTAACTAATTATTACAAACCACAGTTCAATAAAACTACTTATCTAAATATTACAAACCACAATTCATAATAAAAACTACTTATCTAATTATTACAAATTGGAGGTCGGAATAATTATCTAAATAATGATTACAACAATTGAAATAACTAATCAATATAACGAGTGAAATAAGTAATTACTTATTACAACAGGTTTAGTAATCAGTTATTAAGTTCAAAGATCAACCTACAAAGTGAGAGTGTTAGTACGAACTCAAAGATAATAAATAATAAAAGCACATACATCATTTATTTCATACAAACAGTCATGAAAATAAATAGATATATCATGTGGGCATTTCACAATTTGTATCACAAATTGACACTAACATATAGCAAATAAAACCTCATTTAAAACAAACAATTAAATCATGGTAAAATACATGGTATATTAAATAAAACTCCATACTTGGTGTAAAAACAAATAAAACAGTATACTGGTCACGTAGTAATTTTAGCAAATTAAACATGTTAAACATACGAAAAATTCAAACGAGTTAACGAAAATTAAATCGGCGTACGCAAGGACTAAATTGAGAAAAATAACACTTAAGGGACATGGGCTTGGCCAAGCCAAGCCCATCAGGCATTTAAATGAGGGAAGGGACGGGCTGAAGCCCGTCACCTTCCTCTTCTTCCTCACGAGAACAGCCAACGTGGTTGTTCTCCTTCTTCACGTCGCCGACGCTCCATGGCCGGCGACACCAAGCTCCCCCAACACCACGAAATACACCCTAAACAGCCCAGAACCAAAAACAGTAGCTAAACAGCCAGCAAAACAGAAGGAAAAGCCATGCGATTCTCGCGGAAAACGGGAATAAAAACAGTGGACAAAACAACAACTATTCAACACGAAAACGAGCTATACACCACAGAGAATTAAGCTCGCCTACACCCCTACCAAAACCCAGCAAACGCAAGCCATTTCGCTCACCAAACGCAAGCAATTTTACACTTGGAGAATAATATGCATTAACACGTATTAATGCGCATTAATTCCCAAATAAATAGTTCAAGCAGTAGGTGATTAAATTGAAGCAAGAAAATACAATATTACTTGACAATAAATCAATTAAAGCAAGTTTAGATCAGTGATTGAGTTAATTCATGCTTGAACGGGAATTTGCGAAGAGAGAAGTTAGAGAGAGAGCTTCGAACACTTACCTGCAACGCTTTCCTTTGCTCTGATTTGAAGTTGATGATGAGTAGGTGCGACCACCCCCCGTCGTCTGCGCGGAGTCAGTAGCTCGCTATTTATAGGACAAATTGAAGAGGTTGAGGAGTTGAGTCGGTCACTCAGCCGCACGAGCTTCGTTCGTGCCGTGGGTCAAAACGAAAGCAGTCTCCGGACGTGGCCTCCAAGCTGCTTTCTCCATGTGCCTCTCCATTTAAAATCATATACGAAGAATCAATTTGGTTCGTGTCTGCACGCCTGGGAGAGCCAATCAGAAGGAAGGAAAAAAATTAAACTTGCATTAATTGCATTAATTCTCATACGAACGGGAAATTTCGGTACGAGTGAAAATATACGAAAGTAGAGATAAATCCGAGCCGAGGATACAGATAGATGCAGAAAAATAAGACGAGAAAATTAATATACAGTGACAAAATGCGGAAGTTGATTTAACGTATTTATTTTCTCTTTCGGAAATAACAAAACGTTCGAGCGCAAAATAAATGTCCTTACGACAAAAATTGAGCGAAACTGAACGAGGCGTTATGAAATAGAAAATTAACACGTAATTATCAATTAAACAAAAAGGGCGTTCTACGCTCGGTCCCGGGAACCTTACTCGAGACCGATAGAAGTTCGCGAAAAGACAGTTAAAAGTACGAAAAATTTAAAAGACGCGAAATGACACGAAATATTAACACAAATAGCCCATGATCAAAAATTGATTGAAATTTGACGCAAACGGGTTATTAAATACTGTAAATGCAATATTGACAAGAAAAATCCAAAATCGGGTAGCAACAGTTGCCCCCTCTTTACTGTCTGATCAAAAATACAGTGTAACTGAGATTTTTGATAAGCAGTAAAGACAGTTGCCCCTAGTCTCTACCATATTTTGGAAATTATGAAGACTTACCTGAGAGTGGGGTGAGGAAGGTTGTCACCTCGGACTTTTACCTGAATTTTGTGAGGAAGCTGGTCACCTCGGACTTTTATCTGAATTTGTGAGGAAGCTGGTCACCTCGGACACTTGAATTTGAATTTGAGGAAGATTGTCACCTCGGACACTTGAATTTAAATGATGTGAATTGAAAGATATAGTTGTTCAAAAAGGATTATTAATTATGCAGAAATGTAGAATTATGTAAGTGGGAGTTGTAACGTACCTTTGCTCGGATATCTATTAAGGGTAACATACCTTTTGTTTTGATAAGGTGTAAGCGGGGGTATTGCACCTCCGCGAACTTACGTATAGACTGAGTTGGAGAGCGATTGGGAGCCGCTGCGTTGTCGAGTGGTTGAAAGCCACTGCGTTGTCGAGTGATGGGAAGTCACTGCGTTGTCGAGTGATGGGAAGTCACTGCGTTGTCGAGTGATGTAAGCCGCTGCGTGGGTTGAGTATTCTAGATAGACAAGGTGTATGTGGGGACGTGACCAACACTAAACAGACAAGATGTAAAAAGAAAGTAAGTCTTACCTTGGACTTACCGCATGGACTGAAATGGAGAATGGTTGGAAACCATCGTATGATTGAATGGTTGGAAGCCACCGTATTGGTTGAGTGGTAGGAAGCCACTGCGTTGTCGAGTGATGGGAAGTCACTGCGTTGTCGAGTGGTTGTAAGCCGCTTGGACTTACCGCATGGACTGAAATGGAGAATGGTTGGAAACCATCGTATGATTGAATGGTTGGAAGCCACCGTATTGGTTGAGTGGTAGGAAGCCACTGCGTTGTCGAGTGATTGGAAGTCACTGCGTTGTCGAGTGATGGGAAATCACTGCGTTGTCGAGTGGTTGGAAGTCACTGCGTTGTCGAGTGATGGGAAGTCACTGCATTGTCGAGTGATGGGAAATCACTGCGTTGTCGAGTGATGGGAAGTCACTGCGTTGTCGAGTGATGGGAAGTCACTGCGTTGTCGAGTGATTGGAAGTCACTGCGTTGTCGAAGTTTGAGGAAGGATTGTCACCTCGGACACTATCTAAGTTTGAGGAAGGTTGTCACCTCAGACACTTATCTAGGTTTGAGGAAGGTTGTCACCTCGGACTTAATCTAGGTTTGAGGAAGGTTGTCACCTCTGACTTAATCTAAGTTTGAGGAAGGTTGTCACCTCTGACTTTATCTAAGTTTGAGGAAGGATTGTCACCTCGGACTTAATCTAAGTTTGAGGAAGGATTGTCACCTCGGACTTAATCTAAATTTGAGGAAGGATTGTCACCTCGGACTTAATCTAAATTTTGAGGAATGTTGGTCACCTCGGACATTTACCTAAATTTTGAGGAATGTTGGTCACCTCGGACATTTACCTAAATTTTGATTTGTCTAATCGGATTTTAGTAACAAATCCAAAGAGGCGTTCTAGCTGCGTGACGGAGAAGTGTAAAAAGGGAAAGCAACGCTTACCTTGAACTTACCGTGAGTACTGAAGTTGATTTGAACGTGAGGGTGCCTGACCCGCCACATGAATTTGATTTGGGAGTGGTAACGTACTCCATTCGATTTGTTGATGGGATTTTTTTTTGAAAATCCAAGGTGAGGGCTTTACAATGACTTCTTTATCGAAGACCCATTGTTGTGGAGTGGTAACGTTTCTCCATTCGATTGATTGAATTTTCATTCAAAAATCCGAGATGAGGGATTTACAACGACTTCCTTATCGAAGACCCAATTTTGAATGCTGATTTCCATATCTGTACTCTGCAATTGAGAAGGAAACAAACACGAAACAGCAACAAGTGGAAAGAAAGAGCATTTGATAATGTGAGAAATATCAAATATTTCTACATTTAACCCACGGCTTGCCCCCAAGTTTTTCCTTTTCGTGCGGAATGAAAATGTTTTCTTTGTTTAAGAAAATCAATTCAAGTACACCTTTTTGAAAGAATGTTCGTTCAAATTTTCATTAGATAAACATGATTGATACGAGTCTAGATAACGTCTGCGTCTTGTTCAGGAAATAACGACCTCAAGAACAAGACTTTCCCATGACATGCAGCTGTAAGCAATTCTCACCAGATATTAGTGTTTGCGCTCACGCTCAGAAAACAAAGCTATGTGTTTACACTCCTAAAAATGCAATAAACATAGCGCAAAAGTTAAATTTACAATGTCAATCCGAGTGAATAGACTTCAAATGAAGATGCTCATGCATGGGTCTACTAATAATCGAAAGGACTTTGCGAGGGAGAAAGAAAGAGGAATTTGTAGAGAAAGTGTTGGTTTTTTTGTGATGATGTTTTAATGAGTTTGTGCTCGATGACTGATTGTGACGAGGAGCAAATTGTAGCAATCCTTGAATCTTTGTTGAAGAGGTTTCTTCTTGATTGTTTGGAGGGCACCAAGCTCAAGTTCTATGATACTCACAGGGAATGATTTCTTCCCTTTGAGATCATTTTGTTGTTGACGCTCGATCACTTTGAGATCATTTTGTCATTCATGCTTGACCATTTTGTTTTCATGTACTTGCTTCTTCTGTTGTTTTGTGTTCTTTGAACACTCTCTTCTTTTTCTCCCCTTTTTTTTTTATTGTGTTCTTTGAACACTCTCTCTTTCTTTCTTTCTTCTTTTTTTTTTTTTTTGTTTTTTTTTTTTTTGATTGTGTTCTTTGAACACTTTTTTTGTTTGTTTTTTTTTTGATTGTGTTCTTTGAACACTTTTTTTTTTTTTTTTGATTGTGTTTTTTGAACACTCTCTCTCTCCTTTTTTTTTTTTGATTGTGTTCTTTGAACACTCTCTCTCCTTTTTTTTTTTTGATACAAACACATGCACATGCAGACTTTGGCTCTCTCCATGGTGCTATAACCGGCCCAAAATAAGGGGTTAGCACACAACCGACTGGAAGTTTCTCCATGATGGGATGATGGTGCCGAACCACCAACATCGTGCAATCCAGAGGGTATGAAGAGAGACCACACACAAGAAATTAAAAGGGGTACACTTGTTTTTTTTTTTTTTTTTTTGGCAAGCGAAGCAAGTACAATCTTTTGTTTGGTCTAACATCTTTTCTACCTTTGGTAGAAACCTCCAAGTCGTGATCTACTTTGGCATTCTTCTGACATTGTTTTGTCAGCGATTTCTCAAGGGCATCCTTGTCATTCCCTTGCTTGATGTGTATCCCCAACTTAGCGGTCCCAGTCAAGCACTAACTCACTTGGTTGAAAGGCTTTTGAGTGTTTGTTAGAGTTGTGCATGGTGTATGGAATATGGGTTTTGAGGGAAATTATTAAAATGGTACTGTGGAAGAAGAGCAAAGCAAAGTCCCTTGTCATCTTACCGTTATCCCATGTCTGACAGTTCATGTACCCTAGATATTATGCAAATCTAACTAGCATCTAGTTCAGCATTTACACTCATGAAAGGAAATAAGGCGCGAAGGCCCGAAATACTCACAGGGATATGCTTTGTGACTGCTTACATCTAAACATGTCGTGGATATAAGAGTTAACGGACAAAAATCATGTATGTTTACATAATTTCTAATGAACGCACAAATTACAAAATGATGGACATGCTTGATTTTAATGTTCAAAAGTGTGAGATGTGTCTGTTTTCATTCTTTTTAGCCCAAGTTGAAAATGTGTAAAGGGAAAATTTGGTGAGAACTAAGGATTTTAGCTAACAATACGCATGCACTCTTGCAACAATGTAGATAGCGGGAATTTACAATTGCAAAAACGTAAAATGCAATAACCCTAAATTGCGGAAATGTAAATTGCGGAAACGGAAATTGCAAAAATGTAAAAGGATAACTTCCCTGAAAGATGAGCTTGGACATTTTTCGACACCTTCTTTTGGGTCGTCACTTAACCTACTTGCCCCCAAGTTTGCAAGTCTTATTGTACCGGAAAATGCAAAATTGTAGAGATGTAAATAGCGAAGCCTAAATTGCAAAAGTGTGAAAGGGCGACTTCCCTGAAAAATGAGCTTGGACATTTTTCCAACGCCTTCTTTCTGGTCGTCACTCCACTCGATTGCCCCCAAGTTTGCAAGTCTTCATTGCACCTGAAATGTAAAATTGCGGAAATGTAAACTGCAAAAAAACATAGATTGCGGAAGGAGAATTTGTAAATGTAATAGACAACTCCCTCGAAGAATGAGCTTGGACATTCTTCGATACCTTCTTTTGGTCATCATTTCACTTGCTTGCCCCCAAATTTGCAAGTCTTGTTGTACCTAAAAATGCAAAAATGGCAGAAATGTAAACTGCAGAAACATAAATTGTTGAAGTGTGAAAGGACAACTTCCCTGAAAAATGAGCTTGGACGTTTTTCGACGCCTTCTTTTGGTCGTCACTTCACTCGATTGCCCCCAAGTTGACAAGTCTCGTGGCACAACTCCCTTTCATACCTTTGTCCTGTAAGTAGGAAAGAAAAAGAAACTAATCAGTAGTGCCTAAATTCAGAATAAGCTGAAATTTAGAAATTTTGACGAAAATGGGGTTGTGGACCGCCACACGATTTTTGAAAGGTGGGGTCTACACCGCCACATGATGATTTTTGAAATGTGGGGCGTGAACCGCCACATGATTGTTGAAAGGTGGGGTTTAAACCGCCACATGATGATTTTTTTAAATGTGGGGCGTGAACCGCCACATGATTGTTGGAAGGTGGGGTTTAAACCGCCACCTGATGATTTTTTGAAATGTGGGGCGTGAACCGCCACATGATTGTTGGAAGGTGGGGTTTAAACCGCCACATGATGATTTTTTGAAATGTGGGGCGTAAACCGCCACATGATTGTTGGAAGGTGGGGTTTAAACCGACACATGATGATTTTTTTTGAAATGTGGGGTTTGAACCGCCACATGATTGTTGGAAGGTGGGGATTAAACCGCCACATGATCTTTTTGAAATGTGGGGCGTGAACCACCACATGATTGTTGGAAGGTGGGGTTTAAACCGCCACCTGATGATTTTTTGAAATGTGGGGCGTGAACCGCCACATGATTGTTGGAAGGTGGGGTTTAAACCGCCACATGATGATTTTTTTGAAATGTGGGGTGTAAACCGCCACATGATTGTTGGAAGGTGGGGTTTAAACCGCCACATGATGATTTTTTTGAAATGTGGGGCGTGAACCGCCACATGATTGTTGGAAGGTGGGGATTAAACCGCCACATGATGATTTTTTTGAAATGTGGGGCGTGAACCGCCACATGATTGTTGGAAGGTGGGGATTAAACCGCCACATGATCTTTTTGAAATGTGGGGCGTGAACCACCACATGATTGTTGGAAGGTGGGGATTAAACCGCCACCTGATGATTTTTTTTGAAATGTGGGGCGTGAACCGCCACATGATTGTTGGAAGGTGGGGATTAAACCGCCACCTGATGATTTTTTTTTTGAAATGTGGGGCGTGAACCGCCACATGATGATTTTTTTGAAATGTGGGGCGTGAACCGCCACATGATTGTTGGAAGGTGGGGATTAAACCGCCACATGATCTTTTTGAAATGTGGGGCGTGAACCGCCACATGATTGTTGGAAGGTGGGGATTAAACCGCCACCTGATCTTTTTGAAATGTGGGGCGTAAACCGCCACATGATTGTTGGAAGGTGGGGTTTAAACCGCCACATGATGATTTTTTTGAAATGTGGGGCGTGAACCGCCACATGATTGTTGGAAGGTGGGGATTAAACCGCCACATGATCTTTTTGAAATGTGGGGCGTGAACCACCACATGATTGTTGGAAGGTGGGGTTTAAACCGCCACCTGATGATTTTTTGAAATGTGGGGCGTGAACCGCCACATGATTGTTGGAAGGTGGGGTTTAAACCGCCACATGATGATTTTTTTTGAAATGTGGGGCGTGAACCGCCACATGATTGTTGGAAGGTGGGGATTAAACAGCCACATGATCTTTTTGAAATGTGGGGCGTGAACCACCACATGATTGTTGGAAGGTGGGGTTTAAACCGCCACCTGATGATTTTTTGAAATGTGGGGCGTGAACCGCCACATGATTGTTGGAAGGTGGGGTTTAAACCGCCACATGATGATTTTTTTTGAAATGTGGGGCGTGAACCGCCACATGATTTTTGAAAGGTGGGGATTAAACCGCCACATGATTTTTTGAAAAGTGGGGTTTAAACCGCCACATGATTTTTGAAAAGTGGGGATTAAACCACCACATGATTTTTGAAAGGTGGGGATTAAACCGCTTCCTGAGAGCCATCGTTAACCTGAAAAAGAAAAATGAAGAGAAATAAAGTGAGTACGGGCGACGTAGTCTTGAGGCCTCCACGCTGCTTATTCACTCTTCCGGCCACACTTTCACTTAATACTTTTAGGACGAATGAGAAGATGACACTTCGGTGAAGATACGAAGGAAGCTTTTATTCATTCCACTTCACGACGCGATGCGATCCTGGTTGCTACCGATGAAAACCCTTGAAGCAAAAATGGCGCGAATAGCTAACGTCATCGTGCTCGGAAAACCTCAAAAATCCATTGCCCCCAAAAGGGTTGATTTTTTTGCGTGAGAATACTTCAATCTGTTATTGATAACTTCCGTGCTTTGGCCGAACTGAAACTCTAATCTCATTGTGTCCAAATCGGCCAAGGTAAAAGACGCGCAGCTAGGATCGAGAAGCAGCTGTCCTTGCGTCTAAATTATCCTTGAGAGATACACTACTCGAAAAAACCCCATTTTGGCATGGACATTCTTCAGTGTGTTACGACCATCTTTCGCGTTTTGATCGAAGGTAAATTCGGAGCCCAACAAGCCTATTTTGGCCCAAATAAAAGATCTCACAGCTGAGACCGAGTAGGGCAGTTACCCATACGTCTAAATTATTTTCGAGAGAGGTGTCCACCCAAATGCTCTGAAATTTGGTGTGAGTATACTTCAATGTGTTGTGAACAACTTTTATGTTTTGGTCGAACGGAAATTCTGAGCCCAATGTATTGATATCGGCCAAAACAAAACAGCACGCGAAGGAAGATCCAACAACCAGCCGTCGTA
The DNA here is from genome assembly GCA_963691705.1 of Viola odorata. Taxonomy (NCBI): domain Eukaryota; kingdom Viridiplantae; phylum Streptophyta; class Magnoliopsida; order Malpighiales; family Violaceae; genus Viola; species Viola odorata. The sequence goes on from OY829539.1 coordinate 60,537,838, forward strand.
CTATCAGGGTCAAAACGCCATAGCGTTTTGCTACTGGAAACAATCCCTTTGTGATGGTTCAGCTACCCCAAACTTTCTGAGATTTGGCATCAGTGACCTTCAACCTGTTGGGAACATCTTTTATGTTTTGGCCAAGTGGAAACTCCGAGCCAGACATCCCCGTTTTGTCCAAGACAAAACATCGCGCAGCTGGAACCGAGAATCAGCTATCTCTGCGCTTCGAAATTTTTGTTTGATATATCAGCCGCCCAGAACTTCCTGAAATTTGGTAGGGGTGACCTTAGGCCTGTGGGGAACATCTTTCATGTTTTGGCCGAGTGGAAACTCCGAGCCAGACATCCCCGTTTTGTCCAAGACAAAACATCGCGCAGCTGGAACCGAGAATCAGCTATCTCTGCGCTTCGAAATTTTTTTTTGAAATATTGGCCGCCGAGAACTTGCTGAAATTTGGCAAGGGTGACCTTCAACCTGTTGAAAACATCTTTCATGTTTTGGACGAGTGGAAACTCCGAGCCAGACATCCCCGTTTTGTCCAAGACAAAACATCGCGCAGCTGGAACCGAGAATCAGCTATCTCTGCGCTTTGAAATTTTTTTTTTTGAAATATGGGCCGCCCAGAACTTTCTGAAATTTGGCAAGGGTGACCTTCAACCTGTTGGAAACATCTTTCATGTTTTGGCCGAGTGGAAACTCCGAGCCAGACATCCCCGTTTTGTCCAAGACAAAACATCGCGCAGCTGGAACCGAGAAACAGCTATCTCTGCGCTTCGAATTTTTTTTTTGATGTGCTCTTGCATTCCAAATTTTTTTTTTAACGTTGTGTCTTTGGGCCTTGGGGGTTCCCATCCTTGAAAGTCCAGATTCACATGTCCGTTACAAAAAGTTCCAAGATGCCAGCTCTCCCTCTTGCATGATTACTTCTTCCTTCCCAATCTTGGTCAAAAGCTGACTTCAACCCAACCCCTTGCTCTAACCAATCAATGTAGCTTGAAATCCCAAAAGTTTTCTTTCGGGAAAAAACCTGTAAAAATGAAATGTGAGGACAATAAAAACAAATAGCATCAAAAGAAAAATGCACGAACATGATGCATGTGCTGGGCTTTTGACGTCGACTAAAGTTCTAACGGCCTGAAGGTTCCCGATGATACCATAGAATGGTCCAAAAAGTGTCGTAAAGCGACCACCTATTCCTTCCTACGAACCCATGTCACTTTTCAATCATTTACATAGGCAAATGATTGAATCATGTCAACCGAGTCCGTTCACCAGAATTGGGGGCCGACCGTCCGGCTAGCTTTAAGGGTTCGAGCGGGTTGGGTTTGATGAACATTACCCAGGACTCGTGCCCCAGGGTGTCACTAATCCCCGTCCTAAACCTATTTGGTGAGGCGACCCTTGGGTGTAGGGCCTATGCATGCAATGTATGTAATAGTTGATCAAAGCAATAACAAATAGCCATGAAAACAATTTAATAAAGCAAGTAAATAATAAAAAAAGCAAACACCATAAAAACCGGCTTCGACCCTACTAGTCCCCAGTGAAGTCGCCAAACTGTCGCACCCCCTTTTTCGTTGAAAACGAGTTTAGGATCGGGACGGGCCATAATGATAGACGAGCGTTGGACTTGTCTTAACATTACGCAAAATGAAGTCGCCACCCTAATTTTGTAAGGTTTAGGGAACCTAATCGATGGCATAAAAATAAACAACTAAGGCACAATGGTCTAAACCAAAGAACGATGGTTCGAGGTCGTATTATGGACTTGGGAAGGTGTTAGACACCCAAGTCACATCCTAAAAGGTTACCGGTATGCGAGGTGTTTTGAAAATATTTGAACATGTAATTTGGCCCTCTAAGGTGACGTTACATCTTAGCATTTGGGGCATGTTATTTCCGTTGGGGGTTCGAGGGATGGAGTTACCATTTTGTCTCGATGCTAGAGCGGACGCTCACCCTTTTCATTGGGCCATGCATGACTTAGTTACTACATGATCTATCATGGCTGAAACTAACAAAGTACATTTTTATGGATGCACATAGGTTGGCATGGCCTTTGGAGCCATCATGCATATCACTTAACAAGAAGAACAGTTTATTTCATGGCATATAAACGTGAGTGATATAAACACGTAAGCATGTGAGATTGATTTTATTTGATAGCAATTCTATATGTCATGCATACGCATAGGGTGGTTCTATTGTTACCTAAGTGGTCATGCTTACGATGAGGTTAAGGCTTTGGGCCTTTGTTATCAACATACAAGGAAACGTTTGATAAAACAATAATCCCGGCCTAGAGGGGGGGTGAATAGGCAATAAAAAATCGCACACAAAATGTAAGGAAAAATAGCAAAGACACAAAGAGTTATAGTGGTTCCAATTCACAATCCGAATTGTACTCCACTACCTAAGAGCTTCACCCTTAGGATTTTCTAATGCAAACACCTTTGCTATTACCTTGAGCTTTTACGGGTTCAACTCACAACCTTACACCGTAGTTTTTGCGGGCTCAACTACAACCTTACACTTTGGTTTTTACGGGCTCAACCACAACCATTTTACAATCCTCTTTCAAGGTAAGGATTGAAGAACCTTCACAATTTGAATTAATAATATTTGCAACAAATAATTGGTGTACAAATAATAAATGTATGATTCAAAATAACACCAATAAATGAACAATATTACCTCAAGAAGAAAGCGATCCAAACTCGAATTAAAAGACGCAAGAATGGTTGAAAACCGATATGTGAAGCTTGCGTGGTAAAACTTTGATTAAGAGAGTTTGTAAATGTAATTTGTGTATATAGAACTTATAAATGCTTTCTTATTCTTTTGTAACTCATCTTAGATGAGTATTTATAGTGTCAAAAGAGTAGAGGCTCATCCAAGCAGGAAGGAGCCAAAAACTAGCCGTTTGCTACAGTAACAAAAATATATCCGTTTGCTACAGTGAAAAACTATCCGTTGCTACAGTAAGTCTATCCGTTGCTACGGTGAACTATTCATTCCCGTCGCTACAGTAGACGTCCCGTTGCTACAGTGAGTTTATCTGTTGCTACAGTGAAACTCTCCGTTGCTACAGTGAAATCAAAAAACTCTTTTCTGGAAATTGTTTTTCGTGTAAAAAATCTTTTGACACTTTTCTTGAGGTATTATCGAACATAAATCAAGTGCTAATTAGAATCATACTTACACGTTTAATGCTCTAATATACACTTGATTCTTCGAGCTTGCGATAATTGATTTGTTGCTTCTTTTGTTGTCTCGTCGCAAACTACAAATACTTTAACTTAAAATTGCGTTAGTATATTAATTAATTTGTGTGTACTTAATTCATCAAAACAAGATTTAATGAGCCCTTGGGCCAACAATCTCCCCCTTTTTGATGATGACAACCACAAATTAATTTAAGACAATATGAACATGCAATTTTAAATTAAAGAACAAAGGAGAAGAATTACTCCCCCTATATCTTTGCCGAAATGCTCCCCCTATCGATATGCTACCAAATTGATTATATCAATTTGATTATGGAGCCTCAATGCTCCCCCTACATAAAAGCGTTAGTACACATGGAGTATAGCAAAGAATCAAAATTGCTCCCTCATATTTTCTCCCCCACATATACATTTTCTCCCCCTTTGTCATTAACAAAAAGGGAGAACAACATCAAAATATTTCTACCAATTAATTAAGGCAAGGAAAATATTTAAGGAGCAAGCATAATGTAAATATTACTTCATAAAAGTAATAGTGCAACAATTATCCAATCCAATAATTATTACAAACCATAAATGCAAATAAGTTTAGAAGTAGAAATGGATAAATAAAAATGCTAAGATTTTTTTATTTTTTTATTTTTTTTAAAAAAAAATTAATGGCAACACAATTTGAAAAATTGAAAATTTGATTTTTGAAGTGTTTCTGCCGAAGGTTTCATGGTCAGTCTCATGGGTGAGTTCATGCCCATGACCCTGCAATTTTATAGAAGAACGAAAGGTTCATGGTCACCCTCATGGGTGAGCTCATGCCCATATGACGTTCTTACCCAACAAATTTGAAAAACGAAATAGTTCATGGGTAGCATCATGGTTTAATACAGCAAACCATCAATTCAACTATGAGACCAATTTTTCAGCAATTTGAGTTTCAAAATGCATTTTTCTTCAATCAAAACTTCCAGAAAATATCCTTATACAATTAATCAAAGCCTAAAAATCAATTTCAACCCATTTCTCAATGATCAACCATAAATAAATGCGAAAAAGCATAAATAACTATATATATGCATAAATAATTTAGAATCATTTCTCTTAAAAATTTCACATACATAAAACATAGAGAATATTTAGAACATGGATAATATTCAAAATACAAGCATAATATAAATTAAAATTCCTTCAAAAGGAATAGTACAACACTTATTCAACCAAAAACATTACAAAGCATAAGTGCAAATAGGTTCAAAAACAGAACCTATATTAGAAAATACAAATGTTACAAGGATGTGATCAAAGATGACATTGAGGTGAAGGGCAATGACATGGAGTGCAATGACACTTAGGGCAAACGAACAAATCAACATTCTTTGGACAATTTTGCATGATGAGAAAGGGAAAAACAAAGAGAGAAATCATCAATGCCAAAATTGCCAATATCATCCTCATCTCAAACGAAAGCATTTTGAAGATTCGAAGGAATTGAAGGATAGACTCTCGGTTTAGGAAATTTTGGATATCTCTAGAGGTGTAATCGAAGAACAATTTAAACAAAAAATTGACGGCTTAAGGTCTGTGAATTACAGCTCGAGGATATGCAATGCCGTTGACTATTATGCCTAACGCATGCAAACGAAGAGATCAAATAAAATTTAGTAGGATTTGGTCAAGATTTATGCGATTTCAAAGAGAAAATCTTCCAAAGAATACTCTAATCATTTGACTCATGTTCGTATATCCAAAAATATCACATCAACTAGATTTCCTCAATGATCAATCACATGAACAAAAGCATACATGCATAGAAAAAATAGTTCTAACTAAACACGTATATGCACAAACAAACAAAACAATTTACGGCAATTTATAGCACATATGATTGTGGATTTTAATAACTAACATAATCATTTAAAACACGTATATCATCAAATAAATATTGACATAAAAATAAGAGTTCAAGGAATACCGATTGCGATTTTTCAACATGTCTAGTTCTTGCTATTTCAACCCAATAGCTTCAATGTTTGCAATCGAGCCAAGCCCATCAAAATCAATGAGGCTTGAGGTGGTAATTCCCTTGGGCCACCATTCAAGCTAAATTCCTACAAGAACAATTCTTTCTAGCCAAATTTATGAGAATATGTACTTGAACAAATAATTAATGTTAGCGATAAAATCAATCATATATATATAATATTTATTGCCAAAATTACCAAAAGGGTGAGCTTCGATTCATCACCCGACTTGTGCCACGAATACCCTAAATATATTTCTTTTATCCGCATTGGGTTTCCAGCACTACTACAAAACAAATCAGTTCAACTTTGGTACCCAAACACCTTTGGGTCCTTCCATGTTAGCAAATGTACCCTTAGGTACCCAAACTTGTCTTGCATTCCCAAGACCTCTTCGAATGTAGCAAAAATACGATAAGTGACCAAATTTCTTGCAATAGCTACATTTATAAATGGGTTTGGCATGTGAGAACTTTGTTTGAACTCTTAATGAACTAGCATGATCATTAGAAGAGTTTGCTTTGACAAAAACAGTCCTACCATTGTTCATGCTTGTGGAAGATTTAAAGCCAATGCCATGCATATCACCATTTTTCTTTTGATCATTCATACATTTATAATGGCTATGACTACTTTGCATATATTTAGCTAATGTGTTTTCAAGAGTTCTAATCTTTTCATTTAACACAAAAACCTCTTTAGTGAATTTCTCACAAGATTCACAAATGGTTCCCTTGTTCTTATCTTCTTTACTAGAGAACACATTTGTTAAAGAAATATTCTCCTCTCTAGATTCAGACAAAGCAAATTTCAAATCATGATTATCATTAGTTAAAAATTCATTTAAGGATTTTAACTCGCTAATCTCATTTTTTATACTATCAAGTTCTTTAGCAAGTTTAGAATTCTTTTTAGTAGCATTTTTAAAATGTTCAGCAAGTTTATTAAAAGCTTCTTGCAAATCATCATAATCGCGTTCATCACTAGAAGAATTGCTAGAACTTACCTCATCATCGCTTTGAGCCATGAGGCACAAGTTTGCTACTGTATCTTCGGATGAGGATTCCGAAGGATCACTACTTGAAGTTTCATCCTCATCACTCCAAGTGGAGGTTGCTTTGAATGCTCTCCGATGATACTTCTTTCCCTCCTTTGAACCGTGTTTCTCATATCTCTTCTTCTTTTCAAGTCTAGGACATTCACTTTTAATATGTCCTGGTTTGTCACACTCAAAGCACACAACATCAGTATTAGACTTGAATTTAGAAGAGTTAGAAGACTCACCTTGATATTTGTTCTTCTTGGAATTATTTTTCCACTGTTTGTGGAGTCTTCTTGTGAAGAGGGCAAAAGACTCTTCATCTTGTTCAGCCAGCTTGCTTGCAAGGGCAATGCTCTTCTTTTCCTTTGTATTTCCCTCTTCTAAGTTATATAAGCCCAACTCATGCTCAAAAGCGGTGAGAGAACTTACAAGTTGAGTGTATGAGGGCTTCACTTCCTTTTGCTTGATAGTGGTTTTGATTGCAACCCACTTGCTTGGAAGAATGCTTAGAAGTTTCCTAACCATCTCTGAATCGCTTTGAGTCAATCCGAGATTATCCATGGCACTGCACAGATTTTGCAATCTTGTGCTGAGATCATAGATAGACTCTCCTTGCATCATCTTGAATAATTCATATTCAGTTTTGAGTTGATCCAAACGGAGATCACGAACTTGAGCAGTGCCCTCGTGCGTCATCTCCAAAGTTTCCCATATCTGTTTTGCTGTTTTACAAGAGCTGATGCGATTGAACTCACCGAAAGAGATGGAGACTTGAAGAGCATACATGGCTTTAGCTTCCATGGTTTTCCTTGTCTTCTGTGCATTATTCCACCTTTCAAAGTCAAGAGTCCTTGTGGTTCCATCCGTTCCGGCTGGTTCAGTTGGAGCCACAAATCCTTTCTCAACGCAATCCCACATTTCACAATTGAGGGAAGTAAGGAAGGTCTTCATCTTTATCTTCCAATGAAGATAATTGTTGCCATCAAGGTATGGTGGTTGATTGAGTGAACCTCTATCTGAAGTGCTGGGAATTCCTCCTCTATCCATTTGAATCTTTCACTTGAGGTTGCTGAACCTTATTCCAAGTGACCTTGCTCCGCTACCAATTGATAAAACAATAATCCCGGCCTAGAGGGGGGGTGAATAGGCAATAAAAAATCGCACACAAAATGTAAGGAAAAATAGCAAAGACACAAAGAGTTATAGTGGTTCCAATTCACAATCCGAATTGTACTCCACTACCTAAGAGCTTCACCCTTAGGATTTTCTAATGCAAACACCTTTGCTATTACCTTGAGCTTTTACGGGTTCAACTCACAACCTTACACCGTAGTTTTTGCGGGCTCAACTACAACCTTACACTTTGGTTTTTACGGGCTCAACCACAACCATTTTACAATCCTCTTTCAAGGTAAGGATTGAAGAACCTCCACAATTTGAATTAATAATATTTGCAACAAATAATTGGTGTACAAATAATAAATGTATGATTCAAAATAACACCAATAAATGAACAATATTACCTCAAGAAGAAAGCGATCCAAACTCGAATTAAAAGACGCAAGAATGGTTGAAAACCGATATGTGAAGCTTGCGTGGTAAAACTTTGATTAAGAGAGTTTGCAAATGTAATTTGTGTATATAGAACTTATAAATGCTTTCTTATTCTTTTGTAACTCATCTTAGATGAGTATTTATAGTGTCAAAAGAGTAGAGGCTCATCCAAGCAGGAAGGAGCCAAAAACTAGCCGTTTGCTACAGTAACAAAAATATATCCGTTTGCTACAGTGAAAAACTATCCGTTGCTATAGTAAGTCTATCCGTTGCTACGGTGAACTATTCATTCCCGTCGCTACAGTAGACGTCCCGTTGCTACAGTGAGTTTATCTGTTGCTACAGTGAAACTCTCCGTTGCTACAGTGAAATCAAAAAACTCTTTTCTGGAAATTGTTTTTCGTGTAAAAAATCTTTTGACACTTTTCTTGAGGTATTATCGAACATAAATCAAGTGCTAATTAGAATCATACTTACACGTTTAATGCTCTAATATACACTTGATTCTTCGAGCTTGCGATAATTGATTTGTTGCTTCTTTTGTTGTCTCGTCGCAAACTACAAATACTTTAACTTAAAATTGCGTTAGTATATTAATTAATTTGTGTGTACTTAATTCATCAAAACAAGATTTAATGAGCCCTTGGGCCAACAACGTTTTAAGGTAATCTTACCTTTTTGGACGAACCCTGATCGATCCATCTCTTCAAAACCGTTGTTAATGACAATTAACATAAATACGTAAATATAACAAACATACACGATTTTTAACTACTTAACTAATTATTACAAACCACAGTTCAATAAAACTACTTATCTAAATATTACAAACCACAATTCATAATAAAAACTACTTATCTAATTATTACAAATTGGAGGTCGGAATAATTATCTAAATAATGATTACAACAATTGAAATAACTAATCAATACAACGAGTGAAATAAGTAATTACTTATTACAACAGGTTTAGTAATCAGTTATTAAGTTCAAAGATCAACCTACAAAGTGAGAGTGTTAGTACGAACTCAAAGATAATAAATAATAAAAGCACATACATCATTTATTTCATACAAACAGTCATGAAAATAAATAGATATATCATGTGGGCATTTCACAATTTGTATCACAAATTGACACTAACATATAGCAAATAAAACCTCATTTAAAACAAACAATTAAATCATGGTAAAATACATGGTATATTAAATAAAACTCCATACTTGGTGTAAAAACAAATAAAACAGTATACTGCTCACGTAGTAATTTTAGCAAATTAAACATGTTAAACATATGAAAAATTCAAACGAGTTAACGAAAATTAAATCGGCGTACGCAAGGACTAAATTGAGAAAAATAACACTTAAGGGACATGGGCTTGGCCAAGCCAAGCCCATCAGGCATTTAAATGAGGGAAGGGACGGGCTGAAGCCCGTCACCTTCCTCTTCTTCCTCACGAGAACAGCCAACGCGGTTGTTCTCCTTCTTCACGTCGCCGACGCTCCATGGCCGGCGACACCAAGCTCCCCCAACACCACGAAATACACCCTAAACAGCCCAGAACCATCATGCATCACAACAGCAATAAAACCAACCAAAAACAGTAGCTAAACAGCCAGCAAAACAGAAGGAAAAGCCATACGATTCTCGCGGAAAACGGGAATAAAAACAGTGGACAAAACAACAACTATTCAACACGAAAACGAGCTATACACCACAGAGAATTAAGCTCGCCTACACCCCTACCAAAACCCAGCAAACGCAAGCCATTTCGCTCACCAAACGCAAGCAATTTTACACTTGGAGAATAATATGCATTAACACGTATTAATGCGCATTAATTCCCAAATAAATAGTTCAAGCAGTAGGTGATTAAATTGAAGCAAGAAAATACAATATTACTTGACAATAAATCAATTAAAGCAAGTTTAGATCAGTGATTGAGTTAATTCATGCTTGAACGGGAATTTGCGAAGAGAGAAGTTAGAGAGAGAGAGCTTCGAACACTTACCTGCAACGCTTTCCTTTGCTCTGATTTGAAGTTGATGATGAGTAGGTGCGACCACCCCCCGTCGTCTGCGCGGAGTCAGTAGCTCGCTATTTATAGGACAAATTGAAGAGGTTGAGGAGTTGAGTCGGTCACTCAGCCGCACGAGCTTCGTTCGTGCCGTGGGTCAAAACGAAAGCAGTCTCCGGACGTGGCCTCCAAGCTGCTTTCTCCATGTGCCTCTCCATTTAAAATCATATACGAAGAATCAATTTGGTTCGTGTCTGCACGCCTGGGAGAGCCAATCAGAAGGAAGGAAAAAAATTAAACTTGCATTAATTGCATTAATTCTCATACGAACGGGAAATTTCGGTACGAGTGAAAATATACGAAAGTAGAGATAAATCCGAGCCGAGGATACAGATAGATGCAGAAAAATAAGACGAGAAAATTAATATACAGTGACAAAATGCGGAAGTTGATTTAACGTATTTATTTTCTCTTTCGGAAATAACAAAACGTTCGAGCGCAAAATAAATGTCCTTACGACAAAAATTGAGCGAAACTGAACGAGGCGTTATGAAATAGAAAATTAACACGTAATTATCAATTAAACAAAAAGGGCGTTCTACGCTCGGTCCCGGGAACCTTACTCGAAACCGATAGAAGTTCGCGAAAAGACAGTTAAAAGTACGAAAAATTTAAAAGACGCGAAATGACACGAAATATTAACACAAATAGCCCATGATCAAAAATTGATTGAAATTTGACGCAAACGGGTTATTAAATACTGTAAATGCAATATTGACGAGAAAAATCCAAAATCGGGTAGCAACAATAAGTGAGAAAATGGAGGGAAAATCATGCATAAAAACACACTATCATGTCCCTAGTTTTAGGCTGAAGATATTTTGTGCTTAGAGCTCTAGTATATAAAGGGCATCTAAGAGTAGTTTAGGACATATCTTACATCTCTTATCACTTAGCATAATTTATTTAGTTCTAGTTTTCTTAGACTTCTCTCTAGTTTCTCTCTCTAGTTCTTATTAGCTCATCTCCAAATTTGCCGCTGGGCTTCAAACGGAATTTAGTAACAAAGTTTTCTTCCATTAATCTATTTACTTATCTATTATGCTTTCGTCAATTATTATTTGTTCATCTCCAAGTATGAGTAGCTAAATCATTAGTTCTTAGCAAGGGTGATTCGAGGGTTGCAAGGGCAGATTCGAGGCCTTCATGTGCTTAATACATTCTTGATGCCACATTCAATTATCCATCGTTTTAACTACATCTTTGCATGATATAATTTGAGGCTTGATCAACTGATAATTATCTTATGTGAATGCTGCCATTCGTGTGGTGAATACGGAAGGAAAATTGCATGAACCAAGTAGGCATTTGTTTAGTCTTGACTGTGTCAAAGTGGTCTCGAATAGATAGGGTGTGTAATTGATTAGAGCGGGGTCACGAGCCTGACAAACTGAGGGACTTTTAGCTATAGATCTGTCTTTTCTTAGCTTCATGGGCAGTTTGAGTATGGCCCTCCCGCATTCGTGCCTGGAGGGATGGCGAACTGTCAAGACTACCTCATATGTAGAAACGGGGGTAGTTTCTCTTAAGAGAAAAGTAGGGGATATCCGAGGAATCTGGTCCCTATGTCATTTCTATGATGTCTTGAATAGAATATCTTTGTGCTGATGACGATCGGGCCCCAGAATGCAACCCAAGAATGCCTTTGCTAAGAATCCTTCTTTATCTGATTATTTGTGCTTATTCCACTTTCTGTTTTATTAATTCTGAATTTGTGTACTGACTTGCTTTATTTTATCATTCAGGACCCCGAACTGACACCTCAAGGTCCCGAATACTGCTTTCCTAGATAACAATTGTTAGCTCCCAAATCTGCCTTGGCTAACTTGTTTAGCCAAGTAAAACACCCCCTAATTGTTACTTTTCGTGCTTTTCTCCCCCGAATTCATTCAAGACCTTAGATCAGTCTCTCACAATCCGTGTGTTCGACCCTAACTACCACTGTACACTATATCTCTTGTGCACACACGTTTTCAGGCACTATAAATCTCTATTTGACTGACGATCATTGACCTGTCAGGAACTCCATTCTACTTCTCCAACGAGCACAATCGAATCACCGCTACGGGTTGCAACAATATGGCGACGTTTGATTGGCGAAGTGGTGCACCTATTGGTGGGTGCCTATCTATTTGTAATGGAACTATGCAAGGGAAAGGTTGCTATGGCATCAAGTGCTGCCAAACTACTATTCCTGATCGCATGGATTCTTTTAAAGTAACCATGTCACCAATTGAAAATCTGAATATTTCCGGTGGAAACTGTAACTCCGCGTTCATGGTTGATCAATCTTGGCTCGATTCTTTAAACACACTGGATGGTGTGCCGACAATGGAATCTGTTCCAGCTGTGCTACGGTGGGCATCGCAGCGAGAAGCATGTGACGTCGTTAATGGAAAGTCACCCTCCACATTTTGTAGCAACAATGGTTTTTGCTGGTCACAACTTGGCCAAGATCAATTCTGTGTTTGCTCCCCATCTAACCCTCTATTGCCTCGTAGTAACATCAATTACACAATCGGACATTGTCCAGGTAACAAAGTTATTCATTTCTTGTCATCCTTCAATTAGTTTCAAGCTCCAATACGAATACGAGAATCTCTGTTATACCCATTTATGGTCATTCAATGTGCTTTACAGATAGAGGAATACATAAAACATAGCAAAATAAGAAATTGAAAATTGTTCGTTGAAATGGTTCGGTTGGAAATTTCGGGAAAGGCTAATAATACCCTTTTGTTCAGGTACAGTGAAGGATTGCATATACAATACCGCTAGTTGTTCTAGGATCTGCACTTCAGGCTCCAACTGCCCCTGTCCAGAAGGGTACGATAGTCAAAACAATGGCACTACATGCATCAGAAGAGGCCCATATATAATAGACCCATCTCCTCCTTCTAAAGCTATCTTTATAGGTAACCAACTCCTTTCTAGTATGATATTTACATGGGAAACTCGTTGGAATATACTATGATGTTTACATGGGAACTTGGTACTGGTGTGCAGGTTGTTTATCAGGTTTCGGGTTCCTATTATCCCTTTTTGGTTCCTGGTGGCTGTACAAGGTGATGAAAATAAGAAATGCAGCAAAGCTCAGACAACAATATTTCAAAAAGAATGGTGGACTACTATTAGAACAGCAAATGTCTGGAGGAGGAAACAATGTTGAGCAGATGAATTTGTTTGATTCTAAGGAATTGGGGAAGGCGACTGATCAGTACCATGAAAATCGAATCTTGGGTCAAGGAGGCCAAGGAACTGTTTACAAAGGAATGCTGACAGACGGAAGAATTGTAGCTATCAAGAAGTCCAAAGTTGAAGATGAAGGCAGACTTGAGTTTATAAATGAGGTCGTTATTCTGACACAAATTAACCATAGAAATGTGGTTAAACTCCTCGGATGTTGCTTAAAAACTGAGGTACCTATGCTAGTCTACGAATTCGTTCCTAATGGGACATTGTTCCAGCATTTACATGATCCAAATGAAGAGTTCCCAATCACATGGGAAATGCGTTTACGCATTGCCTCAGAGGTTTCAGCAGCTGTGTCTTATTTGCATTCAGCAGCCTCTATACCTATTTATCATCGCGACATCAAGTCTACAAACATACTTCTGGATGATAAATATAGAGCAAAAGTATCTGACTTCGGTACCTCGAGATCTATCAGCATTGATCAGACTCATTTGACCACTCGGGTATTGGGAACATTCGGGTGCTTGGATCCAGAGTACTTCTAATCAAGTCAATTTACAGAGGAGAGCGATGTTTATAGTTTCGGTGTGGTACTTGTGGAGCTCTTAACAGGACAAAGAGCTATCTCTGCAACTCGAACTGTTGAAGGAAGGAGTCTAGCAACATATTTTCTTGATACAATGGAGCAGGAAGGCTTGTTCAAGATTCTTGATGCTCGTGTGCTTAAAGAGGGTGCGAAAGAAGAGATCACGATGGTAGCTAACTTGGCAAAACGATGTCTGAACTTGAACGGGAAGAAGAGACCAACCATGAAAGTTGTGGCAATGGAGTTAGAAGGGATTCGATCATCGCAAGGAGCATATTCCACGATTTACGAAGAGAATGAAGAGGTCGAGTATGGTATAGTTGACATGGAAGGGTCATGGGATTCTACTTCTGCAAGTGGTAGCATGCTGAATAGCAATGTCTCTATCCATGTTCCTGATGAGCATCCTCTACTTTTCCACACTCGTTGACATGAAGTTTAGAAAAGATGTCGAAATGACAGGAAAAATTCATATTATTAAACTGATTCTCATTTTTTCTTGAGAACTATTTTGTATGATTATCAAAAATTACTTTATGGATTTTGATTTTAAACATTAGGTCTGCCAACATGATGGGTGCAGATTTCTATTGAAGATGAAAGAAATGATTACCGGTAACTTCAAGACACTTCCAACAAATTACTACAGACAAAGAATGGGTTTAAAAGAGAATCTAGATATGTTCCAATTCTTTTATTATCTTTATTTTACTATGTTCAAGTTGTTTCTACAAAAGAGAGAGCATGCAACAAAACAATTACAAGATGAATACAATGTAAGTTAACAAATATGTTCGTATCGAGCTATAAAAGCTGCGGGATTAGGAGGTTAAGCAGACCTTATCACTAGATAGCGGGGTATATCAAGCAAGGGGAGATGATGGGAGTTTTGTGGGTAATGTTTCATGTCATTTTGATGTTATCGCTGTGCAAAGCAGTAGCTTTAATCAGTGGGCTTGCTTTGTCGAATTTTACAGACCAATGTGGAATGTCCAAATCCCCTATCCTTTCGGAATGGGGAAAGGATGTTACATGACTCCAAGTTTTGAGGCAAAGGAAGAGTCCAACTATGAAATCATTGGCAATGCTGTTAGAGGGGATTAGGCCATCGCACCGAACTTCTGCGACTATTCATGTGGATGTTTCTTATGATACTAGTTTTGGCAGTTCGTGTGCCTCCTTGTTCCTGTGGGAGAGAAATTGGATGAGCATCCTCTGCTTTTCCACATTCGCTGGATGATTGAAGAATAAGTTTAGATCTAATGTGTTTCCATGCACTTGATTTTTACACGAACTGCAATCATGTATTTAACTGCAAAAAGTAATGATACCACTAATTCAACAAAAGTTTGAATTTGTACAAGCTGTAAGACTTACCTGGAAAATCTAGTCTGAAAATCTTAACATTGCCAGAGAATCATGTTCCTGCGTTTCAAGATGTAAAAGCCTCAAAAATCACGATTGGGTGACTGAACAGCCAACTTTTAGTTTAGAATTTGTGTCGAAATCAGATTCTTGTAACGTAGGAACAGTGGTGTATGTACTAGCCTGACCCAGAAAACCGAAATCTATCAGGAAAATAAATTATAAGAAATTCATAATAGTAGTGAATCCAATCCAACTAGCGTACCTGTGCGAAGACAACAGAAAATATCGCCCAAACAACATTAAAAAATTTCAACCTTTTCCTTGCTACAAACCGATAAGTAGTCTTCTTCATTTCTCCTTTCGAAGGGCTTTTAGGAGTGTTTAAAAAAGTGGTTATTATGGCCTTTTCTGAAGAATCATACAGTTCAATGAATTCGTCAATTAATGCCAACGCGCCTATTCTATTACATTCCTTTCTTTTTTTTTGGTGAACCTGTCCCATAGCCCGAATCCGGGAATGGTGATGTCTCGTCTTGACATGGCTTACCCTAAACGGCTTTAAGGTGTTTTTTCTCCGTTTATGGGTTAATTGGGCGTTTGGGCGTTTGGGCGTAAACGACGTCGGGTCGTCACCAACTGCGGTCTGCGGAACAAACATGTTCCTCTTCATTCCTCAATCTGGTAAAGAAAAAACTTCTCTCCTTCGTGTTCTTAACTTTGTTCTTGTTGGAACTTGCAATTTAACTCCTTTACTGTTTGTTTCCGCTTCTATTCATGAGAGAGAAGTATTGGGTCCTTTCGATTTACTAACTTTTTTGTCCTGCTGATTCTCCTTATTGTTAATTTGGGTCCTTTCCAATTCAATCTAGCATTTCTCTCTTATAGTTAATTAGGGTTTGTTTCCTTCATCACTCCATCATCTGTGCTAGTGCTGCCTTCTAATCTCTTGGTTGCTTCATCTAATTTAGTGAGTAAATTCATCAATTCAATGCCCAAAAATGGTTTGGTCTCTTTAATTTAGTTTTGCATTGTCATTTATCTTCTGTTTTTATTGTTTTGGCCATCGGGAGTTATCTGCTAAGGGATTTCAAGGTAATCTTCTCCATGGCTAGATAAGCACTACTTTTTAGTTTTCACTTAATAAATGGCTTCCTTCCCATAATGACTGGCCCAATGCGCAGGAGACAAAAGATGTTTGGCAGAGGAGGAGGCGGAGAAGAACAAGAAGGTTGCGAAGCGGCATCATCAACTGCATTAGAGACGGGCAAGTGGATAGTGTGTTTATTATGACAAGTATTTGAACTCAAATCACACTTAACTGATTACTGGTGATGGATGAATGATCTTAATAGTACTTTGTGATGCACCCAGGGTTCAAGATTCGCTCAAGAAGCAACTAATCATAGAGGATGATTTTGCGTGGAAGCTTCCAATTCCCAGAACCACTTGTCATAAGATTGAAGAAGAGGTCGAAGAAGAAGCGGGAGCTGCATGCCAGCTCAAGTATATTGGTGGAGTTGATATCAGCTACTCAAAGGAAGACCCATCCTTTGCTTGTGCGACGCTTGTAGTGTTGGAGCTCCACACCCTTCAACTTGTGTATCAGGACCACGCTCTTGTCAAACTCAATGTCCCTTATGTTCCTTCCTTCCTAGCCTTTCGCGAGGTTCCAAAATCTTTTCTTCTTGTCCTTTCATTATTTTCTTTGGTTTTAGATGTATTAATCTTATGTTCCTGCATTCATTTCTCGTGTGAACCTAATTTTGAATTATGCTCAGATAGGAACTTGTTAGTTAGAATGAAAATTTTCCCTACTTAATTGACGTAATCTTCTGTCCCCTCACTTGGTTTCCAGCTGTAAATTACTACAATGGCTGATCATTTTCATCTGTCATCAAGCAAACTAGGATCGAGGAAACACATTTTCTTGAGAAAGTTTTCATTCTAACTAACAAGTTTCACTTTCTCGTGTGAAACTCAATGTCCCTTATGTTCCTTCCTTC
The DNA here is from genome assembly GCA_963691705.1 of Viola odorata. Lineage (NCBI taxonomy): Eukaryota > Viridiplantae > Streptophyta > Magnoliopsida > Malpighiales > Violaceae > Viola > Viola odorata. The sequence goes on from OY829539.1 coordinate 60,554,898, forward strand.
CTAGCCTTCCGTGGGGTTCTGAAATATTTTCTTCTTGTTTTTTCTTTTGTTTTTGATAGACCATGTATACTCTTAATGCTAAATTTCCAATCTTTATGTTCTTTCATTCATTTTCTTGTGAAATTAATTGCACTCTCATTCTGCTGTTTTTCTCCTTCTTTTGGGTGTGCTCTTTCCTCCTTGTTGTAGGCTCCTATCCTTTTACACCTTCTGCACAAGATGAAAACCAACTCCAATCCTTTCTACCCCCAGGTGTGTGCGCATGCGTATGTGTATGTAAGTATGTTTGTATGTACTCCACACCAATCTTAATCTCTTTTTGATTTACAGGTACTCATGGTTGATGGCAATGGATTGCTCCATCCTAGAGGTAAAAGTCTCTTTTACTTCGTCTTTTGTTATTATCTCATGAAATTCACTTTCTCCTCGTCACACTTCCTACATGCCGTTTTTGTTTAGGTTTCGGCTTGTCTTGTCATGTTGGTGTTCTGGCTCAACTTCCCACCATTGGGATTGGAAAGAATGTACATTCTCCTAATTTCCTGCCAATTGGGATTTGTTACTTATTATTTCTTCCTTTGTGGTGCTAATTTAGCAAGTGCTGTTATAATTAACTTCCGTACCAGTTCTCTTCCCTTTATTGGATGTTCTTTCAGCTGTCTTTGAACAAGTTTCAATTTTCATGTCTCAGTTGCATAACGTTGATGGTCTTACTCAATTCAGAGTGAGACACCTTCTTCAAGCCAAAGAAAATGAAGGTGAAGATTTTGTTGCTTGGGTGGGTGCTTCTGGGCATTTGTGGGGAGTGGTAAGCGAAGAATCTGCATTTCATGTACATGGGACACTGGAAAATAAATTAACCATTGATATTCATCTTTCTGTGCTGATAAGAATCAGTATTTCCTTAGATATCACGCAGAACTTTAACTAGAGTGGATGAATGTTAACAAGCCATCCAGTTCTCTTCTGGATGCTTTTTCTCAGCAGTCTGCATGAAATCAATTTCTTTCTTTCTTTGTTCTCTGCTACAGGCAATGAGATCAACCAGTGGTTCAGAGAAGCCTATATTCGTTTCAGTTGGTCACCGAGTATCTCTCGACACTGCCACCAAAATCGCCAGAATGACATGCAAGTATCGTGTGCCAGAGCCTATCCGACAGGTGAAGTGTTTTACTGCCAAAATGATGTTTTTGACTTGGAACTGCAAGTGCTTGTTGACTTGTTTCACTTTATTTTGTTTCGCTTCATGCTGTGGAGTGTGGAGCTATGATATTGAACTTTTGGATCGTTGCATTGGGTGTTCTATATTAACTGCAGGCTGACATACAATCAAGGGCTCACCTACGGATGCATGAAACAAGAATGCTGAAACAGTGCAGTTGCTTGAATCTGGTAAGCGACTTCTTTTTTTGTTTTGTAGTGTAAGTAGCTTTATGTCATAGAATTGGTACAATGTTTTTTTCGGTATGTTTTGTCAGTGTGTGGAATATCAACTTGTGAAAATCAATTATAGGATACTCTGACGCATGGAGAGATCGAAGTCTGCAGTACCGCTCTGAAGTAGGCAATGTACGTGGGAAAAACTTGCCGGCTGCCATCTCTTATAGCGACTGAATTGTTGAAGAAAGCAAATCCTTTGGGAAATCAGGATTTGACATCGACTCGAGTGTCCAGACCATCTTTTGTTAGGGCTGCAGGTTGGATGTTCTGAAGAGCTGGAAGAGTTGGTCCTAGAAAGCTTCCATTGCATCATCATCATGTCAACGGTTCGTTACCAACTGCCAAATACCTCTCTGTAAATCAAAGGAGCTCAAAATTCACAGCAGTATAGTGGTTGGCATATCTCTAAAATATACTAATAAACAATGGCGATTGCAATGACATGATATCTTTTAAATCATTGAAAAAAAAGAACACCACCAAGTTGGAATGGAATAAATGTTTTTCTATTAACCCATAATATTTTTAACAACAAAACACCACCAATTTGCCTAAACCCTCAAAGTTTTACAATTTCCTAAAAAACATAAAAAAAACACTGGCCTTCCTTTCGAACATACACACTTTACATTTTCATAGACACTTTGATAGGAAAAAAGGTACCTCAAACAACCATTTCAGCTTCCTTAATAGTGGAAGGGATCCCAATATCCAATTATTTTAGTTTTGGAGCCTGTGGCAAGTTTCCAATATTTCCATGTGTCAATTTCTATTTTTTTCATACTTGTTTTTTAGAATAAATTTTTATTTTTAATTTTATTATTATCAGGATAATAATGTTGAAATAATATTGGAAAAGAAAAAAAGAATAGTAAATTATGAGTTCGTAACTAATTAATAATATAACCAATTTTTGATCTAATTTTAGAATTGGAAATTGAAATTATTTTTTATTTATTTCTTCAAAGTTTTATAATCAAATTTTATACTCTCTCCGTCCATAAATATTTGACGTTTTAGCTCAAAAACGCTGTCCTTTTTTAATTGACGCCATTAGCATCTGTGTCCACTTTATTTATGTTTTGTCAAAATTACCCTCAAACGACCTGTCGTTTTCTGGTCGAACAATGCGTCACACATTACCTCGAATTTGTTAGATTGAAAGCGAATTGGGCCCACTAATCTAAAGACCAGACCCAGCCCAGTTAGCCCAATCCATCCAAACTATTCCTACCGGAGTTTTTATAATTAACTTGAACATGTTTGCCATAGTGAAATTCAGGCACTTTGCTTACAGGGACTCAATTGAGAAAAATGGACCAATATTGGAGTGAAAATGACTGTTATGCCTTAAGCAAAGAAAAACTTACCGTTTCATTTTATTGACTATGGTAATTTATTAATGAGAAGTATTACAAGTGAGCTGTTTTTGTATTAAAAATATACTTTTTTTCTTATTCTGAATTTTATGTTCTAATACACAGTAAAAATGACAGCAATGTTGCTCCAAGAAGCCACTTCAGTTGAATTGATCTGCTACTCGAATACGCAGAGTTCGATTCGCGAGCAGAAGAGCCACCAAGGCCTGGTGCATTACCAAGCTAAGGTATGTTGCATGCTCCAAAGGTCATATTAGACTACACAAATAAGAAACAAAGAAGATAAAAATGTTAATAATGACCATTTCCTCTCATTTAACGTTAAAATGCATCCCTCTAGATTGAAGTGGATGTTGAAGAATAATACCTTGCACAATGCGATATCTCCGCACCCGCAAACAAGATGGCCATTTGCAATATCCACTGCAGCTGGTGCTCCCCCGCCATCGCTCCTCTGCAATGTTCGTAAATTGGTCATTCATGTTCTGAATTTGATTTGTTATAGAGAACTTTTATGGAACTACTTAAAATGGCATAAGGGTGTCATTCTATACCTTGTAAAAATCAACAGCGATGAAATTAGGCCATCGATTACCGGATGCTTGATAACACGTATTCATCGCGTCGATCAATTGAGCAGAATTGTCCTTGCAAGCTCCAAGGATATTTGGAGCGTTAGGAAAATGGTTCACCACGTTAGGAAAATGGTTCACCAAAACCAGTGACCTACTTGTTGTAGTCATGGCAAATGATTCTCCGCGATTCGGACACGAACCCTTTTCCATTCCACCATTCCCATCTGGAAAATTTCCAACATTCATCAATAAAATAATTTCTCATTATTCAGGAAAAAAAATAGAAATCTCCACAGTCCACTCACATTGATTTTCTACAACATATCTCCACTGATGAGCAATTCCTTCAGAAGCCTCCTTAGATGACTTTGAAGTAAACACCACCAACCTCTGGTTCTTCTGAACCATATCATCAACTGTTGGCCAATCTCCACCGTTTTTCGGCATCCTTGATGCAGGAAACCAGAATTTTCTCAAGCCAGCAGCATCAAACACATTAGTTAGGCCATTTGGGGACGAAACATAGTCCTCGATGAAAATGGTGACGATTTCTGATGGATTTTCTTCTAGAAACACACTAACCTGTTTCAGAACATTGACTGCTGGTGTCTACCATTCAAAACCAGATAAACAAATTAGTTATAGTCTGCGCGTATAAGATTCTTTTTAAGAAAACAAGACAAACGTTGGATCTAAACTTACGAAAGCTGTGAACTCGTGACATTTTCCTCCGTAAGAGTGACACAACCAAATGTCATTCAGATAGTCATACATGTCTAGCATCAAACCTCTGACACCATTCTGCAATACAAAACCATTTTCTGAATAAAGCCTAACAAGAAAGAGACAAACAAAAAGAATGACAACTAAAGAACTAATTAAATACCAAAATTGATAAACAAGTTAGTAAAAAGGCCAAACAGCAAACATGCATTACTTAAACAAATGATCTAATGAAGTAAAACAGATATGAACAGATAAGAGATATGAACTTGTTGTCTCATTTTCTTACGAATTCACATCTTCAATCTTTTTTTTGTATCCACTTGTTTTAAATTATCTAACATGTATGTCACTGATTTTAGTTACAATAGATTAAGCGTGGTTGGGAATTTTCCAATCACTTACCAACTTAATTATTCAAGTATAAATGTGGATATCATGCAAACAAAATCACACATTTTAAAATAGTAACAGAAATAATGATCAGTGTCCAACTCCCAAACACACCTAAGCATGCCATGGAAGACCGAATAAAGTAGGAAAATAATCTGTAATTACTTTAGGCCAAACATTAAATTCCCCCCTTTTTTCTATAATCATGTTGGCGATTATCTACATTAAAATTTTAGACAAAGACATCAAAAAGTTTGGTCTAGGTTATTGGTTAATTTAATGAAACTTTTGGTTGCTTACAAGAAAACTATACACTACTGTGCTTGCTGCACACAAAATGTTATCAAAAAGTTTCAACTTTCCTGTTTCAATTGCGAAATTTTTCACTTTCAGATCTCACTTTTTAGCTCATTTGTTTAGAATTACACGCTTTTCTGTTTGCTGTAAAAAAGTAAAAACAAAAGAAAAGAAAGAGAATGGACTAGAGAACATACATTTAGCTGGCTTGCAACCGAATCCTCCTGATTATTGGGAGCAATAACAAAGAACCATTTGTACCTTTTTGATATGGCACCAATTTTCGCATATGAATTATGGGTTGTGAGCCATGAGTACCTATTGAAAGGCAACCCCTTTACCTAATCAATCAGACCAAAAACAAGAACCCGAAATTACTATATGTTTCAAAAGATTAAAAAAATGGGATAAAGTTCTCTCCTTTTGTTGATTACTGAAATTTAATTCGTTTTAGTTTTTGCACACCTTTGAAGTTGGGCTCAGCAGCTGCGTTCTTGTGCATCTTGGCCTCACATTCCAATTTGCCAAACACATTTGGCAGCCGAGCCCCGCGTCACACTTCCTGTTTGCTATACATGTTTGTCCCACCTGATCACAACAATTCCATCAGTAACATTGAGATGTATGAGTAAGAAAAATGTATAAAAACAGAAAAGAAAAAGGACCCACCTTTAGAGCAGAGGAGGAACTGAGGAGGAAAGTTGAAATAAAGATGAAGATGAAGAAAGAGATGGTTGTCATTTTAGGTTGTAATTATTTTCTACTCACCAAAAAATTACAATTCTTTGCACTCTCTCAATTGCCTTGGTTGCAATTGAATTGCTCTCGGATGGCTTCCAAGCCTTCTATTTATAGATGAATGTTTGGTATGAATTAATACCAAAATGTCAAAATTCCCACATGGTGGATGGGCACATGGACAATGCACATGGATCTCATGGATGGATGGATGGTGCATGAACAGTGCACTTGGTTTACATGGAGTTGTGATACGATCCTAGTTGCCTAGGGGTCGTAGCACGTAATTCTGATCTAGTTTTCGATGCGGATATAAGATAGGACTCACCTTGACAACGTAGACTTGCTAGTCGTTTAGCACTAACCAACCTAGTTCGAGCAATGGAGGTTCCTTGGTCGAGTCAATAGACCTATATCCCTTATGGATATCAATCTAGGGCAAACGAACAAGTGACAAACAAGTGGGGTTGAACTTTCTAGTTTTACTTGTGATTTTAATCGAATATTCTAACTCAATTAAAGACAAGGTTCACTTGTGAACAATTTGAGAAATACTCTCCGTATTTAATTATCAAAAAAGGTCTCTTTTATACATTTTTCGTACTCATCCATCTCAATGTTACTGATGGAATTGTTGTGATCAGGTGGTACAAACATGTATAGCAAACAGGAAGTGTGACGCGGGGCTCGGCTGCCAAATGTGTTTGGCAAATTGGAATGTGAGGCCAAGATGCACAAGAACGCAGCTGCTGAGCCCAACTTCAAAGGTGTGCAAAAACTAAAACGAATTAAATTTCAGTAATCAACAAAAGGAGAGAACTTTATCCCATTTTTTTTATCTTTTGAAACATATAGTAATTTCGGGTTATTGTTTTTGGTCTGATTGGTTAGGTATTGGAATCTAGATAGTCTCTGCTCCCTTTTATTAGTTTTGGACCTTTAATTGATAAGGTACTGTGGGAGGTAATATTGCAATATTCCGGGCCTGACCATAGTTGGAAATTATAGTTTTGGAATAAATATTACCAATACTCTATATACTATACGCTCAGGGTCGGAGCCATGGTAGGGGACGAAGTTAAAGGGGAAATTAAGCTAATTTTTTAAAGCTACATGGTGCTATATAGAATAATTGAATTATATTTTTATTTATTATTTTATTTTCTAATATAAGAATTGACATATATAGAATATTTACAAAATATTGTTAAAAAATTATAAAAGTTAATAAAACAAGTTTAGGAAATTTTTCCTTATAAGTCATTAGTATAAGAAAGTTAACTTAAATTTTAAATTATTAATTACTAAAGTTTAATTAAATTTTGAGGGATAAATATAATTTTTTTACATAAAATCTAAAAGTGTAAGGAAAATATTAGAAATTTTTAAACAATTATATGACAAAATAATTTTTTTTTAGTAAATAAATAGGTCTCGACGATGGAAATGTGCAGAAAATCTTCCAAAAAGCTAACAATTCCACGAATTCCTCATCTTTAGTCTATATTTTTAATGTTACAAAATAAAAATTTTGAATATATTTTTAATAATTATGTAAATGCATTTTTTTGAGATTTTTATATTTTTTTTAGATAAAAACTAGATGATGTTTTCAATTTCAAGCTAAACAACAACACAAACTTTAAAATAAAAAATATTATATATTTTCTATATTGTAAAAGTGGAAATAAAATCTAGTTTGCTACATTCGTTAATCTCTTAAAAAATTACATGGGAGTAGCTTATAATAATATTTTAAAATAACACTAATAATAATAATAGTAAACTTATAAATTATTTTTTCAATTAAGTAATGCACTTTTATTTTTCAATTAATAAAGTATTATTATATAAGTTACTTTTAGTAAGAATTTGAAATTAGTAAATAATTTATCATAGAAAAATATACTCAGTATTGTGAGTTAAGAAAGTTAGCAAAAATAAATTATATTTGTATAAACTATATCTTTTTTTTAAAAATGACTTAATATTAAAGTTATAAATAATGAGTGTATATTAAATTAATTCTTTAGACTTTAAATTTATTTTAATTTTTTTTATAGTATGAAAAATGAAAGAAGGTGATTTTCTATTATGAAATATTCACATCATAATATTAAATTATAATTAACAAAAATATTTAATTAAATAACTTAATAATTGAAATGCTAAAATACAAAAGAGAAATATAATTTATTGAATAACTCAAATATGTTAAATACCGAAACTATCTTCTTATGAAATTATTTTTGTGAACTTTTACTTTTATATATTTTTAAAATTTATCATTTTTTGTGAAATTGCCATGAGAGATAAAAATATTTTCTTGGTTGATTACCAACATGTTCCTCACTATATTCAAAGAGGTTGTGGGAGATCAATATATGTAATGTACTGGTGGGGCTACAATGTGAGAAATATCCTTAAAAGTATGGAATTCGAAAACAGTTACAATGAGTAAAATATAAGTTAATCTATTTGTAAATGTAAATTATATGTTAAATATAAAAAAATATATCTTGATCTATTTTTAAATGTAAATTATTATAAGTATTATTATATTATTTTAAAAATAATATTTTTTATTCGAGTTAATATTTTTTATTTTATTTTATTTTATTATTTTAATTTAGTAAAGAGATTGATTTTAAGAATGTTAAAGAAATATAAACTAGATAAAAGTTGAGAATAATGGTAAAGAGATTGACAAATAAATGGAAGTATTTATATTTTTTCTAACATAAATTATATGGTAAAATATAGAACAATATTTATGAGAATAATTGAGAAGTTATTTACAAGTATTGACACTATTATCCATATATTATCAAAATAATTTACATTTTTTATTTTTATGAAAGAAATATTATATATTGTACATAAAATATTTTCTACATGGGTAAATAGTATTTATTTTATTTTAATTATTTAACTATAATTTGAAGGTAGTACATGGTTTATTTTTTCAGAAATAAAATTATTTTTAAAGTTAAGAAAATCATAAAATAACTATAATTGATAAATAAAAAAAGAATTTATAACTTTTCCTAAAATTAATTCAATGAAAAAAGTTGATTAATGAGTTTTAACAATATAAAAGGATTAAGTTAGATAATTAAAAAGGGATACTGAAAATTAATATTTTATAATTTAATTATCAAATAGTTATGGTTATACATTTTCCTCTAATATTTATAAGTTTTTTAAAACTTTTTACCATTTATTTTTATTTTTTAACAACGTGTAATGTTTATATTAAAACTTTTTAGGATATTATAGGGTTTGTAATGTAAGTCTTAAAACTACTGTGTCTGAAGTGAAAGCTTTTTAAAACTATAAAAAAATTATGTAGTTTATCCTAAAATATGTGCTAGGTAAAGTAATAAGATTTTTTTAAAAACAAAATTGGTTATATCATGGATGGAACACATGATCTACGTAATCAAGATAACATATGATAGATACATAAAATATATTAAATAAATATTTATTGTAAAATTAAAGTCATTAGAACGTTAAAGTTAAATTAACCTTGAGATAAGATATCATTACAATAAGTAACCTTTTGAATCTTTAAATTAAAAATAAAAATTAAATGACACAAGTCTGAATCCTACCTGTCTATCAAAAAAAATGTGCACATGAGTCATATATAAAACTATGACATTCATCATCTTTCCCTCACACCCGCTCCCATCACCAATTAATTCACTGCACCCTCGCCTCTCTGCCTAAAAACATAGCCATCTCCATTTTTCTTCACCTCCCTCGTCCAACTCCCATCACTCGTCATCTCTCCCTCTCCATTTTTCAAAAAGCCTACTTCCTCTCAACTCATCCATCCTCTCTCAGCAAATCTCCTCGAGCCTCACCCTCTCCATTTTCCAAGCCTACTATCTAACCATCATCATCATCATCTCTACTCCCTGATCCATCACTCAATCTCCATTTCTCCCTCTATAAATAGCCAAGAATTCCAACATGAAAGGGGGGATGGAGGCACCAATTCACACACACGCTGCAAAATTAAAACCAAGTACCTAACAAATTCCATTCTACCCATTGCAAAATTAAAATCAAGACACCCAATTTGAAAATTCCATCCTCCGCAAGACCAATACCGATTTAAAATTACCAACCAGCCATCGCCGCAACCACGCCACAGCTACCGCTGCTGCCCAACCAGCCACGCCAAATCACCACCGCGGCTGACCCATCACAACCATCCTGTTGCCACCGCTCAATCGGCCACCCAATCAATCCCAACACCTCACCGCATCCCGCAGCCACCACCGCATCACCCACCGCTGCATCCCGCAGCCACCACCGCATCACACATCGAAACAAATCCCGACCACACACCACCGTTTCCACCGAAAATCAATCCAAAACCAATTACCTAACCAATCAATCCAAACAAGAAAAGAAAGAAGAAGAAAGAACAGGGGAGTAAAAGGAAGGACAGCATAGCTGTCGGGAAAAGAAAGGAAAAATAAAGAAAAGAGAAAGGAAAAAGGAGAGGAGTGTGCGTTTGAGAAAAGGGAAAGGAATAAAAGAAAAGGGAAAGAAAGCAACAGAGGGAGAGCTGGGCCGTGTCTGGCCCAGCTGGAGGAGAAGAGTGGGCTGCCTAGCAGCCCACGCGGTGAAGGAAAGCGGGCTGGCCTGTTGGGCCTTTTGGCCCACAACTATAGGCCTTGGCCCACAACTATAGGTCTGGCCCAAGGTACGCTTATGGGTTATACACACAGGCCCGTGAAGTAGAGAGAAGACACGTCTAGGGCTAGACACTGAGAAGTCTGCCCTAACCGGTTTCTTGCCCTAGCCAGATTAGACCAAACGACATGGTGACTCTGTACCAGGTGCCTACTCTATTCCATGGCCTCACGTTAGTTATTACCATGGAAATGACAATATTCATGAGAAACATGCAAATAGGTGATCAAACTACCAACAAATCTCACACGAAATGACAATAAAATGGCAAGAAAGCGGATACAACAATGAACACGTTTTAAGAACACTTTGACCTCCCAACTATCCTCTTGCAATCCTTAAAACACCCCTGCCAAGACTAAGAGATTTAGCCACTCATGCTGGAAATCATTCACAAGATAGATGGAGAAAGCAACATAAATAGAGAAGAGGTGCAGATGAAAACGAAAATCTGGATTAAAAACTAATTGGAGCTTGGGGCTCCAATTTCTGAAAAAATAAAGGAAGAACAGATCCCAATGTTAGAGAGGTGGCTACAATGATTGAAAACCCTAAAAAGATGGAAAATATACTAAAGAGTAGCCTCCCCCTTTTAACCTAAAGTTAAGGTTCTATATATAGCCTAACAACCCCACTAGGGGACAAAATGGCAGGGAGGAATATTCTATGCTGAGCTAGACGATTTGCACATGGAATCCCACTAGAATCTTTTTAGCATCTTTGGTCAAGTGTCATCCGAAAAGAAACATCCACGTGCTTCGTCTAGGCCTAGACATAAGATCTCGTCTAGGTCCCGACGGTAGGTCTTGACAACAAAACGGCATCTAGGGTTCGACGATGAAGAAATGACAAAAATGCATCCAAATGACGCGCTTTTTAGTAAGTTTCTCCCTTTAGTCCAAATCTACAAAGTGGTTGGAAAACAAGCCAAATTAGTAGTATCAAGTGTGAAATTAGACCTAAAAGAGAGGGAAAAATATGCATAAAAAAGGCATCATATTAATAGTCGTAATAGGTATTAGTCATGAAACTATTATCACTATTATAAATAAATAAACTATTCTAATTTTAAAATATTTTTTTATTAGATTAGGATAATATTTTTTCATTTTATTCGGTTCGAGCAGATGGTACGGGAAAGCTTGCTCAAAACCGATGAAAAATTCGAATAAAAAATACCAAAATATGAAATAAAAAGCAACAGACAAGATGATGCGAGTAAAAGATGTAAAACATGAAAAATGGGCGGGAATGCTCGCTCTAGGATACAAGCGAAAAAAAACATTAAAATGCGACAAAAATATGAAATGACGGGAAATGCGATGAAAATGATAAATAGTAAATAAACGTCAATAATAAATATAAATAAGGTTAATAATATGACGAATGAAGAGAAAAAAATGAATATGAGGTGACGAAAGGTTTAAAATCCAAAATCGGGTAGCAACAGTTGGCCCCCTCTTTACTGTCCTATCAAAAATTTGGTGTAACCGAGATTTTTGATGAGCAGTAAAGATGGTTGCTCCCGAACCAGCAATGGTTTGAAAAGATGCAAAATGTAAATGCACTCCCTGATAATGGGATGAAAAGTGGATGCAGAAATGTAAGTGACTTGTCCCTAATAATAGGATGAAAAGTGGATGCAGAAATGTAGATCAGGTAGGGCGAGGGTAGCACTCGCAGTCCGTACCTTGTGCAGAAAAGTAAATTAGGCAGGGCGAGGGTAGCATTCGCAGTCCGTACCTTGTGCAGAAAAGTAACTCAGGCAGGGCGAGGGTAGCACTCGCAGTCCATACCTTCGTGCAGAAAATTAGATGCGTGCATGATATGTTGGGGAAAATTATTGAAGGGGATGAATCATCGAAATAAAAACTATCTTGAGAGATAAGCGTAACAGATAGGGTGTGGGGACGAACCACTTACAACATTCAAAAGACGCATGTTGTGGGGACGAACCGCTTACAACATTCAATAGACGTATGTTGTGGGGACGAATCGCTTACAACATTCAACAGACGTATGTTGTGGGGACGAACCGCTTACAACATTCAACAGACCTGTTGGCAAGTGGGTGACCAAGTCACCGCACGATATGACTAAAAAGTGGACGACCAAGTCGTCACAACAACACGGGTGACTAAGTCACCACGACACAACTGAAAAATGAAATGGGTGATTGGAGAATTTTGACCTGGGTAGATTGCAGAAATATAACTTGAGATCCGAGCAGGGACACCGAAATTGTCAGACCTCTGTGCAGGAAATGAAATTGACATCTGAACGGGGACACCACAAGTCTCAGATGTCGATGCAGAAAAGTAAACTTCAACTACGTCGAGGGTCGCACTCGTAGGCCGTAGCTGATGATGCAGAAAAGTAAACTTCAGCGCCATTGAGGGTCGCACTCGTAGGCCGTCGCTGATGATGCAGAAAAGTAAACTTCAACTACGTCGAGGGTCGCACTCGTAGGCCGTAGCTGATGATGCAGGGAAATAAACTTCAGCGCAGTCGAGGGTCGTACTCGTAGGCCGTCGCTGATTGATGCAGAAAAAGTAAATACAGAAAAGTAAACATCAGCTACATCAAGGGTCGCACTCGTAGGCCGTCGATGATTGATGCAGAAAAGTAAATACAGAAAAGTAAACATCAGCTACGTCGAGGGTCGCACTCGTAGGCCGTCGCTGATGATGTAGAAAATTAAATGCAGAAAGATAAACATCAGCTACGTCGAGGGTCGCACTCGTAGGCCGTCGCTGATTGATGCAGAAAAAGTAAATACAGAAAAGTAAACTTCAGCTACGTCAAGTGATAACGCGCTTGTCGAGGGCACTATCAAACAAATTATTACAACTTATCACATGCAACAAAATAGATTGAAGACAGTGGCAAGAGGATCGATCCACAGAGATTGGTGAAGACTTACACTAGACAAGGCCAGATTATAAAATAAAACAATAAAAGAAACAAAACAGAATTCAAGGTCTTGAATGGATTCAAGGTCTTGAATGTATTCGGGGGACAAAGGCACAAAAAGTAACAATCAGGGGGGGTTTTACTTGACCAAACGAGTTGGTCAAGAGAGATTTGGAGCTAACAAGTTTATCTAAGAAAGCAAGGTTCGGGGTCCCGAATGTCACGTTCGGGGTCCCGAATGGTAAAACAGAAACAAGCAGTAAATCAGGTCAAGAACAATAAAACAGAAGATAATAACCACAAATAATCAGATGGAGAAGGATTCTTAGCAAAGGCATTCTTAGGTTGCATTCGGGACCAGATCGTCATCGGCTCAAGGGTATTCTATTCAAGACATCATAGAAATGACATGGGGACCAGATTCCTCGGATATCCCCTACTTTTCTCTTAAGAGAAACTACCCCCCGTTTCCACATATGAGGTAGTCTTGACAGTTTGCCATCCCCCCAGGCACGAATGCGGGAGGGCCATACTCAAACCGCCCATGAAGCTAAGAAAAGACAGATCTAGAGCTAAAAGTCCCTCAGTTTGTCAGACTCGTGACCTCGCTCTAATCAACTACCCACCCTATCTATTCGGGACCACTTCAGCGCAGTCAAGACTAAATAGATGCCTACTTGTTCCATGCAACTTTCCTTTCGTATTTATCACAAAGATGGCAGCATTCACACAAAGTAATAATCAGTTGATCAAACCTCTAATTACCCCAAGTGAAATTATAATTAAAATGATAAGCAATTGAATATGGCATCAAAAATATATTAAGCTCGTTTAGGCCTCGAATCTGCCCCTGCAGCCCTTGAATAACCCTTTGCTAAGAATTAAATATTTAGCTACTCATGCTTGAAGATAAATAAATAACAATTAAAGAAAGCATAACAAGTAAATAAATAGATGAAGGGAAGAAAACTTGTTACTAAAATCCGTTTGAAGCCCGGCGGCAAGGTTGAAGATGAGCTAACAAGAACTAGAGAGATAAACTAGAGAGAAGTCTAAGAAAACTAAAACTACATGATCATGGATAATCCAAGATGCCCTAAACTACTCTTAGATGCCCTTTATATAGTAGAGCTCTAAGCACAAAATATCTTCAGCCTAAAACTAGGGACAAAATGCATTAATTGAAAGCCTAAAAAAGTGGATCCATGCTCCTTAAAGCACAAAGCTGAAAAAGCATAAAGCTGTCTGATTTTCCAGCTTTGGGCAGGTCTGGATTGGGCTCAAGGGCTGACTTGGTCAGAGCGGTAGGTATTTGGTGGTCAGTGCAGACTGCAGGAACAGTGTCAGAGGAGGCACATGGAAGCTCTGGCGAGATGACACGTGGAAATGACATTCTTCGCCCTTCGGGGTCCCGAATGGATTCGGGACCTTGAACACTGATTTGGACTCGGGACCTCGACTCTTGGTCTTGAAGCTCAAAACTGCACAAAATGCTCCAAAAATGCATCTTTTCGCATAAACTCCCATTTTAGGCCTAAATCTGCAATATTAATGAAAACAAGGGTAAATTAGCATAATCATGCCTTAAATGGGTGAGAAAATGGGGAGAAAAACGTGCATAAAAATATGCTATCAAATAATCCCCACACTTCCCAATGCTCGCCCTCGAGCATTCACAAAATTTAAAACAGTCCCAAAACAGAACAGGCACACCAAACCATAGCATAGAGAATAAGCACGCTTGTCAAGATTCGGGACCCCGAATGAGAACAGACTTCGCCTAGATACACCTGCATCAAATCAGAAGGATAACGACCCTTGAGAAGAGACTTTTCCACATCAGTCTATTCACCAGTAGTCCTCACATGGATCGGTGTTTGCACTCACGCTCGTGAACAAGGTTAGGTGTTTAAACACTCAAGTATGCAAAAAACGTAGCACAAAACCAAGTTTGCAAGTCAATCCGAGTATATTAGACACATGCATAGGCAATCTAGCAATCAAAAGAGTTCGCATCGGGGGCAAGAAGGGGAAGCCAAGAAAATAAATGACGAGAGGAAATGGAAGAAGCACAATGAGAAGAAAAAGTGGAGAAGAGGGATAGTAAGGAAGTGAGATGAGAAGGTGGTGAAACCAACTCAAACCTGGAACGCTCCCTTGGCAGAAGGAATCGAGATGGTGAGACAATGTTGCTGAGGGCGAAAGCTAGACTAGGCTTTTCTTCTTCGAGGGGGGTCCTTAACTTCTTCATTCGGGACCTAGGCTCGGGACCTTGAATGGATGCTGGCTGCTGATTTTCCTCTTCTTGGCTTTCAAGGTTTGGTCTTGCTCTTTTCTCTCTCTCTTTTATTTATATTTCTTTTTCTTTTCTTTTTTTCTTTTTTTTTTTCGAAAGAGAGAGAGAGAAAGAGAGATCTGAATTGAGGATCGAGACCTTGTTCTTCGGGGGCTTGATATTCTGATTTCACTTCCCCACACTTGTGTTTTGCTGTAGGTGGGAAGTGATTTTTCATTCTGGTCTGCCCTTGAATTCAGCTTTGGGGTCTCGAATTTGCGCCAGCATTCAGGGTCTTGAATGTTTGTGGGATCCCCACACTTTTGCCTTTGCTGCTTCATTTGTCTAGTCTAGCCCTCGATGGTGCTCCCAACAACACTGCTCACCTGCCAAGAGAAAGATCAAAGAAAATTCAAGTGGTTAGAATTGGAGAGGTCAAGAAGGGATTCGGGGGTAGGAAAAAAAAACAGAACGGAAGAAAAATGAGAGAGAACAATTCGATGCGAGGACTTAATCTTTTTGCTGCTTTCCTATGTCTAAATGTGTCTATACCCATGGATATCATGCAAACCCAGCCAGTACCTAGTCATGCATCCACTCAAACAATAAACATAGGCATGAAGGCTCAAATGCTCACAAGGTGCTGATTCGTGACTACTGGTGTCTAGGTCTTGAAGCAGATATAAGGTATAATAGGTAAAGAATATCACATTCAGGACCTTGACTATAGACAACATTTTTATTCTAAGTGCATAAGTCAGGTGTGTGTCCATCATTGGGGTATTTTTAAAAACTAGGCAGCAAATAAAGATAAAAATCCGAGAAAACATTCAGGACCTTGAAACAAAAATTCGGGACCTTGAAACATGCAGTCAATCAAAGTAAACAAATAAGGCAGATAAAACCCTCCCCACACTTAGGCAACACATTGTCCTCAATGTGAAGAAGGAGACAAAAAGATAGCAGTTCAAACTAAAGCATAAAGGGAAATTATTCAACATAAAATAAAAGATAAGCCCATGCTGGGGCAAAGGGATAGATTGTTCGGGGTCTCGAATCGAGGATGGGGGAAGATTGCGCCAGTGTTGGCTTCGAGGTCCCGAATCGGAAACAGGTGTCGGGGTCTCGAATCAGAAACAGGTGTCGAGGTCTCGAATCAGAAATAGGTGTCGGGGTCTCGAATGACGGATTCCACGTGGCGCGCTAGGAGAGGACGGGAAGTTCCTGAAAAAGCTGATACTCGACACCTGTACAAATCAGAAAAAAAATGATTTTTTTTTTGAATTTGAATTTGAATTTGAAAAAAAGGGGGAAAGAAGGCAAAACAAAAGGAATTAATGGGGTTTGAAAAAGGAGGGGACAAGAGAATTAAATGAGGAGGGAAGGAGATAAAAGTAATTAAAGCTACCATAGGGAACATAAAAAGCTAAATTAAATGGGGAATTAATGGGGTTTGAAAAAGGAGGGTACAAGAGAATTAAATGAGGATGGAAGGAGACAAAAGTAATTAAAGCTACCATAGGGAACATAAAAAGCTAAATTAAATGGAGAATTAATGGGGTTTGAAAAAGGAGGGGACAAGAGAATTAAATGAGGAAGGAAGGAGACAAAGCTAATTAAAACTACATAGGGAACATAAGAAGTGTGCATGAAGAATAAAAAAGCTAAGTTTGACTTGGAATTGAAAATTTTAAAAATTAAAAGGAAAGGAGGAAAGAGGGTTAGGAATCCGTGGGATTTCCCCACACTTGGCCTTGATTATAGTCGGGGCCTCGACTCTTCAAGTTTCCTTCAACCAATTCTACTAAATGCTTTCCATCCTCTTAGTTTGATGTGAATTATCGCATGGAGTGGATGGTCTTGTAGCAAAGCATCTTGCATGCGGTCATGACATGAGTCAAATATTAATTTAGGCTCCTGCAAAATTAAGAGGAAAAAATTGTTATGAGTGGAAGGTGATTCAAGAAAAGGATCAATATAATCAAAAAGTTTCAAAATCTCCCTTTCACCCATAACGGCTTTAGATCGAGGGCACGATGAAAAGCTCAAGTCCTCAATTTTCTCCTCCTCAATCTCACTTAAATCCTCATTCTCAGTCTCCCTTGAATCCTCATTCACAATCTCTCCCGGCAGATTTTTGTTGCTCAAATTCGGGACCTCGATGTCTGTATAGTCCATATTGGCTCTTGACTCCAAAGGAGAGCATCCTGAATCCTCCAATTTTAGCTCATCCGTAGGCATGAAAAGGTCCTCTATCCCATAAGACTCATCATCTTGGTCATGACTCTCATATGGTAACTCCCATAGGGTGGTGGTGGAGAAACTCTCCTCTTCACTTGAATAGTCGTCACTATCTAAGTGCTGGGAATGTTGTTCTATATGAGTGATAGGGTGATCCATCGTCTGATTGGGCAAGAGAGCTAAAATTTTTGGTTCGGGAGTTGGAACTTCTTCGGGGTCCCGAGGATCTGGGATCTGTTCGGGAGCTGCAGAAGTGGCAGCGTCGGGGTCTTGAATTTGGGAGAGGCACGCGGAGTCTTCTTCAATGTCCTCTTGATGCCACTGCTCCTTAAGCTCCTGCATTTCCAGAGTTAGCTCTTTTAATTGATTTTCCATGTTAATCAACCTCACATCATTTGATTCGGGAGCTGGGGCAGCGTCGAGGGCAAGATGATAGGGTAAGGATGTGAAGTTTTCTTCAATATACTCTTGGCGCCTCTGCTCCCGAAAGGTCTCTTTAAATTGATTAACCATGCCAATTAATGCAGCCAGATTTCCTTGAGAGAACCCTGTGTCTTGAGGGGGTTGTGGAGGCTGAAAATATTGATACCGAGGTCTCGACTGCACTCCATAGTTGAAATTTCCTTGATTTCAGCACGGGGGGTTAGGAGTAAAATGCTGAGGAAAAGATGGTGAATGAGAATAAGAATTAAAATAAGACATTTAAAGAAAGAAATAAAATAAAACACAAATATGGACTTGTCTAGGGCAAGACTTAACACCAATCCCCGGCAACGGCGCCATTTTGATAACGCGCTTGTCGAGGGCACTATCAAACAAATTATTACAACTTATCACATGCAACAAAATAGATTGAAGACAGTGGCAAGAGGATCGATCCACAGAGATTGGTGAAGACTTACACTAGACAAGGCCAGATTATAAAATAAAACAATAAAAGAAACAAAACAGAATTCAAGGTCTTGAATGGATTCAAGGTCTTGAATGTATTCGGGGGACAAAGGCACAAAAAGTAACAATCAGGGGGGGTTTTACTTGACCAAACGAGTTGGTCAAGAGAGATTTGGAGCTAACAAGTTTATCTAAGAAAGCAAGGTTCGGGGTCCCGAATGTCACGTTCGGGGTCCCGAATGGTAAAACAGAAACAAGCAGTAAATCAGGTCAAGAACAATAAAACAGAAGATAATAACCACAAATAATCAGATGGAGAAGGATTCTTAGCAAAGGCATTCTTAGGTTGCATTCGGGACCAGATCGTCATCGGCTCAAGGGTATTCTATTCAAGACATCATAGAAATGACATGGGGACCAGATTCCTCGGATATCCCCTACTTTTCTCTTAAGAGAAACTACCCCCCGTTTCCACATATGAGGTAGTCTTGACAGTTTGCCATCCCCCCAGGCACGAATGCGGGAGGGCCATACTCAAACCGCCCATGAAGCTAAGAAAAGACAGATCTAGAGCTAAAAGTCCCTCAGTTTGTCAGACTCGTGACCTCGCTCTAATCAACTACCCACCCTATCTATTCGGGACCACTTCAGCGCAGTCAAGACTAAATAGATGCCTACTTGTTCCATGCAACTTTCCTTTCGTATTTATCACAAAGATGGCAGCATTCACACAAAGTAATAATCAGTTGATCAAACCTCTAATTACCCCAAGTGAAATTATAATTAAAATGATAAGCAATTGAATATGGCATCAAAAATATATTAAGCTCGTTTAGGCCTCGAATCTGCCCCTGCAGCCCTTGAATAACCCTTTGCTAAGAATTAAATATTTAGCTACTCATGCTTGAAGATAAATAAATAACAATTAAAGAAAGCATAACAAGTAAATAAATAGATGAAGGGAAGAAAACTTGTTACTAAAATCCGTTTGAAGCCCGGCGGCAAGGTTGAAGATGAGCTAACAAGAACTAGAGAGATAAACTAGAGAGAAGTCTAAGAAAACTAAAACTACATGATCATGGATAATCCAAGATGCCCTAAACTACTCTTAGATGCCCTTTATATAGTAGAGCTCTAAGCACAAAATATCTTCAGCCTAAAACTAGGGACAAAATGCATTAATTGAAAGCCTAAAAAAGTGGATCCATGCTCCTTAAAGCACAAAGCTGAAAAAGCATAAAGCTGTCTGATTTTCCAGCTTTGGGCAGGTCTGGATTGGGCTCAAGGGCTGACTTGGTCAGAGCGGTAGGTATTTGGTGGTCAGTGCAGACTGCAGGAACAGTGTCAGAGGAGGCACATGGAAGCTCTGGCGAGATGACACGTGGAAATGACATTCTTCGCCCTTCGGGGTCCCGAATGGATTCGGGACCTTGAACACTGATTTGGACTCGGGACCTCGACTCTTGGTCTTGAAGCTCAAAACTGCACAAAATGCTCCAAAAATGCATCTTTTCGCATAAACTCCCATTTTAGGCCTAAATCTGCAATAGTAATGAAAACAAGGGTAAATTAGCATAATCATGCCTTAAATGGGTGAGAAAATGGGGAGAAAAACGTGCATAAAAACATGCTATCATCAAGGATCGTACTCGTAGGCCGTAGCTGATGGATGTGGAAAAGTAAATCAGGTAGGGCGAGGGTAGCACTCGCAGTCCATACCTTGTGCAGAAAAGTAAAGTGCGAAAAATGTAAAGACGCGTGTTGTGGGACTGAGCCACATCAACACTCAAGTAGACGCTTGTTGCGAGACTGAGCCTCGTCAACATCCAAACAGGTGCATGTTGCGGGACTGAGTCGCGTCCACATTCAAACAAACGCATGTTGCAGGACTGAGCCGCGTCAACATCCAAACAGACGCATGTTACGGGACTGAGCCGCGTCAACATTCAAACAAAAGCATAACAGACGCATGTTGCGGGACTGAGCCGCGTCAACATTCAAACAAAAGCATAACAGACGCATGTTGCGGGACTGAGCCCCGTCAACATCCAAACAGACACATGTTGCGGGACTGAGCGGCGTCAACATTCAAACAAAAGCATAACAGATGCATGTTGCGGGACTGAGCCGCGTCAACATTCAATGCAGGAAAGCAAATTGCGGGAAAGTAAATTACAGAAAAGTAAATTGCAGGAAATGGAACGTACCTTTGGCTTACCTGTGCGAATTTAAATGTCTGAAAAGGCATGTTGCAATAGAAATGAAAAGTGGACGACCAAGGCGTCACACCATCACGGGTGACCAAGTCACCACGACACAATGAATGAGAAATGGGTGACCAAGTCACCGCGACACAACTGAGAAGTGGACGACCACGTCGTCACACAACACAACTAGATGTGAGTGACCATGTCACTACACAACACGACAAAAAAAGTAGATTTTGAACCACCATACAAAATTCTGGAAGGTGGGGTTTTGAACCGCCACACTAAAGTTTGAAAGGTGGGGTCTTGAACCGCCACACTAAATTTTGAAAGGTGGGGTTTTGAACCGCCACACGAAATTCTGAAAGGTGGGGTTTTGAACCACCACACTAAATTTTGAAAGGTGGGGTTTTTAACCACCACACGAAGGTTCGAAAGGTAGGGTTTTGAACAGCCACACAAAGGTTCGAAAGGTGGAGTTTTGAACCGCCACACAAAGTTTATTGACATGTGGGGTTTTGAACCGCCACACAAAATTTGACAGGTGGGGGTTTGAACTGCCACACAAAGTTTGATATGTGGGGTTTTGAACCGCCACACAAAGTTTATTGAAAGGTGGGGTTTTGGACCGCCACGCAAAATTTGACAGGTGGGGTTTTGAACCGCCACACAAAGTTTTGACATGTGGGGTTGTGAACCGCAACACAAAGTTTATTGAAAGGTGGGGTTTTGGACCGCCACGCAAAATTTGATAGGTGGGGTTTTGAACCGCCACATAAAGTTTTGATGTGGGGTTTTGAACCGCCACACAAAGTTTATTGAAAGGTGGGGTTTTGGACCACCACGCAAAATTTGACAGGTGGGGTTTTGAACCGCCACACGAAGTTTTGACATGTGGGGTTTTGAACCGCCACACAAAGTTTATTGAAAGGTGGGGTTTTGGACCGCCACGCAAAATTTGACAGGTGGGGTTTTGAACCACCACACAAAGTTTGAAGAGTGGGGTTTGAACCGCCACACAAAGTTTTGATATGTGGGGTTTTGAACCACCACACAAAGTTTGAAGAGTGGGGTTTGAACCGCCACACAAATTTTTGAAATGTGGGGTTTTGAACCTCCACAGAAAGTTTTGATATGTGGGGTTTTGAACCACCACACAAAAGTTTGAAAGGTGGGGTTTTGAACCGCCACTTGAAAGTTTGAAGAGTGGGGTTTGAATTGCCACACAAAAGTTTGAAAGGTGGGGTTTTGAACCTCCACACGAAAGTTTGGAAGGGTGGAGTAGTAATGTACCTTTATTTGGATATTGATTTGGGTGGTGCGTGAGCGTGGCCCGCCATACGAAGTTGATGGTGGAGTGATAACGTGCTCCATTCAGATGCTTGTTGGATGGTGGGGGAAATTGATCCGCCGCACAAAGTTGATTGTGGAGTGGTAAGGTGCTCCATTCAGATGCTTGTTGAATGGTGGGGGAAATTGATCCGCCGTACGAAGTTGATTGTGGAGTGGTAACGTACTCCATTCGGTTTCTGATTTGTTGGCGGAGATTTGCGGCAATGTGAGATTTCACTGATGCATATCTGTATCCTGCAAATAGGGAGGAAACAAACACGAAGCAGGAATGGGTGGAAAAAGAGAAAGCAATTGATAAATGGAAACAATGAGATTAAATCATGTATGTTGTATATGCAAGTATTCCCACACTACCCTAAGGTTTGCCCCCAGTATTTGATAAAAACAACTTCCCTATCAGGAGAAGGTTCAACAAGTTCATGCATTTCTAGAGAACATGTCATCCAGTTTTCATCGTACAAGCATGCTTGATACAAGCCTAGAAAAGCATCTGCATCTTGCCTAGGAGATAACGACCTCAAGGACAAGACTTTCCCACATCATGTAGACGTAAGCAATCCTCACCGGATATTAGTGTTTGCGCTCCCCCTCAGAAATTAGGCTACGTGTTTACACTCATAAAAAATGAAACAAACATAGCACAAAGTCAGATTTGCAATGTCAATCCGAGTGAATAAACTTCAGATGAAGATGCACATGCATGGGCATTCATATAATCGAGAGGACTTTGCAAGAGAAAAGAAATGTGGTCTGTAGTTTTTGAAAGAAGGAAGAGAAAGTCTGTTTAGCAAGGTGCCTTTTAGCAAAAAGAAAAAGGGTTTAATAAGCAATGCTTGTTGATTGGCCGCGATGAGGGCAAAGTGCACAAGTTCTCTGGGGATGATTTATCTCGAGATCATCTTCTGTTGGTGAGGCGCCCAAGTTCTTTGATCTTCGTCGGGGATGATCTTCTTTTTTTTTGAGATCGCTCCTTCTTGGTCATTTTGAGGGCGAAATGCTCAAATTCTTTGATCTTCGTCGAGGATGATCTATCCTTTTCGAGATCACTCTTTCTTGATCATTTTGAGGGCGAAGTGCCCAAGTTCTTTGATCTTGACTGGGGATGATCATTCCTGAGATCACCTTTTGTTGATTTCGGACTTTTCAGTACTTGCTTCCGCTTTTATTGACTCGTGTTCCTTGAAACACTTTTTTGATTTTTTTTATTTATTTTGATTTTGATTTTTTTTGATTTTTTGATTTTTTTTGATTTTTTTTGAGTCAATTGTAAATGCGAACAGTAAGCAAAGCAAGTACGGTCTTTTGTCAAGTATGTCGTCATTTTCGTCTTTAGCAGAGGCCTTCAAGTCTTGATTTTTGATTTTTGTTTTGCCTCCTTCCAGCGTTGACCATCAATAATCCTTGGAGTTTTCGCATTCCCTCTTGCGCAAACTAAGTTCGATGTGTACCTTACCTCCGATTAACAACCTCAGTTGGGCACTGCTCATTATTTAGGGAATTCAAGTGGAAGCAAGAAATTTTACAAGCGGCTTAGAAGAGAAATGAATTGAATAGAGAGAAAGAGCAAGTGTCTGAAGACAAAAGAGTGAGAAGACCAAAGAAAGGTGGAAGCAAAGAAACAAAGTCCCTGGTCATCTTACAGCTATCCCATGTCTAAATGTGCATGTACCCTAGATATTATGTAAATCCAACTAGCACTTAGTTCGGCATTCGCACTCATAAAGGAAATAAGGCGTGGAGGCCCAAAATGCTCACAGGGATGTATTTGTGACTGCTTACGTCTAAACATGCCGCAGATATAAGAGCTAACAGGTGAGATCATGCATGTCATACAATTTCAAATGGATGCACAAGTTATCCATGATGCAGTAACATGTTGAACATGCTCAATTTAAGGAAGGTTTGAAAATTTTAAAGGTAATATGGATTTTATTCAAAGAATTTTATGCACATTTTGTAACAAATCTTAACAGTTTTAGAAATTTTTTTACAAAAAATGTGAGGGTATGACCACTCACGAAAATTTATGAATAAATAAAAAGAAATGCCCCCAATGCGGGGATGAATGATTGCACAAAAATTAAAGAGGTAGATAGATGAATGGACTTCTCTGGATATGTGCGGCGGGGCCGCGAGGTCGGAGCAAGGATGTTGCCGCGGAGAAGTAAGTGTAGACCTCACTCTGACCTTGATGCCCACTGCGATGTTCTTGTAGGAATGTAGATTGAAACCAGGGCGAAGACCCCGTAAAGTTCGGATGCTGATGTAAAGCGGACAACAGGGTGTGGCCGCCGCAAAGGATAAAAATAGGGGGAACTGAGCCGCCGCAAATGGATGAGAGTGAGGCATTTCCAAAAGGTTGCTGTTAGCCCAAGGGGTATTCGAACCTATTTTGATGATGTAATAACACACAAATTAATTAGTCTCTAATTCAATTTTAAGTAAGAATGTATTTTTCAGTTTGCGATCAAGACTTAAAGAAAGCAACAATTCATCATATCGCAAGCGTGAAGATCAAGTGTTTTTGAGCTTATTGTTGTAAGTATGATTTCATTCAAACACTTGATTTATGTTCAAGTACCTCAAGAATTTAGGGTCAAATGGTTTTGAGTCAAAACTAGTTTTGAAAAACGTTTTAAGGATGTCTTTCAGACCTTAAACGTGAATCACGGTTAAGCCTTACCGTGATCACGGTTAAGGTGTGTCAAAACAATTTTAACTTCAGTAGGTAGCGTGAATCACGGTTAAGGTTCAAACGTGAATCACGGTAAGAGATTTTCTCTAACCGTGATCACGGTTATCCTTAAACGTGAATCACGTTTATCTCAAGTCCAAAACACCATTTTACATCCGAGAGTAACGTGAATCACGTTAAGGGGTTTAACGTGATCACGGTTGAGCAACCGTGATCACGGTTAGACCTAAACGTGAATCACGTTTGTCTAACGGCTAGTTTTTTCAAACGGCTTGAGGAGCTCGTCCTAACCGTAATCACGGTTACTCCTAACCGTGATCACGGTTAGAAGCAGACAAGTTCCAACAGTCACTTTGTCTACTTAAAACGGTCATTTTTGTTCCCATCCTCTCTTGTCCGACCTTCCCTCTGCCAAACACTATATATACTCATCTTAGATGAGTTAGATAGTAAGGTTGAACATATAGAACAACAAGAGAACTTTTGAGAAAGCTCATTCATACAAATTCCATTTTACAAACTCCAAAAATCTAAACACTCTTTACACAAGCTGTCTTCAACAATTTCAATCTTGTCTTGTGTCATTTTGGGAGTTCTTTTGAAGCTTTCTTTCTGAGGTAATTTGTTCATTTATTGGTGTTGAATTTAATCATACAATTATTCATTTTGTGTACACCAATTGTTTGTTGCATATTTGATAATATCTTTGTTAAGGTTTGAAAAGTGTACCTAACACTTTTGGGTTAAGGGTAGTGTTCTCATCCCATTGAAAGAGAACTTAGGTTTGTGGTTGAGCCCGTAAAAACCATAGGTTGTTAGTGAGCCTTGGAAAACTATTGATAGGTTGTGGTTGAGCCCGTAAAAACCATAGGTTGTGGTTGAGCCCGTAAAAACCATAGGTTGTAGTTTAGCCCGTGAAAAACTACTTGTAAGGTTGTTGGTGAGCCCGGTAAAACCAATTGTAAGTTTGGAGCTGAACCCGTGAAAAGCTCAAGTGAATAGCAAGGATTGCTTTCAGAAATCCTAAGAGGAGAACTCTTAGGTAGTGGAGTACAATTCAGTTGTGAATTGGAACCACTATACATCTTGTGTTGTGCTATCCTTCCCTTCTCTTGTGTGCAGAAAAGTTTGAAGTTTTTAAAGGGAATTGCAAGGGACTATTCACCCCCCCTCTAGTCCATATATTGATTTATCAATTGGTAGCGGAGCGAGGTCACTTGGAACAAGGTTTAACAACCTCAAGTGCAAGATTAGATATGGCAAATGAGGGTGCTGTGCGCAACAATTCACTATACCTTGACAGCAACAATTTCCGACATTGGAAGAGAAGGTTGAGAACCTTTCTTGGTGTTCAAGACAATGCATCTCTTGCTCTCTTCACCGGTACTGTTCGTGAGTTTGTAAATTCGGATTCAAGACAGAAGCAGTGGAGAAGTACATGTGGACACTCTTCCGAACTCAAAAGACAAGGAAATTGTGGAGCACATCAAAGGAGCTCTTCACCAACTTCCACCTCATCCAACGAATTATGCCTTATGGCTCATGGGGAAAGCGATGATGAGGTTAGTAATTCTTCTAGTGATGAACGTGACTATGATGAGTTGCAAGATGCTTTTAATGAACTTGCTGAACATTTTAGTAAAGCGAATAAGAAGAATACTAGGCTTGCTAAAGAACTAGAGAGCATTAAAACTGAAATTAGCAAGTTGGAAAAATCGAATAAATGTTTAATTGATGAGAATAATTTTTTGACAAATGATAATGCTGATTTGAAAAATGCTTTGGCTAAAACTAGGGATGAGAACTGTGAATTAGAAGAGTTAAACAAAGGTTTAACCATGGAGAATAAATTGCTTGATAATGCTAAAGGAAAGGTTATAGATAAAAACTCTACTTGCAATGATTGTGCTAAATCTATCAAAGAAGTAGTAGAGTTAAAGGATAAGATCAAGCATCTTGAGATTACTTTAGATAAATTTGTCAAGAGTAAAAAGAGTCACCATGATTGCATAAATGATCTCAAGAAAGGAGGTGACATGAGAGGTATTGGCTTTGAATATTCCTCATGTAAAAAGAATTTCAAAAACTCTTTTGTTAAAGCTAATTCTTCTAATTATCATGCTAGTTCTTCATTTTGCCATGGTAGCTCTTCAAATTGGCATGATAATTTCTCAAATTATTTTCACAAGCCTTTGCATGATAAGCCTAGATATAAATGTAGCTTTTGCAACAAATTTGGACATTTATCCTATTTTTGCTACATTCGAAAAGGGCTTGCTTATACAAGACATGTTTGGGTACCTAAAGGTACATTTGAAAATGAATATGGACCCAAAAAGGTTTGGGTTCCAAGGACTAACTAGTTTGTCTTGTAGGAATGCCGGAAACCCATTGAAACAAAATGGTATTTGGATAGCGGGTGTTCACGGCATATGACGGGTGACAAGTCAAAATTCACCCATTTGGAGAAGAAAGATAAAGGAGGTGTGACATTTGGCGATAACCAAAAACGCAAGGTTTTGGGCATCGGTAAAATTGGTCATTCCCCTTCTATTGAAAATGTGTTATTTGTTCAAGGATTAAAATTTAATCTCTTAAGCATAAGTCAATTATGTGATAGAGATCTATTTGTGATTTTTACTTCAACACATTGTGAGGTTAGAAATGTACACACACAATCACTTGTTTTTATTGGTAATAGAGTTGGAAACATTTATATGATTGATTTGAATGATATTTCTAATGATCATACTTGTTTAAGTGCTTTAGTAGATAACTCGTCAATATGGCATAGGAGACTTGTGCATGTAGGAATGGACCATATTGCAAAGCTATCTAGGAAGGAGCTTGTTCGAGGATTACCTAAATTGAAGTATGAGATGAAAGGATTGTGTGATGCGTGTCAATACGGAAAGTAAATCAAGAGCTCATTCAAATCCATAAAGACCGTATCAACTACAAGACCACTTCAACTTCTTCACCTTGATCTTTTTGGACCAATAAGGACAGCTAGCTTGGGTGGTAAGAAGTATTGTTTTGTTATTGTGGATGATTATTCTAGATTTACTTGGGTTTTGTTTTTAACTCATAAGCATGATGCATGTGATAACTTCAAAAGACTTTGCTATAAAATTCAAAATGAAAAAGGTTTCAAGATTTCCAATATAAGAAGTGATCATGGTGGTGAATTTGAAAATGGCATGTTTCAAGTATTTTGCAATGAAAATGGTATTGATCATAACTTTTCATGTCCTCGCACTCCTCAACAAAATGGGGTAGTTGAGAGGAAAAATAGATCTTTGCAAGAAGCGGCTAGGACACTTTTAAATGAACATTCTTTGCCAAAATATTTTTGGGCCGAAGCCGTTAGTACCGCATGCTACATTTTAAATCGTGTTTTAATTCGTCCTCTTTTAAACAAGACGTGTTATGAATTATGGCATGATAGAAAACCCACCATTGCACATCTTAGAGTCTTTGGTTGCAAATGTTTTATCTTAAACATCAAAGACAATTTGGGTAAATTTGATGCAAAGTCGGATGAAGGTATCTTTCTAGGTTATTCTACTTCTAGCAAAGCTTATAGAGTTTATAATAAAAGAACTCTAGTTGTAGAAGAATCCATGCATATTGCATTTGATGAATCTAATCCTTTTGAAAGTGTGCAAAAGATAGCTAGTGATATTGGTGATGATTTTGGGAGTCTTCAAGTTCATCCTCCTATGACGATTCTTGATGATCCAAAGGTCGACACACCATCTCTAGAAAATTCAGAAACTCAAGAGGAAAAGGAAACGGAAGTAGAGGCCCTTGACAATGCAAACGATGAAGTCAATCAAAGTGATCAAGGCCCCTCAAGTTCTAGACCTTGGAAAATGATGAATGCCCATCCACAAGAGCAAATCTTAGGTAATCTAAATCGTAAAGGTATGACCACTCGCTCTTCTTTTAGAAATATATGTGATCATCAAGCTTTTGTGTCTCAATTTGAGCCTAAAAAGTTTGATGAGGCTTCGCATGATGAATCTTGGATGATTGCCATGCATGAGGAACTAAATCAATTTGAGCGTAATAATGTTTGGAAATTAGTTCCTAGGCCTAGCAACCATACTATCATTGGAACCAAGTGGGTTTTTCGAAACAAACTTGATGAATCGGGAAATGTTATTAGGAATAAAGCTAGATTGGTAGCCCAAGGGTACAACCAACAAGAAGGTATTGATTTTGATGAAACATTTGCCCCGGTTGCTAGACTTGAAGCCATTCGCATGTTGTTAGCTTTTGCATGTTTTAAAAATATGAGTCTTTTTCAAATGGATGTTAAAAGTGCATTTTTGAATGGTTTCATTATGGAAGAAGTGTATGTGAAACAACCTCCCGGTTTTGAAAATCATAAATTTCCTAACCATGTGTTTAAATTAGAAAAGGCTTTATATGGTCTTAAACAAGCTCCAAGAGCTTGGTATGATCGTTTAAGCCAATTTTTGTTGAAAAATGGTTTTAAAATGGGAAAAATTGATTCTACACTCTTCACTAAGCATGATGGTAAACATATGATAATTGTGCAAATTTATGTCGATGATATTATTTTTGGAGCCACTAACGTTTCTTTGTGCAAGGATTTTGAGAAATGTATGCATAGCGAATTTGAGATGAGCATGATGGGAGAATTGACATTCTTCCTTGGACTTCAAATCCGTCAATCTCAAGAAGGCATTTTTATCAACCAAGCAAAGTACGTCAAGGATCTCCTCACAAAATATGGATATGACAACATCAAGGAGAGTCCTATTCCCCTAAGTCCTACCACCAACCTAGACAAAGATGAAAATGGTAAAGATGTAGACATTACTCTTTATCGAGGTATGATTGGTAGCCTTTTATATTTAACAGCAAGTAGACCGGATATCATGTTTAGTGTTTGTCTATTTGCTCGTTATCAATCTTGTCCTAAAGAGTCTCATTTAGGTGCATTGAAAAGAATTTTCAGATATTTAAAAGGCACATCTAAATTAGGACTTTGGTATCCAAAAGGATGTAGCATTGCTCTAGTTGGCTATTCCGATTCTGATTTTGCAGGTTGTAGAATTGATAGGAAAAGCACTAGTGGTACATGTCATTTCTTAGGACAAGCTTTGGTTTCTTGGTCAAGTAAGAAGCAAAACTCAGTTGCAACTTCCACTACGGAAGCTGAATATGTTGCATGTGGTTCTTGTGTAGCACAAATTTTATGGATGAAGCAAACTTTAGAGGATTTTGATCTAAAGTTTAGTGACATTCCTATTTATTGTGATAGTACAAGTGCATTAAAATTGGTCAAGAATCCTATTTGTCACTCACGGACTAAGCATATAGATGTGAGACATCATTTTATCCGTGATCATTTAGCAAAAGGGGATATTTCACTACACTTTGTTGGTACTAATGATCAGCTTGCAGATATCTTCACTAAGCCTTTAGCAAAAGATCGTTTTGTGGAGCTAAGACATGAGATCGGCATTTGTTATCCATTTTGAATAGATCTCCATTCGGTATTTCTATTAACTCTATCTTTATGACTATTGGTTGTATTGCTTTAACTGTGTTGTGTGGTTTACTTTTGATGGCACTACAATTCTTTCACATTCATTTTTTGTGCTATCTGTTTTAGCTTGCTCTTTTAACTCTCCTATGTGTTTATCCTTAGTTATTCTCCTTGTTTGGTTTGATTCCTCCCTTCTTTTTATGCCTCCTTTTTGTTGATGACAAAGGGGGAGAAATATGTCTTGGTGAGTAGTGTACTGTTATGGGGGGAGATATATATATATATATCTATGGGGGAGAATAAGGTAAGTGGGAGAAATGTGCTATTGGTATGTGATTTGATTGATCGATAGAAATTTGATCTTTTTGTTCCCATGGGAATTGGTAGCAATTTGATTGTTTTGGTAATTTGATTGGTAGCACATATTTGGTAACAAAGCTTTGAGCAAGCTTGTTTTTCTTTGTCATGCTTCTTGTGCATCTAACGTTTTATGTAGGGGGAGCATAAATGCTCTTGATGCATTTCAAATAAAGGGAGCTTTCATGACAAAGATTCAGGGGGAGTTCTTTCTCAAACTCACCTCTTTTGCATTTCTACTTAAAATTATATGCTTATTATGTTTTGGTTAATTTGTGGTTGTCATCATCAAAAAGGGGGAGATTGTTAGCCCAAGGGGTATTCGAACCTATTTTGATGATGTAATAACACACAAATTAATTAGTCTCTAATTCAATTTTAAGTAAGAATGTATTTTTCAGTTTGCGATCAAGACTTAAAGAAAGCAACAATTCATCATATCGCAAGCGTGAAGATCAAGTGTTTTTGAGCTTATTGTTGTAAGTATGATTTCATTCAAACACTTGATTTATGTTCAAGTACCTCAAGAATTTAGGGTCAAATGGTTTTGAGTCAAAACTAGTTTTGAAAAACGTTTTAAGGATGTCTTTCAGACCTTAAACGTGAATCACGGTTAAGCCTTACCGTGATCACGGTTAAGGTGTGTCAAAACAATTTTAACTTCAGTAGGTAGCGTGAATCACGGTTAAGGTTCAAACGTGAATCACGGTAAGAGATTTTCTCTAACCGTGATCACGGTTATCCTTAAACGTGAATCACGTTTATCTCAAGTCCAAAACACCATTTTACATCCGAGAGTAACGTGAATCACGTTAAGGGGTTTAACGTGATCACGGTTGAGCAACCGTGATCACGGTTAGACCTAAACGTGAATCACGTTTGTCTAACGGCTAGTTTTTTCAAACGGCTTGAGGAGCTCGTCCTAACCGTAATCACGGTTACTCCTAACCGTGATCACGGTTAGAAGCAGACAAGTTCCAACAGTCACTTTGTCTACTTAAAACGGTCATTTTTGTTCCCATCCTCTCTTGTCCGACCTTCCCTCTGCCAAACACTATATATACTCATCTTAGATGAGTTAGATAGTAAGGTTGAACATATAGAACAACAAGAGAACTTTTGAGAAAGCTCATTCATACAAATTCCATTTTACAAACTCCAAAAATCTAAACACTCTTTACACAAGCTGTCTTCAACAATTTCAATCTTGTCTTGTGTCATTTTGGGAGTTCTTTTGAAGCTTTCTTTCTGAGGTAATTTGTTCATTTATTGGTGTTGAATTTAATCATACAATTATTCATTTTGTGTACACCAATTGTTTGTTGCATATTTGATAATATCTTTGTTAAGGTTTGAAAAGTGTACCTAACACTTTTGGGTTAAGGGTAGTGTTCTCATCCCATTGAAAGAGAACTTAGGTTTGTGGTTGAGCCCGTAAAAACCATAGGTTGTTAGTGAGCCTTGGAAAACTATTGATAGGTTGTGGTTGAGCCCGTAAAAACCATAGGTTGTAGTTTAGCCCGTGAAAAACTACTTGTAAGGTTGTTGGTGAGCCCGGTAAAACCAATTGTAAGGTTGGAGCTGAACCCGTGAAAAGCTCAAGTGAATAGCAAGGATTGCTTTCAGAAATCCTAAGAGGAGAACTCTTAGGTAGTGGAGTACAATTCAGTTGTGAATTGGAACCACTATACATCTTGTGTTGTGCTATCCTTCCCTTCTCTTGTGTGCAGAAAAGTTTGAAGTTTTTAAAGGGAATTGCAAGGGACTATTCACCCCCCCTCTAGTCCATATATTGATTTATCAGTTGCCCCCAGCGTAGAATGCATAATGGACTCCTTAATACGCGCGGCAGGGCTGTGAAGGTACACAAGATGGTCATTCAAGAGTTGATAAGAGGAGAATTCCTCAGTCTCGCTGAGCACTATGCAAGTAACCATGACACGATTCGAGTTCCTGCAAAAATAAGGGAGAAACAATGGGTAGGACTGAAGGGCGATTTAGGAAAATGGACAATGTAATCAATAGGTTTTAAACTCTCCCTTTTCTAGTGAGGCTTATTGGCAAGAACGTCCTGATTCTGATCGGATGTCGAGACCCATTCATGCTTTGCGGAATTATGTTTAGATGTTACCGACCATTGAGATTCTGATAGGGAACAAAAATGATAGTCTATTTGGGCGTTGCTAGCCGCAGGAAGGTTGATGCGGAAAGAAAAATCCATTCGGGCACCGTTGCCCCCTAGGATGAAGAATCCACTCAGGCGCTGCTGCCCACTGGGATGTTGGTGCTGGATTGGGAATGAAGGATCCCCTCGGGCGCTACTACCCACTAGGATGTTGGTGCTGAATTTCATATCCGGACGAGAGTAGCACTCGCAGTCCTGGATAAGACAAGCAGAAGAACGTTGATGGCTTTAGTCGACTACCTTGAGGACATGCATTTTGGTGTTCCGGACTTAGTGTGACCGATCTTTTCATAGCCGATCTAATTGAGTGGGTTGCTTTTGGGAATGCACTGGTTCAGGCCTAACTTCAATGTCATCCTCGGGGAAAGACATTGCTTCACCTCTCGAAGGGAATGGGAAACTCCTTTGATGAGGGTTCGCGACTGTTGTGGTGGATCCAGAAAATGAAGTCCATGCACCACATTTCGGAGAATGCTCTTTTAAAGATTCAGCACTTGAGTCGGGCCTTTGTGTGGATCAATGCCATAATGACATACTTTGAATGATACCCATTTAGTACATGTCATGATCAAGGTGCGAGGTGGACAAACGAGATGGCTTCTTCGAAGGCTCCCTCATCCGATTTGCTTGCCCCCAATTATAGAGGATTGAAAATGTGATGCAGTGTTAATGACCCAAGGCCTTCTGATTCTACTCATGATGATTTTTGATACCCACGATCTTGTTTGGCTTTGAAGTTTCAACTTAGTGGTGCCTTCTTTAGTGATGATCATGACGAGATCAACATGTTATCTTGAGGCTTCTGCTCGTTTGGTCGTCGCTGGACTTTTGCTAGACATCTCTTCTTAGAATCATGATGGCTGAAGAGATGACAACCCCTTGGAACCACTAGGCTGGTGAGCTTGACTGAGATACGATGGGAAGTTTTTATTCATTCCCCCAAAGTGATGATGGAGAGAAGGTCATTCGATCAATGGGTAATAGTCATCCTTGAGAAGCCACCCACTCCTGAAAGGATCAATACTCGTTCGATCATGATCAACTGCTTGGGAGGAGAGATGCTGGTGACAAGATCAAATTCGACCCATGAATGATTTGACCATGATCGAATTCGAGTCTGTAGTTTGGAGCATGACGAGGCGTGAATGTCCTTATGCCACAGAACATGGCTGATTTAAGCATGTTGATCGGGACCCTAGGTGTCACGGACTAATCCTTTGGAAGCCCAAGGGATTGAGTTCGTGCGGCGTTCACGCACTCTCTCTACGGAACCAGCCTTTCACACACACCTTAGACCTGCATCACCAGGAAACATAGGGTTAGGGCCGTAATAGGGCCATTATAGGTTATCATAGGAATAACATAAGGCAAGCACATAGACCATAGGGCATACAATCATGAAAGACATCACTTCATAGAATAAGCATACGATTACAGACAAGGGCCAAAAGGTCGCAGACAAGGGGGCCGCCCGCACAAAGGCCGACTCAAACGCCTTCCAATGAATAACCGAGCCCAAAGCATAAAGGGACTGATTACTCACTCCCCCAACCCGAATACAAAGATTATCTGTAAGCTCTCGTTAAGGTTAAGCGGCCATGGGCGTGAACATGCCCTGGACGAGCTTAGACCTTAACACTCTCCCCCACTCAGTTCGTCGACGCCCTCGTCGACCTGTCTTCGAGAAATTTCATAATCAATTCTTGTGCATCTACCAAGTCCTCTGCGCTTTCCCAACTGATTTCTTCATTGCCCAAGTCTTTCCACTTGACGAGGAATTGTCGTTGGTGGATCTGTTTCTTCACATTTTGAATTTGCCGCCTGATTGCCACTTTGCGTTCGGCCAGGATAGCTTCAACTACCTTTACTGGTTGAGGCTGCACCTTGAACCGGACTTCAGCTCTGACTGGCTGATTTCTACTAGCATCTTCCTCATCCGCGTGAAACGGTTTTAAATGGCTCACATGAAACACTGGGTGGCACTTCTTCATCCAATCTGGTGGGTCAACCCGATATGAGACTCTGCCTATTTTCTCAATAATCGTCACGGGGCCCTCATATCGTCGTAGAAGGCGGCGATCCTGTCGTTGGAGCGCTCGAATCTGTCCTAGCATCAGTCTCACCATTACTTTATCGCCCGCTTGAAATTCGAGGGCCCTCCTCCCTTTATCCGCCCATTGTTTCATTCGGCAGGAAGCTCTCTCCAACAAGGCTTTGGCTATTTCAGCGTTCTGCTTCCATTCCTTAGCAAAGTTAAAGGCACTGGGACTCTTCCCCCGATACTCATTCACCGTGTGTGGAAACAACGGTTGTTGGCCTGTAACTAGTTCAAAAGGGCTCTTGTTAGTCGCCGAACTTTTCAAGGAATTAAAGCAGAATTGTGCCACGTCGAGGAGTTCAATCCAGTTCTTCTGATTAGCATGAACAAAATGCCTTAGATACTCTTCTAGAATCGCATTCATTCTCTCAGTTTGCCCATCAGTCTGAGGATGGAATCCTGAAGACATATTCAGCCTAGAGCCAAGCAAGTTGAATAATTCCTTCCAAAAGGTGCCAGTGAATCGAGGGTCTCTATCGCTAATAATGCTTTCCGGGATACCCCAATACTTCACAATGTTTTTAAAGAACAATCGCGCCGTTTCCTCTGCAGTGCAAGTCTTAGATACCGGAGCAAAAGTCGCATACTTCGAGAATCGATCTACTACCACAAAGATTCCACAAAGATTCCCCACTTTTGGGAGGCAAGTAATGAAGTCCATAGATACACTCTCCCACGGCCGGTTGGGGACTGGCAATGGGTCAAGTAGACCTGCAGACTTCTGTCTATCTACCTTATCCTGTTGACAAATCAAACAAGTCTTCGTAAACATGCGAACATCATCTCTCATTGCCGGCCAAAAGTAGGCCTGCCTAATAAGCGCCAAGGTTCTACGCCACCCGCAGTGTCCTGCCCATAAGGTATCATGACATTCGCGAAGCAATTTCTTCCTTAAATCCCCTCCTTTTGGCACATAGACTAACTGCCCTTTCGTCATTAACAAGTCATCCTCCACCCAAAACCTTCGAGTTTTACCTTCTTTCACGAGTGTCAATAGCGCCTGTGCAATTGAATCTGACTTCATCTGCTCTCTAATTTCTCCTCTCAGTGGGGTACTGATTTTGCTGACACTAGCCTGAGTCATTATACGCATTGAAGCCAAGTCACTTCTCCGGCTTAAGGCATCCGCAACTTGGTTAGACTTCCCAGCCTTATGTTCGAAGTTCACATCGAACTCTGCTAAAATCTCCTGCCATCTAGCCTGCTTGGCAGTAAGCTTCGGTTGGGTGAGAAAATGACTAGTTGCCATATTATCTGTCTTCGCTATGAAGTCAGAACCCAATAGGTAGTGACGCCATTTGGTGACACAATAGATAATAGCTAGAAGCTCTTTTTCCTGCACCGTGTATCTCCTTTCCGCATCATTCAGCTTCCTACTCTCAAAAGCTACAGGATGTTGGTTTTGGAGGAGCACCCCACCTAGCGCAAAGTCAGACGCGTCAGTTTGAACTTCATAAGGTTGTGTCGGGTCTGGGAGTGCCAAAACGGGATCTTCCATCATAGCTCGCTTGATATCTCTAAATGCCTCTTCGCACTCCATAGACCACACCCATCTCACTCCCTTTTTCAGTAAGTTCGTAAGAGGGCTAACCCTTCTAGCATATCCCTCAATAAACCGACGATAGTAGTTGGCTAAACCCAAGAATGAACGCAGTTCTGTCAGCCCGCTCGGGGGTTGCCATTCTTGAATCGCCTGTACTTTACTCATATCCATGCGAATCCTACCCCGTTCAATGACATGACCCAAGAAGTTAATCTTGGTTTGGGCAAAGGCGCATTTCTCCCTTTTCACGTAAAGTTGGTTGGCTTTGAGTTTGTCGAACACAAGTCTCAGGTGTTCCAAGTGGTCCTCCAAAGTGGTTGAATAAATCACAATGTCATCAATATACACGACCACAAACTTGTCAAGGTACTCTCGAAAAACCTGATTCATTAGTGTGCAGAAGGTGGCAGGGGCGTTGGTCAACCCGAAGGGCATTACTAAAAATTCAAAGGAACCATATCTCGTAACGCACGTTGTCTTAGCTTCATCGCCTTCAGCTATTCTAACTTGATAATACCCTGATCTCAAGTCTAACTTCGTGAAGAACTTCGCCCCGCTTAATTGATCAAATAGATCGGCTATCAAAGGAAGCGGATACCGATTCTTCACCGTCACCTTATTCAACGCTCGATAATCCACACACATGCGAAGGCTACCATCGTGTTTCTTCTGGAAAAGCACCGGAGCTCCATACGGGGCCTTTGCTGGTCTAATGAACCCACCATCCAACAATTCGGCCAATTGTTTTCGTAACTCGGCCAACTCAGGAGGGGCCATCCGGTAGGCTGCCTTCGCTGGGGCTTTGGCACCGGGGATTAATTCAATCTCATGATCAATATTCCTACGCGGAGGCAAGTTTTTGGGCAACTGGTCAGGCATCACCTCTGCGTATTCCTCCAACAGCTGACTAACTATGGATGGGCATTCTGCCAATACACTATCATCACTCCAGGAGGCTATAGCCAAGAAGGTTGCCTCTTTTTTCTTTAAGCCGCGTTTAAGCTGCATAGCAGAGAGTAGTCTTTTCTCTCTCGTAGGACTTATCGTCACTGGGATTACCACCGGTTCTTCACCCATCAGTAAGAGGCAACGAGCTGATGGGACAGGAACGGCTTTAGCCAAAAGAAGGAAGTCCAAGCCAAGGACCACATCAAAATCGTCGATAACGGCCACTACAAAATCTGATTTGCCCTTCCAAGAGCTCATCTGTATGTCAACATTTTTCGCGCTTCCCTCTGTCTCCCTTGCTTCCGAATTCACCGCCTTCAGTTTTCCCCCATCTGGGACAACCGTCACTCCAAGTTTTCTTGCAAAGGAGTCCGACAGGAAGCTATCGGTGGCACCCGTGTCGATAAGGGCCTCCATAGAATAGCGTCCCATTTGGACAGTCACATACATTAAGCCCTTCGCCATCTCCTGTGTGGCCAACTGCTTCTTCAAGGCCGATAAGAAACTCCTCTCTGAAGGGTGTTCCCCATGGGTTAACGCCAACGCCTTCTCAGGTTCAGGGCTCGTAGATCCCCGAACTGTCTGCAGCGCGCTTAAGGCAACCTTGGTGGGGCATTCAGCCGCTTTGTGAGGACCTTCACAGATGAAACACGCAATAGGTCGCGGGACTCTATTGCCGAACCTGTTAGGGCCTTGGAAGTTTGTTGAGTTCCTAGCTGGGAACCGATTCTCACTAGTTCCAGTACTAGGCCTAGTAAACTTGTTCGACTTAGCATCGGGTCCATTCGATCCTCCAAACTTCCGTTTTGTCCCCACATCCGATCTATCCTCTACTCTCTCCGCTATTGTGATTGCATCATTCAGGGTCTTAGGATTCTGCCGGCGGACTTCGTTCCTGGGGTAAGGCTTTAACCCCTGAGTAAAATTGAACATTCTATCGGCCTCCGACATTTCCTTAATATCGAGCATAAGCGTGGAGTATCTGTTCACATATTCTCTCATAGAGGTCGTTTGCACTAGTTCGCGCAAGCTTATACGAGCGGCATATTCCACATCCTCTGGGCAGAACGACTTCCTTAACTCCACTTTAAACTCTTCCCATGTGACGATGCTATTAGCGCGAGTCCTCCACCATACTTTAGCATCGTCGGATAGTAACATTACTACCACCGTCAATTTCAACTCATCTGACAGAACCTGGCACATATTGAAGTAGTTTTCTATGTCAAACAAGAAATTATCTATCTCTTTTGCACTCCTCATTCCATTATAAGGTTTTGGTTGAAAACTTTTGCACTTGTTTAGTTCGGTCATCCCCATCGCCAAAGGGCCAGGAGAATTCCTTTGCCCACTTTCCGTGAGTTTGCCCTGTATCTCAATCAGGGAGGCGTCCAGCAGTCCCACCTTCTTGTCGGTCTCGCGAAACATATCCCACGCTTCTTTAAGATTATCTTGCAATTCATCCACCCTAGTACCAGTGGTGGTGAGTGCCACATTCAGTTCTCTAATGTCTGCCCTCTCTAGCAGCTCATCAAGATTCTCATGAGGGCCACCCTCTTTCTCTGGGGTTCGACCCTCGAAGCTTAAGAGTCTCCTTGTTAATTGTGCTTCTAGCGCCTCTACGCGTCGCACCCGTTCCGCAAAGAGGCGAAACGTGTCCACATTCTCTTCAACCGAGAA
This sequence comes from Viola odorata, assembly GCA_963691705.1. Classification (NCBI taxonomy): domain Eukaryota; kingdom Viridiplantae; phylum Streptophyta; class Magnoliopsida; order Malpighiales; family Violaceae; genus Viola; species Viola odorata. The sequence continues at coordinate 60,594,066 of OY829539.1, forward strand.
ATCATTATCGGCGCTCTCGCCTTTAAACAACTCATCGTATTGGGTCAGACGGGATTCTAGCATCTCAATGCGTTTATCCCTCTCAAGTATCTGTTCCAGCGTTACTTGTGGCTGTGAGGAGCCAATACCTAGAGTCCTCTGACTCTGTATCCACGCGTCGATCGCATCCACGCGATTCTCTAGTTCTGTGCACCTGACTTTCGAAGTCTTTGCCATTACAAAGAAATCAAAATCGCTCCGCTACCAACTGTCACGGACTAATCCTTTGGAAGCCCAAGGGATTGAGTTCGTGCGGCGTTCACGCACTCTCTCTACGGAACCAGCCTTTCACACACACCTTAGACCTGCATCACCAGGAAACATAGGGTTAGGGCCGTAATAGGGCCATTATAGGTTATCATAGGAATAACATAAGGCAAGCACATAGACCATAGGGCATACAATCATGAAAGACATCACTTCATAGAATAAGCATACGATTACAGACAAGGGCCAAAAGGTCGCAGACAAGGGGGCCGCCCGCACAAAGGCCGACTCAAACGCCTTCCAATGAATAACCGAGCCCAAAGCATAAAGGGACTGATTACTCACTCCCCCAACCCGAATACAAAGATTATCTGTAAGCTCTCATTAAGGTTAAGCGGCCATGGGCGTGAACATGCCCTGGACGAGCTTAGACCTTAACACTAGGGGAACACCTATTCGTCATGTTTTTGTAAGGTCAAGGGTTCCGCTTATAAAAGGCACCTGGCAACGGTAGTGTCTTGATGGTGGAATTTTCTGAGGAGGCGGATGGAGAGAAAAAGCTTCGACAATTTACACCCCCAAATAGGCTTGTTAACGCGGAATAGGCTTGGTTAGGGGTGTCCATCGGACGGTAGATCGGTATACCGTCTGAAATATTTCAGTATTCGGTATACCGAACCGCCCAAAAAAATTACCATACCGTACCAAATTATATTTCGGTACCATACCGAAATACCATAATTAGTTCGGTACGGTATTTTGGTATACCAAAATACCGTACCGAACTAATTATGGTATTTCGGTATGGTACCGAAATATAATTTTCAGTTTTTTAAGCAATGACAATTTTCAGTTTCCAACATAACAAATAATTAATTCCAATAACATAACAAATAATTAATTCCAATAACATAACAGGAGATGTCATAAAGTGCTTCATTGTGAAGAACCATGCACTCATCAGCATTCTCTACCAATTGACGCAATATAGTAAAAGATAAAAAAACTTTCATCTATCATCTTCGTGCTACATTCACATTCCATAAATTATTGTATCTGGAAAACTAATTGCATGACTATATTCATTTCCTGAAATGCTTGCATGAACCACTCTATAAAACAACAGGAAAAAAGGACAGAAATTGGCTACTGCTTCTAAAGCAATAAAGAAATATAATAAAAAAGAACAAGACCTGATATAGCTGGAGTGAGAATACCATCTCCTATCACCATCGACGAGCCAATAAGAACAAGAACAAGAAGTGCCTTCTTTCTAAATGCACTTCCCTCAAGCCACCTTTTGGTCTTGGCAGCAAATGATAGTTCATGAAACCTTGAACGAGTATACGTTGTTAGCTCCTCATCTGTGTGGTCTTGGTCAGGAATAGTCTTCACATCTGCATGGCGGCACAGTAGTGAATAAAGAGCAAATGTTCCACCTGCACCACAAAGAGCACAGTTTAGGGAATAGTGCCTAGTTAACTTTAGATTGAAACAGATGGCTCATTGAAAGAGATGACGCCTTATCATCCGCACTAACATTAGCACGAAACAATATCTACGAATACAAGGTAAAGAATACAAGAAATCCTCAGAGAAAGAAAGCTTTGGAAATTGAGTAAAATGTTCTAAGATAAAATTAGCTTTGATTCCTTCCTCTAATAACAGTTCAGTCAAGCATATCAGCATCAAGTTAAGCAAAAAATGGAAGGTGATAGCTTATGACATATATAATGATAATCGACATTAGCATGCCCTATTTTGTAATTGCCGTGCAAAAAAACAAATTCTTGTCACTTTTTGAGATGTAAATGCTATGAAAGCTACCTCCAAGGATATAAAGAATATACATGGTGCATATAGACTTCCTTTAGTGGCTTTTTACTGCCATCATTCAAGCACAAACTATACATCAATTCACACATGCTCTCTTCTAATTTTGCTAAAAAAATCTTCCTTCTTCAACTAATATAATAATAATTAATAATTCCCTAAACAATATTGAAAATTAGAAAAGGAAAGGAAAATTAGAAGTGAAAAGTATGCACATGATTATATATATATATAAATCATCAAAACACATGTGACAGATGGAATATTGAATATTAGAAACACAGTAGGAGACTGATATATAAATATTGAATATTAGAAACACAGTAAAAACACAGCAGAAACACCAAGACCGATTGGCAATAACAATGAATTAATAAGTCTCCTGAGTAAAAACACAGTAGAAACACAGCAGGGGACTGACTTGAAAGATACATGGCATACTTTGATAAGACTGATTGGCGATTGTCTATACTTTATGGGGCACTAACCCTTCTTCCCCTTCTTCAATATATATATATACTTTGATGAAAGATACATGGCATACATGGCATACTTTGACTCCTAATCTTGACAGTCAATTGAACAACAAGAAGATGCATAGAAGTTGCTTTCCAATTTCCATAACCCAAAAAGAAGTTGCATAGAACAGAAATATAAGAACAGAAATGGAAGAACAGAAACAGGAACTGGAAAGTGGAAAGGCAGTAAGTAGCAGAGTAACCTGCATCTACAGATAAGATAAAATCTCTTCCATAATGATTGCGTGTCGAGGGCATCAAATTTAGTTGTAAAAAGATATAGAAAATGGGGTAGGAATACAAGTTATCACTCGTCTACAAGGGACTTGTAGATTGCGATAAGAGGTTCGTCCGCAGAGATCTTGGTGGTGTATTGTAGTCTTGACTCGACTTCCTCGTCACTGGAGTTGAGGGTATTTTTGTTCCTAATGATTAAGATAGACAAAACGTAAAAAGAGAATAAGCTAAAACAAAGTTAGGAAGCAATCTTGGGCAGAAGTGAATCTTAGCTAAGATTGCTGGTTGAGATTTGGGTGGAACTTTCTTGAGGCAAACTCCTAGCAAGGGCGAATTCGTGAGCACTAGGCTTGTTTCATCGATCATCGACTCTAGATTTTCTCCTTCTTTCTCATAACTCTGCTATGGATTGGGAGGAACCCCTTTCCAATCCTACTTTCCTCCTATTCAAATCACTAGGAGGGTACCCCCTTTCTAGTGATCTTGGCCAGTGGACACCTTGCTGGTTAAAGGGTTTATCCAATTGGCTGCTGGCTTGAGGCACATGCGTTATCCCAATGGCGCAGGGAAAGACAAAGTCTAGGCCAAGCTACTCCAAACTCGGAGCCTTAGGTCGTCAATCTGGTTAGGCCTAGATCAATTCAAGTTCACTAACCCCCGCGAGGTTAGCTACCTACTTCATCACTTCGGTTTCGCTCGTCCCCTTAGTGACTGGTTGTAAATTCGTCGTCTTGGCTGAGATCGATCAAGTCTTAGCCTAGACGGGAACCGGTTTGTTAAAATGGAACTTCAACTAAATACGAATGAGAGGATGATTCAGAACAACTCAGCCCCACGATTTACAAGCATGCTCACTCGGCCCTTACCAAGAATTAGGTGCTTTAGTTACTAAACATATTAATTAAAGAAATAAAGGGAATAATTGAAGAACATGAAATATAATTAAGATGCGATATTTCTGAAGGAAAATCACAGTAGTTGTTTACAAAACAGAAGAAAGGAAGATGGAAGAAGATGCGTAATTGACAGCCTTCCCTTACCTTAAATAAGGTTAGGGTCCCCGCCCATCACGTCTCTTACCAAATTCCTTACTTCAAATTAACTAGAAAGTAGGGATAAGGATCCCAATTGTTTTTAAATACTAAAGAGATAATAATAAAAACATAATAATAATGCGTTTTTATTCAAATAGGATTACATCCAAAAAAAGTCTTCAAGTAGATGTAGCAGCCAGCTGGTCCTCAATATGTGATCCCGCTTCCATGAGTCCATGCCCAACACGCTTCCACCGCGCAGTCTTAGCCAAGGCAAGCGGTTAAGACTGCCAGTCTTCGCTCCAGCACTAGATCCATCCAGAACCGGTCTTGCCCAAGATTCTTCAAAAGAAGCCAAATTGACGTGAAAAATGGGAGTTTCTGCCACGAACAAGGAACTTTGAAGTGGTAGAAACGAGTGAAATATAACGTCAATCAAACCTCACCACACTTAAACATGCTTGCCCCCAAGCATACTAGACTCTTAACCAAGACAAAAAAGGGGAAGACTCAAAACAGACTCAAAGTAGACTGTGGCAAAATTTCCTGGACAGACTACCCTTAGCCCATTTCCTTTAATATCTTTGGCCTATGACAGTTAACATACTTCTCAATGGGTCCCAACCCTTATGAATACAGCTTAATCAGCACCCTAGACATCCGAATTCCACATGATCATAACATCTTTGCATTCCATAATAGACTCAACAAAGCAAAACATCCACCTACTTGGATTTTCCCCATTTAATTCGATTGCTCAACATCATCATCTAATTACCTTGCCTGAAGTTTTATTTTACTATGCCCAAAATTGCTAAAAGTTTCTTGATTGTTAATGCTTAGTGAGGCAGAAACATCAAGACATTTGCTTATGTATATATTATTTTTTTTTTCTCTGCTCTTTATTAGTTTCTTTTCATCTATTTTTTTTCTAGAGCTGCAATTTACTAGGCATAGCAGTAGTTCTCTATATTAGAGCTATTCAGCATAATTACAAGGCGTTAGACTCCATTGTCTACTAGCAATTTTCCTTAAGGGGTATTAGGTATTTTTGGTGGAAGTTTGCCTATGTGTCAAGTCAGTTACGCAATGCTAGACCCTATGATCATGTACAATAAGGATGTCTCTAGGCTGATCACGCTGTGTTCATAAGTTATGGGGTCACAAGGTGAAGGATGCTAAAGGTCAAGGCTAAGATACTCGAGAAAACAGGCCTTAGGCATGGTCCAGGAAATTTACCAACACACAAACAAAACAGAGAACACACAATCCTAAAAAACACACATATTGACAAAGAGAAAACATGCATCGGACTCTGTTTTAGATGATCTAGGCCAACTAACTTAGCCTAGATTCACAAAAAAAATAAAAAATTTCATGCGATCAAAGAAATCACACCAAAAACACTTCAGAAACATGTATATACAGAAAGACATCCTAAAAACACCCTCACCACACTTAGAGAACACATTGTCCTCAATGTGTAAATGAGAGAAGAAAAAAAAGGTAAAAAGGCACAAAAATTTGAAAAAGAAAGAAAGAAAGACACGACCTGGGGGTAATCACTGAGATGTGGAAGGTGGAGGCTTCGGATCTTGCACAGAAGGTGCTGGTTCTTCTTCTTCATCAGAGGCGTCGCTGGAATTGCTAGTGGAGCTGAAGTGGTCATTCACCTTATTGCGAATGTGCGCAACAACTCTGTCTATGGCTCTTATGTAGGTGAAAGACCCTTCTAAGTGCGCCTGGATGTGTTTATACTTGGCATCCTGCTGCTCCATGAACTTGTCCAGCCGCTCCTTCTGTGCCAACTCAACACTTGCAAACAGAGATTGTTGTTGATCCACAATCTGCTGCATTTGTTTGCGAGACGAGTCTTGGAAGTCTTAGAACAACTTCTGATTTGTTGTGAAGGCATCGAGCTGGATCTGCACAAGCTCAAGGAATTTGTTGGCCTATACTGGAAGTCCAGGGTGGTCAGGATCAACGCCGAGGCTATTGGTATGCTCAGGCATCTGGTCATCTTGGCCAAGATTGGGCTCCTCTGCTGCACCGTCAATCTGAATTAGCTTAATCTTGAAGTTCCCGTTGATCCTCTTCCCATAGAGGTGATCTGCTACTGGGGTGAATCTTGTATTAAAACAGAGATAGCCTTTTTCCTCGTGGACATGGCCCATTTGGTCAAAAGCCCTAAGATCTATGATCTTAATGGCACAGGATTTAAACAAATTCAAAGCAGATAGATCTATACCCCTAGCAGTAACAGTCAAATGGGAAATCAGAGTTCCTAAAATCATTCTAGGAAGAGAATCACATGCTTTTATCTGTCTAGCAATCCAATAGCCAAGATTAACTCTTTTCTCATGCAGCATGCACCAAAGCAAAAATGTCTCAAGTTTTGAAATATTACCCGAGACTCATCAATGGAAAAGTGACACCACTTATCAAGCAAACGGAAGTGCACAACATCAGCAGCACTCAGATCAGGAAATGCCCTACCATTAGCATACAATCTCTCCTGATCTAACCAGAAAGAGGAATGAAACTCTAAACATAATTCAGCATAAGCAGGCATGCATAGATAGAAGAAGCAATCCCACCCAAGATTAGAAATAAACCGCCTAGTTCTATTTCCTATCCCCAACTCATCAAGAAAGGAAAAATCAAGGACAACAAACTGAGTTATCTCACAGGCATGCTTTTCAGTCAACTTAGCCCTAAAATCAGGAGTATCAGGTCTCAAACAGCCTTTCAAAGAGTTCAAGGGCGGAAGGGTGATTACCTTGGCAGTCTTGGCCGCAGGCTTGGCCAAGACTGCAACCGTATCAGCATCAGAGTCTGAGCCAAGATTACCCTCATCTACTTTCTTCTTGCCCTTGGCAGCCGTAGATCGCATCCTCTTGGCTGGGGCAGATTCAACACTTAGGCCTGCCTTTCTCTTTCCAGATTTCTTTGATTTGACTGAGCCTTCTTCACACTTAGGCTCAGAATATGAAATCTCTTGAACCTCGGAGCCAGCTGTCTTGCTAACCCTAGACTGGGTCTTGGGCTCGGGGACTGAAGTAGGAGTAGAGAGAAGTTGCTTCAAAGAATCAGAGGCGGCTGCTTCCATGGACATGATTGTCCTTGCGATATCTAGCGCTTCGTTGAGGTTTTGTGGCAAATCCTCCTCTGGATTCGTTAGAGAAGGAGATTGCGGAGTGGTAGGAGATTCTTGCCTGATTGGGGTGGATTTTGCTTTCTTGGCGGATGATCGTTTTGATTTTCCCATGTTTTAATGCTGAATAATCGTGGGTTTGAAGTAGGAGAGTGGAAGAGTGGAGAGATTTTAGCTGAGGTGATCGTGGAAGATAAGAGAGAGAGGGCGAAATTTTAGTGATTTTGTGCTTGTGGGAGGTAAGGAGACTGAAACTTGGTAGATAATTATTAATTAAGATTTGAAAATTAATTTCCAAATCATGATTAATAATTACAAAAAATGTGACCGTTATCCCTTCCTTTTTTTCTCCTCCCTAGAACACGCTTCCTTGCTTTTCCTGCCTCTATCTCCGCGTGTCAATCAGCCCAAGGCTGAATAAAATGTGGCTAAGATCAAATATTCTCCTCACCACACTTAAATCCTCAAAATCACTCATGAAAATTATTTTTCATCTACTCCCTGAAAAATTTAGCAAAGGAAAATTAATTGACTGCACTGGCGAAATTTGAATGATAAGTTTATTTAAGATAACTAAAATTAAAATGCATGGGTTGCCTCCCATGTAGCGCCCTAGTTATAGTCCTAGGCATGACTTCGCTGTTCTTTTAATGAATCTCAAGTGGGGCTTCGATCGCCTGATTTTCCTAAAACGTAGGAAATCCTTCTAGGAATGGTTTTAGTCGCTGTCCATTGACCTTGAACTCAATCCCTGTCTTTTCATTCTTAATATCCACTGCACCATGAGGGTAGATATTAGTGATAACATATGGACCTTCCCATTTGGTTTTGAGCTTACCTGGGAAGAGCTTAAATCGTGAATTGTACAGAAGGACTTTTCCCCCAAGTTGGAGATTCTTCTCAACAATCTTACTGTCGTGATATGTTTTCATCCTGATCTTGGCTAAGAGCTGGTTATCATATGCTTGATTCCTCAACTCTTCAATTTCATGGATTTGGAGTTTCCTTTCCTCACCTGCTTGGTCGTACCTTAGATTGCATTTCTGAATTGCCCAATAAGCTCTATGTTGCATACCTACTGGTAGGTGACAAGCTTTTCCGTACACCAGTTTGTAAGGAGTCATTCCTATGGGGGATTTGTAGGTTGTCCTATACGCCCATAGTGCATCATCTAACCTTTGGCTCCAATCTCGTCGATCTAAGCCAACAGTCTTAGCTAAGATCGATTTGACTTCTCTGTTTGATACCTCCGCTTGGCCATTTGACTGAGGGTGGTATGCAGTGGAGACTTTGTGGGTTACTCCATACTTCCTGAAAAGGGAAACAATAATACTATTGCAAAAATGTGTGCCTCGGTCGCTAATGATCCCCCTAGGCACGCCAAATCTGTTCAAAATGTTAGTTTTTAAGAATGAAACAACAGTTCTAGCATCATTGGTCCTAGTTGCCTTAGCTTCTATCCATTTAGACACATAATCCACAGCAAGCAGTATATATTGTTTTCCATCCGACATAGGAAATGGCCCCAAGAAATCAATGCCCCATAGATCAAAAATTACAGAATTTAATATAACATTCATGGGCATTTGATTTCTAGCACTTATGTTTCCTATCTTTTGGCACTCAGGACATGTCTTACAAAACGTATAACTATCATGGAATAGGGTGGGCCAATAAAATCCTGATTATATGACTTTTAAGGCTGTCCTCTTAGCTCCAAAATGTCCACCACATGTATAAGAATGACAAAATCTTAAGACCGATGGAATTTCAGTTTCAGGAATGCATCTTCTAATCAACTGATCAGATCCGATTTTCCAAAGATATGGATCATCCCAAACGAAAAACTTACTGTCATGCTTAATCTTAACCTTTTCTTGAGCCGTTAGGTCTCCATGGTGTTTACCCGTGGCTAAGAAGTTTACTAGGTCGGCAAACCATGGTCTGATTATCTTGACGGCAAATAGATGTTCGTCTGGAAAATCATCCTTGATTGGTTCTGAATCGTCCTTGACAAAACATCTACTGAGGTGGTCTGCAACTAAGTTCTTCTTTCCTGCTTTGTCCTTAATCTCCAAATTATGTTCCTGCAAAAGTAAAACCCAGCGGATCAGTCTTGGCTTAGATTCGGCTTTTGTCAGGAGATACCTTAGGGCTGCATGGTCAAAAAAAACTATGACTTTTGTTCCCATCAAATACGATCTGAATTTGTCTAAAGCGAAGATTATTGCGAACAATTCCTTCTCTGTTGTGGTATAGTTCTTTTGCGCATCGTCAAGCATCTTAGAGGCGTAGTAGATTACGTGTGGATCTCTACCATTACTCTGCCCTAGAACCGCACCAACAGCTGAGTTACTAGCATCACACATTAATTCGAATGGTAGGTTCCAATCTGGGGCTTGGATGATTGGGGATGAAATGAGTTTCTCCTTGACCTTGTCGAACGCTTCTTGGCAAGACTTGTCGAAATCGAAGTCCACTTCTTTTTGCAATAGTTTGCACATTGGTTCTGCTATCTTCGAGAAATCTTTGATGAACCTACGATAAAACCCTGCATGGCCCAAAAAACTCCTAACCTCACGCACGCATGAGGGGTAAGGCAAGGTTTTGATAACATCAATCTTAGCCTGGTCAACTTCTATACCTTTCTTAGAAACTACATGACCTAAGACAATACCTTGTTCAACCATGAAATGACATTTTTCATAGTTAAGAACAAGATCAGTAGCCATACACCTTTTTAAAATATGTTTCAGTGTCGTTAAGCATTTATCAAAATCATCACCATAGACGGTGAAATCATCCATAAACACTTCAATACCCTTTTCCACATAGTCTGAAAAGATACTAACCATACATCTTTGAAAGGTGGCCGGCGCATTGCACAATCCGAATGACATCTTCTCTTGGTCTTCTAATGCCACTGGGATTTGATGAAATCCTGAATAACCGTCTAAGAAACAGTAATGGGACTTCCCAGTCAATCTTTCCACAATTTGGTCGATGAATGGTAATGGAAAGTGATCTTTCCTCGTGACTTGGTTAAGTCTGCGGTAGTCTATGCAGACTCTCCATCCATTCTGAATTCTTGTCGTTCTCTTTATCCCATCCTCACCTTTGGTCACGGTGGCACCTGTCTTTTTTGGTACAACCTATACAGGGGAAACCCATGAACTATCAGAGATTGGGTATATAATTCCAGCATCAAGTAATTTAATGATTTCTTTCTTGACAACCTCCATCATCGGAGGGTTAAGCCTCCTTTGGGGTTGTCGAATAGTTTTCTTATCCTCTTCCACATGAATTTTGTGGGTACAAATGGTGGAGGATATGCCCTTGATGTCTGCTAAGGTCCATCCAATAGCCTCTTTATGTTCCTTCAAAACGCTTGTCAATCTTGTCTCTTCTTCGCTAGAAAGCTTAGCTGAGATTATTACCGGGAGGGTTTTGTCTTGGCCTAGATAGGCATACTTAAGGTGTTTTGGTAACTCCTTAAGATCCAGCTCGGGTGGCTGCACAATAGATGGTAACATCTCAGGGTTAGTCATGCTAAACAATGGACAAGGCGTGGTTTCCTTCACTGGTTCTGTCTCATGAAGATCCGTTAAGATCTCCCTAAGATCCTCTCGGTTCCCTACTCGGTCTTCCATTTCCTCCAGCGTCTTAGCTGAGATACTTCTGCTTAAGATAAAATCAAGTGGGTCAGTAGCATTTAAATCTGCAGTTTCTTCCTCAATAGGGTATAAGATATCAATAAAATTAACACTATGTGTCTCATTATGATAATTCAACCCCTTCTTAATGTAGAACTTAATCGTGCTTCCGAAGAATTCCAAAATAATACTACCTTCATAAACGTCTATCTTTGCTCTAGCAGACCTAAGAAAAGGTCTACCTAAGAGCACATCAGTGGTATAGGAAGGTAAATCAGCATCCATTTCAACAATACAAAAGTCCACAGGGTATATAAAGTTATTGACTTGGACGAGAACGTCTTCTACCAAACCCTTAGGATGGATGACCGTTCGGTCAGCCAGTTGAATCACCACCTGTGTCTCCTTCATGGGTCCCATTTGCAATGCTTCATATTCCCTTAAGGACATCACGTTGATCCCAGCCCCTAAGTCACAAAGAGCTTTCTCCACCGTTTTGTTCCCAATCTTGCAAGGGATGGTGAAGGTTCTTTGATCTCCACACTTCTCCGGTAGTTTACTCTGAAGTACTGAAGAAACACTCTGCATAAGATTCACTCTCTCAATACCTGCAAGTTTCCTTTTGTTAGTACAGAGTTCTTTCAAAAATCATGCGTAAGAAGGTACTTTAGAAATTAAATCTAGCATGGGAATGTTCACGGCCACTTTGCCAAAAATGTTCATGAACTCTTTAGCTTCGTCTAATTTCTTTTGTTTAGAGGACTTGGGAGGATAGGGAGGTGGAATATCTGCTGTCTCCAGAGGTTTCATAACCTGCTCATCAGCCTTGGCCTCAGTTTTAGCTAAGGTCGGTTGTTCTTTTTGAACTGGAATATCAAGCTCGGCTTCACTCTGAGTTCCAGTCTTGGCCAAGATTGGTTTCGACTGAACTTCTGCTTGGGTTTCTTCTTTTACTTCCTCATCTACGTCCACATCCTCATCTTCATACGATTGGTTGTGAATCTCTTGATCCGATTTCGCGCCCTTTCGTTCAGGTAGAACACTTCCACTCCTTAGATGGATGGCACTTACATTGTGCTTTGGGTTATTCTCGATGGTGGAAGGTAATTTTCCACTTGTTCCCGTTTGCTGGATCTGTTGGGTGAGCTAACCTATTTGCTTTTGCATTTCAACAAGGCTGGATTGAGTCATTTGCATGAATTTTTGCATAGTGTCCTTGATAGGTACTCCGGTAATCTTAAGCGGTTGAGGTGTAGGAAGTGGGACAGGGGCATTGGATTGGTTTGCTCTTGGTGGTCTAGGTACGAAGTGTTGGAAATTTATGAGCGATTGTGGTGGCTGCTGTTGGTATTGTTGTTGAGATGGTTGGCTAGGCTGAGATTGGTATTGTTGGAGATTTGGTTGGCTAGGCTGAGGCGTATCTTGTCTCCACCTTAGATTGGGATGTTGTCTCCATGAGTATTGGTTGCTCTCGTGTAGGAATCTAGGTTGTCCATTAGATTGTCCTTGATTGTAGCCATATGCTACATTTAGTGGGATTGGGGGTGGATCTCCCGGCTGTTCCACCACATAATAACTATGGGTTGGATGATCTAGCTATTGGAAAATCCCGCAAACCGAGGGCATGGGATTGGCTGCAGCTACTGTAGTTTGTGCCTGAGATTGGGTACCTATAGAGAGATTCATCAAGATGTCAGTAATTTTATCAAGTTTGTTCTCCATATTTATAGCATTCAAAGAAGAAGGTGTAGAATTTCTCTCGAATGAGGTGTTGTTTTGGCTGTTGTCAGCCATTGTTTGGAGAAGTAATTTTGCTCTTGTTGGTGTAAGATCTTGAAGTGCTCCTCCAGCGGCTGAGTCTAGCCTTTCCCTATCCTTTATACACATTCCATCATAGAAGTATTGAATTAGGAGATGATCTGCTACCCCATGGGTAGGGCAAATATCTTGAAGCTCTCTAAACCTTTGATGATACTCGCTCAAACTTTCTCCTCCCCTCTGCTGAACGGAAACTAAGCTTTTTCGTGCTGCCCCTGCCTTAGTCGCGTTCCAATATTTATTTAGGAAGGCAGCGGACAAGTCTCCCCATGTTGTTATTGTGTTATGGGGTAAGCTATAGAACCAATTCTTAGCTGAGTCTTCGAGAGACCACGGAAATGCCTTCAGTTTGGCTCTCTCGATTGTTACTCTCACTGGCTTGAGGGTATCGCATTGGAGGTGAAGGTTCCTTAAATGGTTATATGGATTCTCATTTGAGTGGCCATGAAACTTGGTTAAGTTGGCAATGATGTTCGTCTTGATAGACCAATCATTAGCCATCGGGGGTAGATTAATACAGGAGTAGGTCACTCGTTCTGCCCCCCTATTTTGTTCTCTCATCGTCTGTTCTTCTTGGTTTTCTTCCATGTTTGGTATTGGATTCTCAGCTGGGTCCTGATCTTGGCCTAGACTGTTGCTGGAATCAGTTTCTGATTGAGTTCCCAAAAATTCACCAACGAATTTCCTCTTAGATTTCTTTCTGATTTGGGTTTCGGTCCTTGTAAGTTCTGGATTCAAAGGTAGTAGTTCTTCCTTTGAGGACCTGGTCATCAACTGCGAAAGACAAAAATAAAAATAAAAATAACAAAACTACAAAATACACCGTCAGAAGATCCCCGGCAACGACGCCAAAATTTGATTGCGTGTCGAGGGCATCAAATTTAGTTGTAAAAAGATATAGAAAATGGGGTAGGAATACAACTTATCACTCGTCCACAAGGGACTTGTAGATTGCAATAAGAGGTTCGTCCGCAAAGATCTTGGTGGTGTATTGTAGTCTTGACTCGACTTCCTCGTCACTGGAGTTGAGGGTATTTTTGTTCCTGATGATTAAGATAGACAAAACGTAAAAAGAGAATAAGCTAAAACAAAGTAAGGAAGCAATCTTGGGCAGAAGTGAATCTTAGCTAAGATTGCTGGTTGAGATTTGGGTGGAACTTTCTTGAGTCAAACTCCTAGCAAGGGTGAATTCGTAAGCACTAGGCTTGTTTCATCGATCATCGACTCTAGATTTTCTCCTTCTTTCTCATAACTCTGCTATGGATTGGGAGGAACCCCTTTCCAATCCTACTTTCCTCCTATTCAAATCACTAGGAGGGTACCTCCTTTCTAGTGATCCTAGCCAGTGGACACCTTGCTGGTTAAAGGGTTTATCCAATTGGCTGCTGGCTTGAGGCACATGCGTTATCCCAATGGCGCAGGGAAAGACAAAGTCTAGGCTAAGCTACTCCAAACTCGGAGCCCTGGGTCGTCAATCTGGTTAGGCCTAGATCAATTCAAGTTCACTAACCCCTGCGAGGTTAGCTACCTACTTCGTCACTTCGGTTTCGCTCGTCCCCTTAGTGACTGGTTGCAAATTCGTCGTCTTGGCTGAGATCGATCAAGTCTTAGCCTAGACGGGAACCGGTTTGTTAAAACGGAACTTCAACTGAATACGAATGAGAGGATGATTCAGAACAACTCAGCCTCATGATTTACAAGCATGCTCACTCGGCCCTTACCAAGAATTAAGTGCTTTAGCTACTAAACATATTAATTAAAGAAATAAAGGGAATAATTGAAGAACATGAAATATAATTAAGATGCGATATTTCTGAAGGAAAATCACAGTAGATGTTTACAAAACAGAAGAAAGGAAGATGGAAGAAGATGCGTAATTGACAGCCTTCCCTTACCTTAAATAAGGTTAGGGTCCCCGCCCATCACGTCTCTTACCAAACTCCTTACTTCAAATTAACTAGAAAGTAGGGATAAGGATCCCAATTGTTTTTAAATACTAAAGATATAATAATAAAAACATAATAATAATGCATTTTTATTCAAATAGGATTACATCCAAAAAAAGTCTTCAAGTGGATGTAGCAGCCAGCTGGTCCTCAATATGTGATCCCGCTTCCATGAGTCCATGCCCAGCACGCTTCCACCGCGCAGTCTTAGCCAAGACAAGCGGTTAAGACTGCCAGTCTTCGCTCCAGCACTAGATCTATCCAGAACCGGTCTTGCCCAAGATTCTTCAAAAGAAGCCAGATTGACGTGAAAAAGTGGAGTTTCTGCCACGAACAAGGAACTTTGAAGTGATAGAAATGAGTGAAATATAACGTCAATCACATAAAAAATGCATTCATCCTAGTTCAACACATTTGCAACTTTGACCCATACAAAACCTAGCCCAATACAAATATCCTAAAAACGAAATTCATGACATAAATCAAAAAAGAAAAGTACCATGTGTTGTCGGCGGCGATTGATGACGGATGAGATGAGTTGAGGGAGAGGGAGATAGTGAGCTTCTGTCGGCGGCTATGGAGGAGGATGGGAGTGAGATTGACAGTGATGGTTGGTGACGGTGGCGATGGGTTTGAGAGGAGAAGTGGGTGTGTCGATGGCGATGGGTTTGAGAGGAGAGGTGGGTGTGTCGGCGGCGATGGAGGAGGGTGAGGCTGTGGCGGTGATGGGTTTGAGAGAGGAGATGTGGGTGTGAGTGATTGGTTTCTATTTGCTCTGTTGCGATTTAGGGATTGAGACTTGAGAGTGAGAGTGAAGAAGAAGAGAGGAGATGCGAAGGAAGAACAACAATTGAAGGAAGGAGTAATTAAAAGTGAAATTTTGGTACGGTAGGTTCGGTAATATCGAACCTGCCAAAATCCATACCGTACCCGTACCGAAATACCGAACAGTAAATTCGGTGGGAAAAATACCGTCCGAATTTGCATTATTTCGGTTCGGTTCGGACGGTATTTTGGTACGGTATTTCGGTGGACACCCCTAAGCTTGGTGACTTGGATCCCACATCTTTTGTATTCAAACTGGATAATAGTATCGCTATAAACATAGCCAATCGCAACATTTTGAAGAACGACCATTAAGTTCTTAGACAGTTTTCTGGATAATCAGATGATAACTCCTTGCTCGGGATTGCATGTGGATTCAGCCTTTGAAATAGCTAAATCGCTTCTGGACTTGGTCAGATTGCCAAGGAAAGACGGGTTCAGGGTGAACCTTGAGACTGGTTGTTTGCAGATGCAAGGTATTCTGCAAAGAAGCCAACTCATTGTATTGACCATTTTAAAACTTTCCAGATTCGCTCCTTGACTGCTCTAGACGATGAGGCGTCCTCTAAGCTGGGGATGGCCAGTTACTGATGTGATTTGTTCATGAAGTATGACTTGAACATAATCTGGCCCACATATTAGAGGCCTGATCTCCACCGTACGATCATGGTGCCTATATACGGAGAGATCTTGCAGAGAATGATTGTGGTGATCAAATTCAAAACATGACAATTTTGACCATGTTTGAATTTGAATTTGCAGTTGGGGGCCATGTAGGGCGTAAATATCATTGTAGCACAGAGTCAGAATGCATTAAGTATGTGGATTGGGGTCCCTGAAGAACACACATCTATCATTGTTATGTTCCTTCACTAAGATGAAGAATTATTGGCGAAGGGCATCTGGTGACAACAAAGGTCTCCTCTTTTCCGCTGAATAGCGATGATCTGAATGCAAGGGGAGGATGGACATAACGAGCTATTTGTGACAAATTGCCGATCCCTATGTCTTGCCCCCGATAGAAATGTGTTCAACCTTTGATGCTCTCTGACACCTTTTTTCTGGTCGTCATTTCAACTGCTTGCCCCTCAATTTTAGTCTCATTGCACCTGAAACAAAAGGGGGAATTACATAATAAGTTTGGAGGGAAGGATATCCAAAGTTCTGAATTAAAAATTAAAACTTGACAAAAATAGAAATATTTGAAAAGAACATGTGGGTTGCCTCCCACGAAGCGCCCCTGTTTATAGTCGTAGGCTCGACTAATGTACAAAAATATTTGAGATATTCCCTTTGAATGAATGAGCTGAATGGGTCCACCATAAGCCTGAAGAGCATTCATTTAAGCTGATGGTTGGGTAGAATCCTTCGGCTAACCCTTCGAAGAAGATCCTTTTGTGCTTGCCCATGTGAAGAACCTTTTTCCTAAAGGCGGAGCAGTTTTCCGGAGCTCAAACACGTAACATCAGGATTGAATCCCTTTAGGCAAGAGTTTGGAGAGGTCAGACTGGGGTTGATACAATTTGTCCCAGTTGCTACAAGATATTCATAAATTTCCCTTACTGGGGCTGGAAGGAGTGCCCATGGTTCCTAGTTTTAGTTGCTTGGTGGGCTTGTACGATCTAGATTGTGTGGGTCGTGGTATTTTTGACAGAGGCGATGGAAAAGATTGCCCATAACTAGGCTGGTGGGAGACGAAGTTGACATCTATCTCCATGATAGGCGATCTCTTGAGTGTTTTTTCCTCTGGAACGGGAACAGCGATCCATCCGGATCTGATTCCTTATTCCACTCTCTCTGCCACTAGGACCATGTCAGGAAAGCTATTGGATGGATTGGAGATGAGATGAGTGTTGTAAGGAGCTTGGGAGGGGCTTGCAAAAACTAATATGAATTCTCTGTCGCTCGAATGAGGAGATTTCAATGAGTCGTCACCCATTCGTTGATTCTCTTCTCCAAGTTCTGCAGATCAGAACGGTCCGGAGTTAGTTCCATGTTGAACTTGTATTGCTTGCAGAAGGCATCAGACAAATCTCTCCCAGTCCTGATTCTATTTCCATCCAGACTCACGTACTAGGGCAATGCATGCTTGACCAAACTCTCTAAGTGGATCAGTAGCGGCTCATTATGGATCGCCTTGGCCATCTTATTGCAATAGATCTTGTGATGAGTTTCGAGACTCCATCCTAGTATACTCTCCGAATTTCGGGATTTTGAACTTCGAGGGCATGGTTATCCCCAACACCATGCACATATCCTCAGGTCCTCTAGGATCACAAGGATCAGCCCCCCCAACAACCCTCACTCCTTCTTCTAACAAGCTCAACCTTCCAATGCTCAGCCCTTCTACTTTACCAGTAGTTGACGGATATCCAAAGGAGACTCGTGGCTGTATCTGATTGCTCTAGAGGGTTGAGTTCCCGAAGGTCCAGGAATTGTGAATTGAGTGGAATGACCCTATTGGAAGTGCTGGGACTCTGGATAGATCATGGGACGACTCTGAGGCGGGAGGAAAAATTGAGATTCGGGGTGGATCTTTTTTTTGTCGAGATCGAGAATGGGCCCAGTCAGAAGAGGATCAAGAGTTGTACCACCTTGTTCGAAGGTGATAGTGGCAGTGTTCGGAATAACTGATGCGATGTGCTGAGGAGTAAGGAAAAAGGGCTGCCATGAACCAGATGATGATGGGGCACGGAAGTACCAGCGACCACAGATGAAGCGGTTGGTCCCATTGTTTGACAAGGCAGAAAATCAATTATTGCCTCATCTCTCGTTCAGCCATTTCCATAGCGGCTCGAATATGTTCTTCTGATTCGGCTATCTTTGCTTTCAATGTCTCCTCCGTCTTACCATGCTCTGTCATCTTGCGCATTTGCAGTCTAGTCATATGAATCTTGCGAGGAATAGTTTGCTTTTGAGGATCAATGTTTTCCCTGAAAAATAAACAAGTGAAATAATTATAAGTTTAAGCAATGATTTAATTATGTATGCAAAAGGTCATCCCGAGGTCTTCACGCTGCGAGAGAAAGAGAGGGTAAGTACAATAACAACGATAATATAGGCATCATAAAAAAATCACAAATATAGAGAATTATGGAAATAATTGAGGTAAAATTATAAACATGGGAAAATCGTGAAAGAATTTGCATATGAAAAATTGCAAAATTTTTCTGCATACATGGAAAAATTTACACAGAGAATTTTTGGAAACGTTTGTCAATGTGAAAAATCGGGGGAAAAGTTGTACCCGTGGAGCAATTTACGGAGAAATTGCACACGTAGGAAATATTACGAAAATCATGGAATTTTTTGGAGAAACGTGACTCAGGTGGAAAAACTGCGAAAATATTTAATACACGTGGAAAACTGAGGACAAATTTGACACACGTGGAAAAATTGTGGAGAAATTTGGAAGCGTGAAAAATTGTACACGTAAAAGATTGCGGAAAAATTTGTGGATAGTGAGAAATTGTAAAAAAAATTGTAAACATGGAGACATTGCATGAAAACTTACAAATATGGAGAAATTACGAAAAATTATAAATGTGACAAATTTACGGAAAAATTTGCCAAAGTGGAGATTTTACGGAAAAAATTTCCATCATGGAAAATTTGCGGAAAAAGATTTCCAATGTGGAAATTCACGAAAAAATTTATAAATGTGGAGAAATTGTGAAATTAGTGGTAAAATGTGTAAAAATTTGAGAAATCATTTGTAAAATGGGAAAAATTTGAGAAATCAGTTATGAAAATGGAACACAGTCACAATATACTCATTTCAATATGATTCATATGCTCGGGTGACATCTACTACTTCTAACTGGCTAGAAGGCTCCCGGACGATACCATAGAAGTGGTCCCTCAGTAAATGGATACGTGATTGCTTACCGAAACATCAAAGAATCGGGGCGCTCACCCATTTAGGGGTTCAAGTCCGAGTTTAGCGTTCGTGAAAGCTTACCAGGGCGTGGGCCCCAGGACTTCACTACTAACCTCCTAATCTTAATTGGAAATGCCCAGCAATAGGGATTATGCGTGGATATGCATATGCAATGACAGTTTATCAAAGCGAGTAACACTGAATCATATGAATAATTTATTAACAAATAAATACACGAAGAACAATAATCACGCATAAAGAATCATGTGACAATACAACAATTTTACATCAATCAGATACAAATAATCATGTACAAAAATCATATGGAACAAGTTTAACAAAAAAGTAAACACCTCAAAAATAATTCCAGCTCCGACCCTAAAGGTCATCCCTAGTGAAGTCGCCAAACTGTCGCACCCCCTTTTTCGTTGAAAACGAGTTTAAGGTTCGGGATGGATGCTAAGCATAAATGGATGCTTCACATAATGCAATGAAGTCGCCACCCTATTTTCTAAGGTTTAGGGAGCCTATTTGTCAGGCATAAAAAATAAAAACTAAGGCGAGAAAGGTCGGAACCCGAGAACAGTGGTTCGGGGTCGATTTATGGACTCGGGAAGGTGTTAGGCACCCGAGTCACACCCTAAAAGGTTACCGGAGAAAGAGGTGTTTAATCATGTTTGAAAAATAAAAAGTCCTAATTTAGCAATCATGCCCAATAGATTAAATCTTAACAATTTAAATAATTATGCATACGAGCGTAATATACGGAAAAGCGTGATTAAATAAAAGGGTGAGAAACGTTTACTTGATAAAGGGTACGGGCGATTATACCCTTTTTGACCGAGGTCATGAAGCGTACTTGTGAAGGGTATCGATTGATTTGCCCTACAATGCCGAGATTATTAGTTTGGGGAAAAATGATAATCGAAAAACAAATAAATATTTAGTGACTTGTTGCGAGTGAAATAATTAATTTAACAATTAAATGCGAGCAGAATAATTATTTAAATATTCGAAAGCATGCAAAAATAATTAATTACATGGTTCAAGCATGTGCTTAATTGATATCAAAATTATTAAACAATTTAACAATTAAACGCAAGCGAAATAATTAATTTAAACATGCGATAGCATGCAAATATAATTAATTACAGCATAAGCATACGATTAGTTGGCACGCAAAATGATGTACGCATGTGAAATAATTAATGTTGATGATTGAGCGCAAGCAAAATAATTAAATATGCGAGAGCATAATAAATAAACAGTACAACCATGCAAGCATACAGAAAATAAGTAACAGTACTAGTGCGGAAATAAATAGTACAAACTTACAAACAAAGCAAAGTTAATAAAAACGACAAGCCAAAAAGTTGGGCCAGCCCACTGGCCCACGAATGGGCCCATGCCTATAGTTGTGGGCCAAAAGGCCCAACATGCCAGCCCAGCTGGGTTGGCCTTTCCTTCACCGCGTGGGCTGCTAGGCAGCCCACTCTTCTCCTCCAGCTGGGCCAGACACGGCCCAGCTCTCCCTCTGTTGCTTTCTTTCCCTTTTCTTTTATTCCTTTCCCTTTTCTCAAACGCACACTCCTCTCCTTTTTCCTTTCTCTTTTCTTTATTTTTCTTTTCTTTTCCCGACAGCTATGTTGTCCTTCCTTTTACTCCCCTGTTCTTTCTTCTTCTTTCTTTTCTTGTTTGGATTGATTGGTTAGGTAATTGGTTTTGGATTGATTTTCGGTGGAAACGGCGGTGTGTGGTCGGGATTTGTTTCGGTGTGTGATGCGGTAATGGCTGCGGGATGCAGCGGTGGGTGATGCGGTGGTGGCTGTGGGATGCGGCAGTGGTTGATACGGTGGTGGCTGCGGGATGCGGCGAGGTGTTGGGATTGATTAGGTGGCCGATTGAGCGGTGGCAACAGCGATGGTTGTGATGGGTCAGCCGCGGTGGTGATTTGGCGTGGCTGGTTGGGCAGCAGCGGTGGCTGTGGCATGGCTGCGGCGATGGCTGGTTGGTAATTTTAAATCGGTATTGGTCTTGCGGAGGATGGAATTTTCAAATTGGGTGTCTTGATTTTAATTTTTCTTCATGTTGGAATTCTTGGCTATTTATAGAGGGAGAAATGGAGATTGAGTGATGGATCAGGGAATAGAGATGATGATGATGATGGTTAGATAGTAGGCTTGGAAAATGGAGAGGGTGAGGCTCGAGGAGATTTGCTGAGAGAGGATGGATGAGTTGAGAGGAAGTAGGCTTTTTGAAAAATGGAGAGGGAGAGATGACGAGTGATGGGAGTTGGACGAGGGAGGTGAAGAAAAATAGAGATGGCTATGTTTTTAGGCAGAGAGGCGAGGGTGCAGTGAATTAATTGGTGATGGGAGCGGGTGTGAGGGAAAGATGATGAATGTTTATTTTATTCGGTTCGAGCAGATGGTACGGGAAAGCTTGCTCAAAACCAATGAAAAATTCGAATAAAAAATACCAATATATCAAATAAAAAGCAACAGACAAGATGATGCGAGTAAAAGATGTAAAACATGAAAAATGGGCGGGAATGCTCGCTCTAGGATACAAGCGAAAAAAAACATTAAAATGCGACAAAAATATGAAATGACGGGAAATGCGATGAAAATGATAAATAGTAAATAAACGTCAATAATAAATATAAATAAGGTTAATAATATGACGAATGAAGAGAAAAAAATGAATATGAGGTGACGAAAGGGTTAAAATCCAAAATCGGGTAGCAACACCCCCAAATTCCATCAATTCTTGGGCCGAAATGTCCAAATGCTTCACCGAAAAATATTACCCATCAGAAATGGCTAATGTAACTCGCAAGCAGTTGGTGTCTATAGTCTAGAGGAAAGAAGAAGATTTTGGCCAGTACCATCAGCGCTACAAAAAGATGCAAGCTATGAGCCCCTCACACAACCTTACCGAGCACGCCCTCATCCAATATTTTTGTGAAGGTCTCAAAGCTCGTGACAAGGCATTGCTCAACGCCGCTGCTGGTGGTGCTATCACCAGACTCACACCTGCCGCCGCTAAGGCCACCATAGAGTTAATGGCAAGGAATTGCATACCCGAGGAAAGCAATCATCCAGGGCAAGATGCCCAAGTGGCCGCGATGCAGACCCAATTGACCGCTATGATGGGCTTGCTCCAGAACATGGCCCCTGGACAGTTAGTTCAGATCAAGGCCTGGCAGATTTGCAACTTGACCGATCATCCTACAGATGCGTGCCCCCATATCCCTAATGAGATCCAAAGTATCAACGCCATCGGTAATTACAATCAGGCCCCATATGGACAGAACTACAATCAGGTGTGGAGACCATCAAACTCTGGTTAGTCCAGCCATCAGCAAGCGACTGGCCCAGGACAACCGATGCAGCATAATCAGTACATGAATCAGGCCCAGCCACCTTTCAATGTCCAAAACTTCAATCCTAGACCTACCCATCCCAACAACCAACAACCTTTCTATCAGACCGATCAGGGCTAGACCTCCACTTCATCTGCCCCACTAGTTGATGAGGTAGCTCACTACAGGAACGTCATCACTGATCTACAAAAACAAATGAGTATCATGGCCGCGGACATGAAAGAATTGAAAAATAAAGGCAGATTGCTCGGCCAAACTGAGGCCAACCCAAAGCACAATGTGTGTGCTATGACTCTTCGCAGTGGCTACGTCTTACCCCCTCAAGAGCATCTAGGCCTCGATGTCGAAAAATCCTTCCCAGAGCATCTAGGCCTCGACGTCGAAAAATCCTTCCCAAAGCATCTAGGCCTCGACGTCGAAAAGTCTCCTGAATCTGAAATCTTGCCCAAGAAAATACCCAAAGCCAAGTTCATTGGGCCTAAACTCCCGGAAGTGATGGAGGACCGCATTAGATCCCTAAGAGGGATGGCCACATGAGGTGACACAAGCCCACAAGAATTCACCCAAGAGTATATACACAAGATCCTTGAGCCACCCTTTCCTCAAAGGCTCGTCAAGACTAAGAAGAAGGAAGAGGATCGCGAAATCCTTGATATGTTCAGCAAAGTCCTCATCAATATCCCACTTCTCCAGGCCATCAAAAACGTGCCTCGCTATGCCAAGTTTATGAAAAATTGGTGTGCTAACAAATGTGACATGATAAGTGTGAAAAAGATTTGCGTAGGTGGGAATATCTCGGCCGCGATCCAGTGAAACCTACCACTGAAGTGCAAGGATAAAGGTATGTTCTCCATCCCATGTAAAATCGGTACTACTGATATTGGTAGAGCTATGTGTGATTCTGGTGCAGGTATTGACGTCATGCCCTTGACATTATACAACAGTCTAGGCCTTGGACCCCTCAAGCCCACCGAGACCACGATCCAACTAGCTGACAAATCTGTCATCTACCCCAAGGGGGTCGTTGAGGACGTCTTGGTCCAAGTTGGTGATTTCATCTACCCAACCGATTTCTACGTGATTGATATGGGGAATAGGCAATCTGTCAAGGCCTCGGACATGTTCTTAGGTAGACCATTCCTTAGCCAAGATCGACGTCCATGACGCCTCTATTACTCTTGAGTTCGACGGGGAGACCATAAAGTTCAATATGCTTGATGATATGAGAGGCCCCACTGAGTTTTCTAGCGTGAACTTTGTTGATATTGTTGAGCCTGCTGTTACTAATGTTTCTAAACTTGCTACTGATGAGTTTCTACAGCTTGCCCTAGACAGGAGCATTCCGCCCGCCGCACTGGACCCTTTGGTCTTGACACTTGTGACTTCAGAGCACTCAATTGTTGATATTGTTGACCCTATTGTTACACAAGTTTCTGATCTTAACGCTGACAACTCTGCACATCTTGCCCTCGACAGGAACATCACTACAAATTCAGTGTCTGCCCCTTCTTTTGTGCAGGGCCCTAAGTTGAAGTTGAAGAGCTTGCCCTCGCACCTCAAGTACGCCTACCTTGGCGAACATGACACACTCCCGGTGATCATCTCTAGCAAGCTTGATCCAGATGCGGAGCGCGAGCTGGTGTCGACACTCAAAGGATACCACAAGGCCCTTGGATGGATGGTCGTCGACGTCAAGACACTTGACCCAGCCCTTTGCACTCCTCAACTAGCCATTACTCCAGCTGTCGACATGACCACTTTTGAAAAGGAAACCCCCGCCTCAACTGCTACTGCTACTTCCTTGACCATCGAGGGCAAGACGCTCAATGATAACCCAACTCCACAACCTGCCCAAGACACAGCCAAGACTAGCACTCACCACAATAAGTTGCTCCCTACTAAAACCTTCGATACTGGACAAAAGGTTTTACTTTACAATTCTTGTCTGAGGCTATTTTCCAGAAAGTTGAAGCAAAAGTGGACCAGCCCTTACCTTGTCAAGAAGATGAATGATCATGGTGTGGTTGCGATCCAGAATATGGACACAGGCCTTATTTCCAAAGTGAGTGACCATAGATTGGAGCTATTCCACGAAGGTTTCCACCCTCTGGTGGCAGACCCACCAGCCTTGCCCTAGACGTCTACCATCGTCCGGGCCTGGACGAAAAAGATGGCCGGTCAAGGAGGCATTTCATCGCGCCTCATTTTATTTTTTCGTCATATCTCTCTTTTTTAAATAATTATTTCCATTATTCCTTTCTTTTATTTTATTATATTTGGTTTTTATTTTTATTATTATTATTTTCTTATGTATTATTCCTTTATCTCCTTTTAATTTCTTTTTCCCCCCTTTGTTTTATTTTTCCCTCCTCTCCGCATCCTTTTCAAATTTTGAAAGGATGCTCCTTTCTTTTTGCAGATGGGAATCCGCGTCAGCGCGTCATCCATAGGCGACCAACCAGTGCGCGACACGTGGCACGAAATCCATCTCACCCACTCACAACGCGCCGCGTGTTTTCAACGCGTCATCAGCCAGTCAACGTTATCCATACGCGTTGACCAATGAGCTCGGGCCACGTGGCACGCAATCCGTGCCGCCCACTCATGAAGTGCCACGTGTCATATCATTATCCAGAATCCGTGTCAGCCACTCACGGCACGCCACGCGGCAGCTCTCCATCCAACGCGCCTTATCCAGAATCCGTGTCGGCTAACCAGCGCGCGACACGTGCCCGCCATTGCCTCGCTCAATCCTGTCACGCCACGTGTCACCGCGTCATCAATATTCTAATCCAACAGATTAAGAAAGTATATTTTTTCCTTCAAAAGATAACAAAATATGATATTATAACGTATTATTATTTAAAAAATATATATACATAAATATTAAATTATTTAAGTATGATTTTGTAAAATTTGTAATGATAAGGAATTATTTTTCTTTAGCTAATTATGTGATTTTTTTCATACATAAACATGAAGAAAAATAGTTTTTCCTTAATTCATAATTTTTAATTAAATATTAAACTTAATTTTTTTTATTGAGTTTGAATTTTTAAAGAAAAATTCATTAGTGGTTGTTTTAAAATAATTACATAATTATTTACAATATTTGGAGAACTGAAATAAAAATAATATGAAATATCATTTTAAACAGTTAAATTTTAATTTATAAAAGTAATTTACTTAATTGAGTTAAAATTGTTTTAATTCTAAGATTTTAAAATTAATTATTTCAGAATTAATACTGAATTTTTCTGTCTACACCTATATTAGAATATCACAATACTAATATATTGCCTACAATATAATTTAAGCACCATAGAAAAAAATTATGTTAATCCTATTTTTGGAGACATTATTAAAAAAATTATATTATATCAAAAATATATATGTGTGAAATACATTTTTGTATATAAATATTATATTTTAATATTTCTAAATAAATTCTGCACGTGCGTGCACGTGCCAAAATAACCTAGTATATCAAATACATGATGTGAGCTAAGTGTATAATATAAGTGCTTTTGATTCATTTCTTAGTTATTAACTAATTATCTACTTATAGTCGGCCACACCATAAGGGAAACTTAATAATTAATTATATAGAAAGGATTTATTTGGCTTGATGAGCCTTCTGAGTTTAATTAATTAAAATTGAGTTTATGTTGCAATTTGGAGAATTTTATTAATTTTTGTGTTGGAGTGAATGATATATATCATCACTCTCCAACATACCCAATTAATTAAAGAGATGGGCAAATCGATATTGAATTGAAGAATAAGTATTAATTCTAATAAAAGTAAGAGTTCTATCTAAGAAATAACTCTAATAACTTAAAAAATTGATTAATAAATACAATAAATACATTATATCCAGCGAAATTACACGAATTCTTCTCCGTATTAAGAGTAATGTAGAAGACAACTCTACTTTTGCCAAAAGAATCTTGAATGCCATTGCTTAGCTTTTAATTCAACTCTAAACTTGTTCTGTTTATATGCATTGTTGGAAAGTAAGGTTGATTTCATTTTGAACTGATTAAAATTCCGTCTGTCTAGGTTCGTCTTTCTGCAAATTGCTTCTGCTCCTTAAAAAACTATCATGTGTTTGTTGGTGCTGTGTGATGTTCAGCCATTTTCCATTTTTAGTTATTTAACATAAATCAATAAATTGAATAATAAAGAATATGAGCAGTAAGAACAGTAAAACTTGAAAGCAACAAAACAATTGGTTGCATCCCTCTGTCTCACAGCTACCACGCTTGGGTGTGCTACATGTACCCAGATGCCTGAGATTCTCCCACACGAAGGAGACCAATTTATATTCACCAGTGCAAGGGACATAAGGAGAGGGTCATGGCGTTCCTGTGGATGCTCTTATGCGGTTCAGGCACAGCCAAGCTCTGCCTAGTGGTTGTGAACAAGTGATTCCTCCCCTTGATTACCATTAGACAATAAACCTCAGGCCCATGTAACAACAGCTCACACACACTAGTAGAGTTGTATTATCATTCAGTGTAGGTAGTGTACACACACACTAGAGAGTACAATACGATAAACACAAAGTCAGTACAGGTTATTAGCAATAGGATAGATCAAAGCTTATCACGACAGCGTGATAAGGAACCAGAATGTTCCGGTATAATGGTTGTGAATCGAGGGCAGACTTGGGCCGAAGTTGTTGTTACATGAGCCAGAGGTTTATTGTCTAATACTGGTAGCGGAGCCAAAACCAATAGTACTACTCCTACGTGGGCCCTAATTGAAGAAACCCTTAATTTCAAGAAAGGCGACACCTCATGATCTTTCACACCAATAGTTACCTAGCTAGCCATACAAATATACTCCACTACGATAAATATACCCTAAAAGCTAAAACTAGATAAATTAGATACAGTAGCTGAATTTATTTAATTATTTTATTTATTTTGCAAAGTGACTTAGTACTAATTTAATACCGTTGATTTGCTTTGATCTCTAAAAATAGGGTAAACAAATTTATTCAGATCCGAATTACTAATTGAATTTATTCGAATTCGAATCTGATCAAATAATTGCAATTATAGCACGATTGAAGGAGAAAAAGATTTGGTATCTAGATTGAACCGAATTCGATTCAATCCGACTAATACTCACCCCTACTTCAAAATTCATAAATTTATTTTCAGGAGCGCATAGCATGTTTTATGGAAACGAACAGTAATTATATTAGTTTCATGTGTTTCTTCAAATTGATTCAACCAAATAAATCCTTGGGTTTCTTTTTATTTCCATCTCCTTAGGTTTCCTAGTAGCTGTTTCTTTCTTGTAGGATTCTGCCATGAATGTGTGCTTCGACAGCATTTTTGTTTTAAACAGTAATGTTAATCTCCTAGCAAGTCTATATGAAGAAGGCCCAAATCCGAAATTTGCTGCTTGAATATGGTACAGGTGTTGTTCTGAATATAATTCGGTTCCAAAAGAGATTGTTCGAGTATGGTCGGGTTTTGAATAGGGTGATTTTTTTAACATAATTTTTTCTTAGAGACATGAACTAAACATGAATAAATTCATTTGACTGCAACTAATATTAATTAAATATTATAAAAGAAGCACCAATAATCTAAAAGAAATTGACATCTTTTAAACTAACTGAGTTAAGTACTGTAAAAAAGATATATGTAAAAAACTGCATGACCCTAGTCTTCACCTACTAGTTATTTATAGATAGATATAGAAATGTGAAGAGAGAGTTGAATCCAGGCCCATATATAGATAGGCTTCATACATCCAGGCCCATGTTGCGGGGTTAAAGTTGAATGAAAATCATTTATGAATAAAAAAATTAAATTAATCATCTAAAAGTTTAATTAGAACTTTTTTTAGAAATATAAGGAGTAAATTAATCACATAATAATTTGATTGAAATTTTTTAACGAACCAATGAACTAAATTAAACATAAAGATTAGTGATAACTATTAAGGCAACCTTAAGGGCATTTCCGTAAATCTGAACCCTGCCGACGATGGAGATCCGCAAGTCTTGCTGAACGACTAAGCTATAGCTACAGGACCTTGAAGCGGTTACTGGGATGGTCGACTTCAGCCGGGGGGGGGGGGGGGGGGGCGGGGGGGGAGGGGAGGTCTCACGCGTCTCATAACGCACGGCATCATCCCATCCCAAGAGCCTATAGGGCTATCGTCCCCGGCATGATCATAGGTATCGCCCCCGATACCCTCCTCGGAGACATCAACCTCGACGTCCTCTCAGGTATCGCTGATGACGTCAGGATGAGGTATCGCCCATGACGTCATCAGAAGTGACGTCACACCTGGGTAACGCCTTTACGTCCAGCTATCGCCTCCAGTGGCCTACAAATACCCCCTAACGAAAATTATCAAGTAAGCTAGAATTCACGACTAGAAACGCTGCTATTTTTCAAAACTCTTACTGACTTAAGCATCGGAGTGTCTACGCCGGAGCCCCCCTCCAGCGCTTTGCAGGTACATCCGACGTGGATCGCCGCCGTTCCGATCAGACACGACCTCGAATCTTATCAAATGGTGCTTTCGTTGAGAGCTTTGGTATATTAAGTGAGCGTCCTTAATAGCCAAGCTCCGTTTAGTCAGAAGATTGGAACGGTCATGACCACAGGATCGGAGCCGATTCGATCATCATCCTCTAATATCCCTTTCTCAATCCGCAGACAGTTATTCCCTTTTGCTACTGCTGATCTCTCTATGACGTCGCAACCAATTATTTCGGGATCTCTGGACCGTTCGGTCGGAATTGCAGGGGGACTTGTCTCCTCACAAACGGTCATTTCGTCATCTCAGACAGCGGGATCCGATTTCTCCACTCCTCTTTCGGGGGGATCTATACTTAATCATGACCATCCTTTTGCAATGGAAATAGCGGCCCTTCGTTCTCGGTTGGAATATTTGACTGAAATGGCCGCAAAAATCACGCCTGGTGCTTCTGGATCTAGTCTCCCTCCCCGCGTCATGTTCACACCATCTATTGTCGCTGATCGACCTTTATCACCGTTGTTTCCAGAAAACCTCCAGATGCCTTTGTCCGCGGGAGATCCTCCGGTTAGTGTTGTGTAGTTCACTCAAGGAAGAGTAGAGGCTTACGTACCACAGATGCCGCAAGGTCTCCTCCCGCAGGGAGATAGGCAACTTAAGGGGGTTAGGAACCGGTGGGACGGACGGAGGGAAGGAGCCAACAAGAGTTTGTCTCCCGAATACAGTGAAAGATCCAGTAGTCGAAGGTATCGAAGTCGATCACCCAGGAGTCACAATCGATCTCCTAGGCGACATCTTACGCCAGAACCGCGAAATAGGGGGCGTCAGGCTGAAATATCTCCGCCGCGTCATGCGCGTGAAATTCTTGATGATACATCGGGCCACCCATTTAGCCGCCGTATAAGGCGTCACAGGGTCAGTATACGCGTGAAGCTTCCCACTGATACTTATGATGGCACCAAGGATCCCATTTCGCATATCAATAAAGTGAAGGATTTTGTTCAGTTTCAGACCCACAGTGATGCGGCGTTGTGCCAAATATTTGTTATGACATTGTCGGGTGTTGCGCGTCTCTGGTTTGAGGGTCTCCCTGGTGGATCCATTAGTAATTTCTCACAGTTCGAATCTAAATTCCGGAGCAGATTTAGTACGGCGATTCCAATCAGGAAATCTGCCGCCGCGTTATTTGACATACAACGAATGCCTCAAGAAACCTTAAAGGAATTTCTCAGCCGTTTCGATTTGGAAATGTCATTAACGCCGAGCGTTACTATTGATTTTGCTATAGAAGCCCTGAAAAGGAATTGCCGCTACGGAAAGCTGAAAGACGCGCTCATGGTGGACCCTCCAGTGACTTTAGACGCGTTGAAACTTAAAGCTCATAATTATGCGAAAATGGAAGAAGAAGAAAACAGAGATAGGACGTATAACGTGCCGCACGGGACATCTCAAATTACCGCTACTCCCGCAAAGCCCTTTCTTGACGATCATTTTATCGACAATTACGCCAGGTGGAAGGATCATATCCCCAAAGCCTCCAATAGACAAAAGGGTCATCCTTCGAAGGGAAAGACCGGTGGTTCCCCCACTCGACGTCAAGGGGATTCTTATAAAAATCGGACATACGACCCAGATTTTCCTTCCCTTAATGTACCAAGGGCAGAGATTTTAGCGATAGTGGAGCAACGAAATCTTCCCATCCGCTACCCTGCGCCTACAAAACCAGGAGTCCTTCTAGGGAGAAGGGAAAATGCTTATTGTAAATTCCACAAAGCCAGGGGACATTCCACAGAAGCGTGCAGAGAATTAAAATTGGCGATAGAACGTCTGGTGGAAGAAGGATATTTAGGAGAATTCGCCACCCAAGTAAGAGAAGATGCCAGAAATAATCCCATGAAAAGGACGGCAGATGAACGACCAGTTCCTCCTCGCGTTCCGCAGAAGGATAATGCTCCCGGAGGAAAAGATAGGGAAAATTTTACGGTTGACGACGAGTACATCCCTATGATTAACATCATCGCGGGAGGAACCCCTTATATGGATGAATCAGAGCAACCGACCACCGCGAAAGGAGAAAAACGTACACGGGATGGCACGACAAAAAAAGGAGGTTCGATAGGCATTTTGGATCGAATGATATTATCCTTTTCCGAAGAAGACGAGAAAGGCGTTGTCTATCCGCACAATGATACATTGGTGGTTACGCCCGTCATCGCCAGTCATGGAATCAGAAGAACTCTTATTGATAACGGGAGCGCGGTGAACCTCTTTTCGCTGGAAGCGTACAATCTCATGAAACGCCCTGACAACGAGCTAACGCCTAGTAAACGGCCTATAGTCGGCGTTGATGGGGTTCCAATCCCTGTTACGGGGGTAATTACTTTGCCCATATATTTCCGAGAAGACACCTATAAACGATAAGAGAACTTGTTGTTCCTTGTCGTGTATTTAAATTTGCCCTACAATGTCGTACTTGGGCGACCTTTTCTCAACCGCTTCGGAGCGGTGATATCTCAGAAGCATCTAAAAATGAAATACCCCTCCTGGGATGGGGTAGTATCCATAGAGGGCGACCAAAAGCTGGCGGCGGAATGCTACTCGCTCATGACTCAAAAGAGCTGCGATAGGTATGTGTGTATAGCAGCGGACCCCTACGAGCAGGGTGATGAGAAGCGCGCTCAACCTCTAGACAAAATGGTACCCGTTCCAGTAATCGGCATAAAGCAAGTAAGCTTCCTGATCAGCGAAAAACTCAGCCCAGCGGAAAACCTTCAACTGGCCTGGCTACTGAACAAATGTCAAGGAGATTTCGCGTGGAAACCCACAGACATGCCAGGTATATCACGCAAAATAGTCGAGCATCGGCTCAATATGGACCCAGATGCCCGCCTAGTTCAGCAAAAGCGGCGCGCATTCTCTAGTGAAAAGGCGTCGGCTGTGGACAAGGAGGTAGCAAAGCTTCTTGACACAGGGTTTATCCGCGAAGTTCAATATCCCACCTGGCTAGCGAACCCTGTCCTTGTTCCTAAGCCCAATGGGGATTGGTGCATGTGCATCGACTTCACCGATTTGAATGATGCCTGCCCTAAGGATTGCTACCCGCTCCCTCGTATAGATCAGTTAGTTGATCAGACCACCGGGTACGCTTATTTAAGTTCACTGGACGCCAACTCTGGATACCATCAGATCCCCATGGCCTTGGAAGATGAAGAAAAGACTACGTTCCTCAGTCCAAAGGCCACGTACTGTTATACGGCGATGCCGTTTGGGCTGAAGAACGCTGGGGCGACGTTCCAACGTATGGCAAACAGGATATTCGAAGAACAAATAGGGAGGAATGTGGAAGCATACGTTGACGATATATTGGTAAAGAGCGCGAACTTTCAAGATCACCTGCGGGACTTAAAGGAAGTCTTTGACGTAATGAAAAAGTATCGCATGAAGTTAAATCCCCGAAAATGCATGTTCATATTTCAGATGGGAAAATTCTTGGGCTACGTGGTCAGCCAAAAAGGTATCCAGCCTAACCCTTCAAAGGTTAAGGCCATACAAGACATGATATCGCCAAGAACCATTAAAGAGGTGCAAAGACTAACGGGGCGAGTTATCGCCCTCGGGCGATTCATTTCCAAGCAAGGAGAGAAGTGTCTTCCTTTTTTCAAAGTCATACGCAAGAAAGCCTCGTTCGGGTGGACCCCAGAATGTGAGGAGGCATTTGTCGGCCTAAAGGATTACTTATCATCTGACCTACTATTGACAAGACCCGAGGCAGGAGATACCTTATATTTGTACCTTGGCGCTGCGGACGAAGTGGTCAGTGTCGTCCTCGTTCGCGACGATAACCACTCTCATCGCCCGGTCTATTTCATGAGTCACGTTCTGAAGGATGCGGAGTTGCGATACTCCCGAATTGAAAAAATAGCGTTCGCTCTTATTCAAGCTACCCGCAAAATGGACCGATATTTCCAGTCCTATTCTGTTATCGTGCTTACGGACCAACCTCTGAAAAGAATATTTCGAAAGCCTGAATCTTCAGGAAGAATGTTGATCTGGGCGCTTGAACTAGAACAGTATGGATTGAGGTATCAGTCTCGACCGTCCGTAAAGGCTCAGATCCTGGCTGATTTCATAGCGGAATATACCTTTATAGAGGATCCTTTGGCCGGCATACCTGAAGCGGAATGGGGCGATATGGACCTTCCATTTCCGGAAACCTATACGGACCTTTGGATCATCCATGTGGATGGGGCCAAAAACCAAGAGCTAGCGGGAGCTGGAATCTTCATAAATGGGCCGCACGACATGCAAATACGATACGCCATTCGAATCCTACAACCGTTATCTAATAACGCGGCAGAGTATGACGCGTTGCTAGCCGGGCTCAGAATAGGGAAAGGACTTTCTTCTAAAGGGAGGCACGATACTGGAAGAACAGGAGACCTGTGTCTAAAAATCTGTGGTGATTCCA
This sequence comes from Viola odorata, assembly GCA_963691705.1. Lineage (NCBI taxonomy): Eukaryota > Viridiplantae > Streptophyta > Magnoliopsida > Malpighiales > Violaceae > Viola > Viola odorata. The sequence continues at coordinate 60,627,573 of OY829539.1, forward strand.
AGTTGATAATTGACCAGGTCTTGGGGCACTCTCAGGCCCGGGAACCCATCATGATTCAATATCTCGACAAAGTAAAGCGAGAATTATTGGAGATAAAGAAAGAGGGCATGCAAGTCAGCTTCGAGTATGTTCCCAGGGAGGAAAATGCTGAAGCTGACAATCTAGCCAAATTGGCCACGAATCCGGAAGCGTCCATACCCAAAGGCGTATATTATCGTGAGCTATCGGTACCATCCTTCATGGAAGAGCAAGCATCTTTATGTGTGGAAGAGCATGAGAGCGACTGGCGAATCCCCGTAGTCAAATACTTGAAACATGAGGAACTGCCTGAGGATACCGCTGAAAAGAAGAAAGTGCTGAAACAGGCAGCTCGCTGTACGTACTATGACGGGGATTTGATTCGGAGATGTTTTTCTCACCCAGCCGCCAAATGTATAACTGAACAAGAGGGTCTTCACACCTTGCGCGAAATCCATGAAGGGGTATGTGGTATGCACGTATCAGGTGGCACCCTGGCGGCACAAGTCTTCAGATCCGGATTCTACTGGCCCACCATCCGGAGAGATTGCCACAACTATGTGCAAACTTGCCCTAAGTGCCAGGAGTTTGCCAAAATTCCTCGGTGACCTGCTGCTGAAATATCTGAAATTATCGCCCCTTGTCCTTTTGCTAAATGGGGGATCGATATCCTAGGCCCATTCCCAAAGGCAAGGTCCCAACTGAAGTTTGTAATAGTGGCGGTAGACTATTTCACTAAGTGGGCGGAAGCTGAAGCGGTCGCCGCAATCACGGCAGAAAAAACTTGGCGTTTCTTCAAATATCAAGTTATCATGAGGTTTGGCGTGCCTCGCGTCCTTGTCAGCGATAACGGAACGCAGTTCACCAGCCAATTCTTCAAAGACCAGTGCTTAGAATTCGGGATCGAGCAACGATTTTCCTCCATGGCTCATCCGCAAACTAATGGACAGGCGGAAGTGAAGTAACCAATCGGAGCATCCTCAGCGGTATCAAGAAAAACCTAGAAGGGTCTAAAAAGAAGTGGGCTGATGAGCTGCCATACATGATGTGGGCATACCGCATGACCGTTAAGACTAGTACTAGAGAAACACCCTTCGCGTTGGCCTTTGGAACCGAAGCTGTTACACCGGTGGAAATTAGAACCATGAGCCTACGGGTGGCTCACTTTCGAGAGGAGCTGAATGAGGAAAGGTTACGAGCTAACCTGGACGCGTTACCAGAAGTTTGAGAAGAAATCCTTCTAAAAACGCAGCATTACAAACAAAAGATGGCCCGTTATCATAATAGGCGTGTCAAAGAGCGGTTGCTGAAAGCCGGTGACCTGTTGCTCAGAGACAAGCGAGCGGCAGGACAACGTGTGGGAAAACTCAGTCCAAGCTGGAATGGACCATATCGCGTCACCCACGTTGTCAGAAAAGGAGCCTATCATCTAGAGACACTCGATGGTACACCCTTATCCAACTCTTGGAATATCGCTCGTTTGAAATTATATTACCCTAGAATTTAATTTTATCTGCACCTTTGATTTATGTCAACCCTAACCATGACTAACGCTCGATGAGAGAGCTTTCGTGGGTGTTTGTGGTTGCCTTTGTGCAGATAAAAAAGGGGGTATCTTGGGAAGTGAAAAGTCCTATCCTTGTGATGGCCGGTCTTGATCAGATGGCCCACTAAGTGAGGGCACGACCCAACATACCTTGAATTAGCGTCGGATTGAAAGATCCTGGACGCCCCCGGGGGTGAAAAGTCCTATCCTTGTGATGACCGATCTTGATCAGATGGCTCATTAAGTGAGGGTACTACCCGGTATCTTTGGGAGTGAAAAGTCGTTCTCTTGTACTGACCGTTCTCGTGGAGACGGCCCATCAAGACGAGGCACGCCCCAAAGAAATAGAAACTCCGTCTAGAAACAAGAATCATATCTTAACGGCTGGGCTGCTGCAGCCAGGCCATTAAGTAAGGACACGGTTCTAGACGTGAGGACAACGCCCAAAAGTGAAAATTCCCCAGCCTTGTGATAGCCGTCTCGATCCGACAACTCACTAAGATGAGGCACTTTTCGGGCCGATCGCGAAAGGAGGGAAACGCGGAGAATCGCGAAATCCCAGCTAGTAACCAGATGTGTAACCCCTGGTGACGTATAGAGCTGATAGTGAAAGCGATTCACACAGGTTCCATGGTAACGCCCTATGATGGCAGTGGAAAGGCTCCTACGAGTAATTACTATCCCTCGTAACGTGTTTTTGTTACTGATGGTTTACAATTAGAAATGTGCAGAATACTTTTCGGGTAGCGGAAGGAGTGATGATCTCGTAAGCAGTGATATCGTAAGGCTTACCGGGAAAGCTAACTCGATACCGACTTTAGTAATTTTGATGGGACTGCTAAGGATCTGCTCGAAAAAGTAAACGCATCGTGATAACAGGGCAAAGATAACGCCAAAGGAGTTCGTAAGGAGACAACTAAAGGAAAGGAAAGATAGCGATAGAAGTTGTATGAATACATCAAAATGCTTTAAGGGGCTACAAACTTCAGTGGTCAAAATAATGACAAAAATCTAGTGACGCTCGATTGCTAAGGAAAAGGTGGCAAAGCCTCGAGGCACGTCAACCTGCGGGGTTCCTTCGTTTCCAGCCTGCCGCTTTAGCTTGGCGAAAACCCTGCTCATTAAGATGGGCAGATTTTCGCTTGAAAGCCGCCGTGACCTCATCAGGTTTGTACGCATCGACCCCATGGACTTCCTCAAAGCAATCGACTAAAATAGCGGCAGTCTGCTCGACATGCCACAGACTCCTATCGGGCCGACTCTTCCTCTAGGGCAGCCTTCTCCTTGGCCAAGGATGATTTCTCATTTTCCAAGACATTATTTTTGGCCCTCTCCGCTGTCAAGGCATCAGAATGTTCTTTCTTTAGCTCCTGATGGGCCAGTAATAGTTGCGTACGCTCCTCCAGTAACTTCTTCTTCTCATTCCGCTCTCGCGATAATTCCTCCAAAGAGGAGGAAAGGGAGGCAGCCTGACGCTGCGCATCCTCCGCCCAGTAATGGAACTTCATCATATTAGTAAAAAGGCTAGAGCATAATGAGTTCACCCTATCAACCTCGGTCTTGGAAAGGAAAGCCTCCCGTTCTGCTGCAGACGCCAATATTTGGGAAGCCAGTAAAGCTGAAACTTCATCCGAGCCATCACCCCCCAATGCCGCCAAACCAGTGTTACGGAAATCGTACAGTCCAACTTGATGGGTCACAGTGCCAACCTCACTTATCGGACTAAGATCCGCCGCAAAATTGAAGGTGGCACCTCCTTCGCCATAACGGTGCAACAGGGGGATGCTCGAAGGAACAAACGCCAGAGGAATAGGAGGGTGAACCTGTGTGGACGAACCCCCTGGAGCAAGATAAACACCATGAGGCTGATAGCCTGAAAAATCCTGCAAGCCCTCTTGATATCCCAGATTGGAGGAATATGCGTGAACGGGACCTCCGAAAGAATTGGGCGAAATTCCTAAAATCTCGCCTGTGCCCAAGTTCGCCAAAAATTCCGAGGAATGTCCTCCCTGGGGAACAGCCGTGGAGTCGAAACCATCCGCAGGTCTGTTCTCCATCCCGGTGGTAGAGGAAGATAGATTCCCGCCCTCACTTTCCAACCGTTGTCTCTTCTTAGAACCAGTCAGCATGTAGCCCAAATTCATATCGCCTGAGGGAGGAGCGGAGGTAGCGATAGTGATAGTGTCCTGCCAAGATAGCCATATGAAATATAGAAAAGAGAAACAAATCAAACGACGACAAACATTGAAATGTAGCATATCGTGGCTAAAAGGCACCCCTACTGTAGCAGTGGTGGGAAGAGGTGCCTCTGAAGAACCTGCCGCATCCGGAGAAGGTGTAAGAGCGGCAACACTTCTTGTTTTTCTCTTCTTTTTTCCTTTGGCAATTGCCTTAGGAGCTTGGGAAGAAGAAGAAGGCTGGGCAGGAGGAGCAGCGACGGTCACGATGGGAACGCCTGAAGGAATGTCAATATTCCCCTCACCAGCCGAAGAAGAGGATACTTGAGCAAGACTCGCGGAAGTAGCCGGCAGTTTCGTGGGATTATCAGTAGCTTCCGTGGAGGTAGCTCTCTCCTTTTCTTCTCTTTCTTGAGCCCTCTTCAGGCGTCTCCTTACGCTTTCGGGCTTATAGTTGGGATCCGTCGCTGCGAGATCATAAAATAACGTCAGCATTAGTATCAGCGATAACAAAAAAGGGAGTAACGTGACACTCACGTTTAACATAAGAACGAATGTCTATTCTACAAGCCATTTGACTAATGTGAATGCTGATTTCCAGTTTGAGCAATTTGTTTAACCAGTCTTGTTCACGCTGAGGAAGGGTCCCTGGTCGGCTCCAGACATTATCATCGACGTTTTGATTAAACCCAGATCGCCACCAGGAACCAGGATCTTCAGGAAGATCTATCACAAAGAACTCATTTTTCCAAGCATCAACGGAAGACTCAATGTGGAGGAGTTTCCAAGTAAAGGACTTGAGAGAGTCATCGTCGAAGCGGGGCGATATCGTTATCACTCCCCGGCACTTCATTAGCTTAAAAAGAGATTTGAGCAGTAGAAGGGAAGGGGAAGTGATCCCTTTATATTTACAAAGTTCCAGAAAAGTATAAACACAACAATACGCATTTGGGGATAATTGGGCCGGATTCAGATCGCCGACAACAAGCAAGTCTTTTACAAAAGAGTCGATGGGAAGCTAGAAACCATAACGGAACATTTGCGCATACAAGACCCTACGATTGCCCATCAAAACGTTGTTCAAACGTATTGACTCAGGGGCAATAGTGGCCTTATAATCATCAGGGATAACAACATTATGGGCGGCCAAATGCTCACAGAGAGCGGCCTCAGATGTGATAACACTAGCAGTAATATCCATCCTTTTCTCATCGGCAGATTTCGACTCAGAACGGCGAGTCTTAGCCATGGCAGAATTAAAGAAGTAAAGATGAAGAAGACGATGGAGGAGAAAGGAAATACCTTTAGAGAAAAAGCACTTCGAAGAGCCTTGAATAGTGGGGAGAAAATAAGACGGCTAAAAGAAAATATGAGAAGGTGGGATGATAAAAGAAAAGGAAAAGAATAAATGTTAGTTTTTATAACCCTAGTAATCGAACGAAACGACGGATGCCACAGTCGTTGCGTGGAAGCGACATGAGGAACAAACTCAAGCAATGAGTGCAATTCTAGAAAAGCGCTACAATGTTTCGATTTTGATAAAGTTCTCGAGCACGCTAGCCCGCAGCGCCGGAAGAAATGGACACGTGTGCCTGCACAATCGCGACTTTTCTAATGAGAAGATAGCAAGCATTAAAGGCTCTGAAAAGCAGGTACCATTTCTTGGAGAAAACAAGAGCGATATCGCAAGAAAGGAGATAACGCAAGATGGCGTTAATTAAAAAGGCAGCTTTCGAGCTAACGCGAAAAAGCGGAATAAAAATCAAATAGCAGTAAAATACGGATATTGTCGTACAACAAGGCGTTATTACAAGACAAAGAAATAAATAAACAGAAGAATCCTCTAAATGGAGCAACCTCGATTAATCATGGGCCCTCGCGGACATCGCAGTCACCATTCCCCCGCTCTTCTCTAGAAGAAGGAAGATCTCCCTCACCTTCGCCCAGATCCTTCATTCTCTTGGAAGCGTAATCAGTCAGCACTGACGAATTGACAGTTCCCTGGCGATGGAGACTCATAAATTCAGCGATACAAACCTCCATGGTCTTGTTCTTCCACCAGGCTATCTTTAAAGGTACTTTGGCCAAATCCGCATCACGAGACGCTATCTCTTCGCGAAGGAAGATATTCTTTTTGTCAGCCACCACCAATTCCGCCTCCAGAAGCTCTATCTTAGCCTTCCCTTTTGATTTTTCTCGAGTAAGCTCAGCACGACAGTCGTTCAACTCCGCCCGGGTTCGCTCCTGAAGCTGCGACAGGTCCGTTACCTTCCCTAAGGTAGCGCTTAGTTCTCCCTTCAAATCAAGAGAAGGCCGAACCTTGTCACACTGATCTTTGAAAAAGTAATTTAGCTCGCGGAAACTGGCCAGCATGTCAGTCAGAAGGCGTGAATGTCGTGCTTCAGGAGGATGCCGTAAGAACTCTTCTTTGTCCTTCGAAGAAGTAAACATTTGCCCCACTATTGGGCCCACCGGCTCTTCTCGCGATAGTGGGTCCGATATCCCTAAAGCGCGAAGACCGTCGGTACCAAGGGAAGACAAGTCCAGCTGATATGTGGTGGGGCCTTGAAGACTTTGAAGGGAAAGATTGGCGATATAAGGAGGAGAATAACTTTTTACGGAATCACCAATGCCTGAAATCGAAGAAAGAAACAAAGGCTGAGGCTTCTGCGGGGGAGGGTTAGGAGGAGCGATTGGATTTGAAATCGGTAAGTTCACATCCGGAATAAAGGAGTGAATCGGAGAGTTAGGACCGCTAGACGACAAGGGAGAGCCCACCGCTGCTGAAGCCTCGTTAACTTTGGGAGGAATGGCAGAGGGCACCTTGACAACTTCCGTCACCGGCAAGGCACCCGCAACGTGTGAAGTGTTAACTCCCTCGGAGGGAACCGCGTTGACCTCCTCCACGGGAGGAATTGGTGGGTCAGATTTCTCTTTACGAACTCTCTTTAAGAGACGCTCCGTTTTGGCGGCGATCTCTTCGTTATCGTCCTCGGTTGACTCCGCTGCGGTTTCACTCTTTCTCGACCTAAGTTTCATCCGTTGGGCAAGGGTGGCATGACGCAGCTCGGAACCAGTATCCATGCTTTCGTTATCACTGTCAAGCTCTTCAATCACAGGATTACTCGGGGCCACTCCCTTACTGCGAGACGGTAGCCAATTCTCAAGGAAATGGGAAGGTCGAGCGGATGCGCTACATGTCGCGACAGTTTTGTTTCTCTTTCCTCGCGGCGGAATAGGCAGACGACTAGAACCTTCAGGTGGAGGAGAGGGAGGTAACGTCTGAAGCGGCACCACGTTCAGAGGAGCGTAACTTTCCCCGGAGGAGCGACCCTCAGCGTTACCTGCCAATAAAATGTTTTAGTATGGCAAGAAAATCAAAGCGATAAGGTGACAAAAGAAAAAACTCACCAACGACACACTCTGGCAAAGGCCTGAACCGAGAAAATTCTCGAATGAGGAAAGGCCCTTCTATTTCTAACAGGGTGGTAACATTAGACACATCCATACTAGACAGCACATCTGGTTTTTTCCAAGCGGCACTGGTAATCTCTCGGTTGAAACCACCGCGCCAAAACCGAGAAGGCAAGCGAAGGGTGAAGAAGCCATTTTTCCAGTTGTCCACGTTCTCTTCGAAACCTTGAAAGTTCCGCCAGAAGAATCGAACAAGGGCATCATTCCAACTTGGGGTAATATCCACCAAGCAGCTGCGACACCTCAAGGTGAAAAATGTACGGAACAGATCGAGTGATGGAGCGAAAATACGCTTCATCTCACACGAACGAAGAAAGGCGTAAAGCCCACACCAGGAAGGTGGAGTTATTTGAATAGGATTGAGATCGTAATGGTTTAGCAGCTTCATCAGAGAAGTATAAAGTGGGAAACAAAATCCGTAGGTAAACATCTTGAAATAAACCAGCCGGAACGTCCCCCACATGGCATCAGTGAGCCGAGTATCCTTCAAAGGGACAAAGGGGCGGTATCCCGTGGGAAAAATGATACCGTTCTCCTCTAACTCAGCCCTCAAAACCTCATTATAATCAAAAACACTACGAGCTCTCCTAACTTCGGGATCTAGGGGATTTTCGATAGCTGCAGAGGATCTAGCGCGAGACATAATGGACTGGAAAAGTAAAGCTATGGCGATAGAAAAACAAAATACCTGGAGCAAGGAGCCAGTAAACAGGCCGTCGGCACCGGCGAGCAATTGCAGTAAAACCCCTCGGGAAGAAAGAAGCACAAGAGAGAAGGAAAATATGAAGAATTTCGAAGGATTAGCAAAAGTACTAAAAGAGAAGAGCGAATTCCTTATAGAGGTTAAACCTAAAAAAGAAATAGCCTGTAAAAACAAAACACGTGCAGAGTGGAAAAGGACGCGTGGGTAGTCATCAGTGTCTTTTGGAGAAGACAGTTACTGATTGAAACCTGAAAGGCGGTTGCACCCAGCGAAAGGCGCACTTCCGCGATAACCCTGAAAACCTGAAAATATAAAGGGAGAAAAGCGGCAGGAGAGCGAAAAGAAAATAAAGCGTCATTTTATTACTTTGAGAAAGCCATACGGCATCTACAAAGAGGCATGGTATACCCAACTATTCGCCGTCAGACCAGGAGATGCCATAACAGTAGACCAAGTCATCATCATCATCACCTAAAAGCGATGGATCCTCGCCAGCGAGAGGGAAAGGTTCCTCAACCCTCTCCCCTACGCGAGTTGATGATCGATCTGACTCCTCCTTAACAGCTGGCGATACCGCTTCAACGGCTGAACAGGCTGAGGGAGCCCCTTGGGATGACTCGCTAGGAAGGAAAGACGTTTCTTTCCCCTTCGTAGAGAGAGAAGCAAGAGAATCAAAGAATGATCTAGATGCCTTCGCAGCATCTTTCCTCCGCCTCTTGCGACACCGTCGGCGAACAGGCGGCCTCCAAGGAGGCGATGGAGGAGGATTATCCGAGTCAGGAGAAGTCGGAGGAGTTGGTGGAGAATCTCGTGCAGTCGTATCTAAAAAATGAGAATCAACCATGAGATTGCAGATTACTTATCAAAAGAAAAGAAAAGAAAAAAATGAACAAGGAGGTGAATAAAAACAAGGGAAAAAGGATCCCCTTAAATAGCCAGAAAATTAGGAAAAAAGGATCTTCGATCTTCCAGCCCGACCCTTGAGGGTGGACACGTGTACAGCCTGAAGTGTAAATAAGGATTTGAAGTCACGCCTGTTGAAATCTTACTTGAATCAAGGAAAACCGCAAAATCACCCAATCAGTTGCCAGGACAACAGCGGCGTAGATTTAATGTAGAACAACCAACCAGAAAACCACCCAGTGGTTGAATCGTTTTCAGTTGGGCTAAGAACATCTCAAATAGGAAAAAGACAAAAGATGCAATGTGGAAGAAGAACAGTCGCGACTATTATGATAAAGCAGTTTATTTATTATGGCCTATTGGCCGAAGAGGTACAACGTTAAGAAGGAAAAAGGCTCGAAAGGAGCCAACATCGTCACGCGTCAGAGCCAGCATCTTCGGGAGTGACGGGAAGGTCTCTCAGGGAATCCATGACCAGAGTTAGATCATGGGAGGTGGCTCTCATCCCCTTTAGGCAGCACCCCAGCATATCTTTGCGCTGCTGCAGCATGGCGATCACCACTTGAATCCGAGCGACGGAGGCAGCCAGCTTCGACACGCTCTCTAGAGGACTGAAATCCTCCAGAGATATAACTCCCAGCCTGGAATGGAGTGGGGTCAGCATCCCTTGCAACTCTAGGATGTCCTCAGAAGTCTTAATCAACATGTTCTCCAAGAACCCTATGTCACCGTCATTAAGGTTCTTGAGAGTATGGCCCTTGGAGAGGACAAAATTCTTAGTCAGATGATCCATGAGGGAAGTTTATGAAAGCAAAGGAAGAGATGAGCCTGTACGAAAGAAACTCCCAGATTTATAGGCTTCGAGAGATGGACCTCTAAAGAAAAGGTCCTCAAAAGGCGAGCCATCCCGTTACCCTCGAGGGCCGATGGACCCGAAGCGGAAGCGAAGGTCGGTGTTCGTGAACTATCCGCGATACAGATGCTCGGAGGGGTACGAGATAGAATATGGAAAAATGCCAAAAGGCACGATATTACGGGTAGTCATGACGTAAAAGCCATACGGTTACTGGTATCTACAGTGTAAAGCCGCGTTGATGGTTTGTTGGCCAATGCAGCTACTGGCCATATCGGGGGTTGCATGGAAATTGTCGATGGTTTGTTGGTCTGGGGGTGGTGGATCTTCGTGGTTTTCACGGTTGTTACGGTTGTCATTGTTGGCTAGGTCATCCATTGCTAGAAAATTAAAGTGATCTGGTATGGGGTTTTCGGGGTCACGATTGAGAAAGGTCAGGTTTGGGAAAAGTTGATGTTCCTGGTCAGCCAGATTAGAAGGGGAACCGTCGAGGGCAGGATGAGGGATCACTCTACGATGAGAAGAAGTCCCTTGAGCTTGCTTACGAAGTCCTCTTTCCATTCTGGTCAACTCGAGGTCTAGAGGAAGTAGATCGGGAGCAGATCTCCTGGTCATACAAGAAAAACAAAACAAAATCAGTACCGCTCAATCCCCGGCAACGGCGCCAAAATTTGATCGTCACTCAAATATACTTAAATTTATCCTGATGCCTAAATGCACAAAGTAATGTGTATAAAGCAAGTCAGGGTCGAACCACAGAGATTGAAGGACTAATTTGCTAGTGAACTAGTATGACAAGGTAATATGCGACAAATCTAACCAAAGTAACAATAACAGGGGGGGGGGGGGGTTGTATGTTGATTAATAAATTAATCAACGCAGAGTAGGGGAGCTAACAAAACAGAATTGGAAAGTACTAATCTAGGTACAAAAGTAAATCGTAATCTAGGGCAAGAAATGTAAAGTATTATCCAGAGCAAGAGATGTAAACAGATCGAATGCGGGAAAAAGTAATGAAAAGGATATTAATCAAATGAGACGAGATCTTAGCGAAAGGTGCTCCCTTGGGTTGTTTTCTAGGTCGGCCAGTCATTGGTGCAGAGGTTTTCTAGACTCAGGTGCAGATCTGCTATAGGGACCGCGTTTCCACACCACATCCCCTGCTTACCTTCGTAGATAAGAGTCACCCCCCGTTTCCACATATGAGGTGACCTTGACGTTCAGTCGTCCTCCCAGCTACCTTCCTTATCATCAAAAGGTAGCCTTGACCGTCTGGCCGGTCACGGCTCGAAGTAGGGAGGCTAAATTCAGAACGCCCATGAAGGAGAGGTAAGACAGATCTAGGGCGCGATAGCTCAGCTTGTCAGACTCATATCGCATACCCTAGATAATTGTTTACCCCTAGGTGAGGCCTCTCGCGCTGCCTCCCCTAGGTGTCTGCTCTAACTCCAGGGCTTCGCGTCAGTTATAACCCTGGAATATGACGTTACTCATGCAGAAATACTAAAAGGTGATCAAGCTCTTAACAGTTCTAGACAAGCATGTAGTGAAATCGATAAACAGTCATGTGTCACAAGAGAATATATTAAGCATGCATTAGACCTCTTAGCCAAACCCTACAACCCGTGGAACACCCTTCACCAAGAAAGGAGTATTTAGCTACTCATACTATAGTATAAATAGTAGGTATATATAATCATACAATGATAAAACAAGGAAAGTAAAAAGGGAGTAGAGTAAACCGATAGATTAATTAATAATCAAAGAGGAAAGTTGTTGACAATGGCTGCTCTTGGAAGAGGAGATGATTCCCAGAAAATAAGCACTGAAATTAATGTAAGAAAATATCCTTTGGAACCAGCCGTCCTTACAAAACCCTAAAACTATGCTTATATAGCCTAAGCCTAGCTAGGAGACAAAAACAGCTAAGGGGAGAGGAAGGATCAATGAGGGCGTGACAGCACACGTCCTTGTAAAAGGAATATTCTGGGCTTCCTTAAATATCTGCTATCTTCTGGAAGTGCCTGGGATTCCGTGCGGATCTCAGAAGATGCTCTTTGGAAGAAGGCTCAGAACTGTCGAGGCCTTGGGACAGCGCACTGGTCTGGTTCGCGTCGAGGTCTTGACATCGCTCGATCTTCTAGGCCTTGAAATGGAAATCCACAGAAATGCTCTCAAATCGCTCCTTTTCGGCCTTTTCCCTCCTTTGATGTTAATCTGCAAATAAAACTGAAATGAAGGTAAAATAGTAACATCGAGCCCCCGAAAGGGCTAGAAAGGAGGGTGAAACCGAGACTATTAAACATGCTATCAAACATCCCCACACTGCCCCTATGCTCGCCCTCGAGCATAAACAAAATTGGAAAACCACCTCATTCGTAAACATACGCAATCAACTTCCAAAACACAGAATCGGCACGTCATTCGAAAAGCTACACCCAAGCAAAACAAATCCAGACCTAGAGAAGCACCTGCATCCGACTGATAGGATAACGACCCTACCAACCAAACTTTCCCATATCTAGCCTAATCACCAACAGTCCTCGCATAGGCACGTATTTGCAATCATTCTCAGAATAAAACAAGTGTTTAGGCTATCACTCATGAATGCAAATAACACAACACAGGCATGGTTTGCACGTCAATCCGAGTACTGTAGAACACATGCATGGGAAATCAACAATCGGGAAAACATCGCATCAACAAATAGAAAGAAAAGGGTCGAAAGGGTTAGAAAGGTGGAAGAGGGAAGAAAAGAAGGAAAGAAAAGAAAGAACCAGGCAAAACCTGGTTGGATCCCTTGGCTGGGAAAAAGAGAAGTGCCGAGGCAGCTTTCATTGAGGGCACGAGATGTTTCGAGGGCTAGACAGAGGTCTTCTTTCGGGGCCAGGAAAGTCTTCGAATTGAAGCTTCGGAAGCGGATGTATTTTCTTGGACGCTCGGAGCCTTTCTCCTCTTATTTTGAGATAAAACCATATTTTTGAAATTTATTATTATTATTATTATTATTATTATTTTTAGAGTAAAGGAGATGGCCCTTGATTTGGTTCCTGCATCGATGGTGACTTCTTTCTAGCCTCCCCACACTTGAAGGTTTCAGGGGCTCGATTTGTATGAATAGCCTAGGGCTCAAAACTCTTGCCCTAGACTCCTACTTTTTGCTCTGAAGTCTTTTGCTTTTGCCTTCCTTCCCCATACTTAAACTCGTTTGATCACTTTAGGTGTCTAGCCCTCGACGTTGCCCTCAACAATTGCTACCTCACCTGCCAAGGAAAAAGATCAAGAAAAGGCGAATGGTTAGGAAAGAGTATGAAAAGAAGGGGAATGTCGGGGGCTCGAGAAGAAAAGAGAGAGATGGGAGAAGAGAAGAAAAGAGACATTGATGCGAAGCTGTCCGTCGTATTTAAGCTTTCCCATGTCCTAACAGTGACTATACCCGGGGATATTATGCAAACCTAGACCGTGCCTAGCTAAGCATTTTCACTCAAAAATAACGGGCATGAAGTTCAAATTATGCTCACGGGATCAATTGTGACTACTGGTGTTGTGGCCTAGATATAGATATAAGGGCTAGCAGGTCTAAAAATGCATGCTCAGGCGTAGGTGCTATGGATGCCATGCTTTTTCTATGCATCGAAAGTTGAAAAACACATGTCAAAAATGAGGGTTTGAAAATTTTCCTAGCATGGCTAAAAATAAAATCCGAAGATCATGCAATCATGCAACAAACGTAAAAATAAGCATGCAAACACATAGGCAAAACGCATAAATAACTCCCTCCTCATACTTAGGCAGCGCATTGTCCTCAATGCGGGGAGAGTATAAAAAGGAGTTCAAGAAATAGAAGTACAGTATAAAGCAAAAATAGTAAATTGTTCAGTGCCCCTTTTCGGGGGCTGGAGAGATAAAATTGTTCGGGAGGGGCTACTGCGGAGGTAGATTTCTGCGGGCAACTTCAGCCGTCAAAGCCTGAAGTTCCCGTAGGATAAGCTGGAGCAGCCTTGTTTAGGTCGGATCATAGACAATGAGAGGAGTTGGGGGCTGTCTTGGTGCTGCTGCATTCTGGCCTTGTGTCGCTTGGCTTTCGGGGGCTCGAGGGATGGCATTGGAATGGGGATCCGAGAGATCTGGATAATAAAAAATGCCACCATTCTTGGTCACGAAAACTTTCTCCGCTGCTGGGGCACAACCTGGATAAAAGCTCAACACACCGCGTGAGAGACATAAATGGCCCATGACATCCAAGGTTCTGATATCCATATCCTTGAATGCAAAAGGCTCGGAAAGGTTACTAGCAGCCAGGTCAATGTTACGCATATTCACAGCAAACCGGGAGATTAACGAACCAAAAATAGGCCCACGACCACCATTTAAGACATGCAATACACCAGAAGCTATCCAAAAGCCTAGGCTGACCCTACGTTTGTGTTTCATGCACCATAAAAAGAAGAGTTCCTGCACAAATATCTGTCACGAGGAACCAAATCTTGAGGAAAAGGTGAGGGCTAGATATCGGTGCAAGATACGCAAAGCAGGATCAACTATTTCATGGGCTTTACTACCCTTAGTATTATATTTAGCATCAGACTTATTGGTTAACTCACAAAAAGCAGCAGTGGCATCAAAAACAGCAGGGATAACAATTAAAGCATTTTTATACCGAGGGGTGTTCAATTCATCCTTAGTCACAAATCCCAACCAACAATTAAATTCACCAAGAGTCAAGTGTTCCCATTTGTTAGCTAGCCTAAAGTTGATCAAACCAGGGGTAGAAGAATTTGGACCGACTTTGCCCTTTGGCCTAAAGGTCCCATCTACCCAAAAAGTTGTGAAAAACTCTAGGGAAAGCTCAACATAGGTCGGATGCTCTAGATAAAACAGGGACTCCTAACCAATGTTGGCAATATACTCCCTGACTCTCGACTCAATACCCATTTTGGCAAGAAAATCAAAATCCAGGCGCGCACATGAGCTAACGCCCTTGGAATTCAGCAAATTCAACTTGTCAAGAGAGTGCTTGTCATTAAAAACAATTCATTCATGGTGTGATGAAAGGTCAGAAGTAACCTGGTGGGAACTGGACCTGGGGAGGGATGAAGGTTCTGGGGTCTCGGCCTCGACTTCATCCTCTATTTCGGGGGCTTGAGTTTTCTTTGAGCTCGAGGGCTTGCCGGTACTGGTGGATGGGAGCTTTCTCTTGGCACCTACAGGCGTTACCACTACGGCTGGCTTCTCCGATGCGGGGGTGGCTTTTGATTTTTCTTTCTTGGCCGCTGCTCTTGCCGCGACTGTTTTCAGCTTCTTCTCCTCCTCCTCTGCTGCTCTCTGGGCTTCGAGATCCTCCTCATCATCGCTGCCCTCTGCTTCCCCACTTTCTCCTGTTCCTTCCTCCATGCCCTTTAGGTCTTCGTTCTCTTGGCCTTCACCCGGCTCTCCTTGCTCCTCCATAGCCTCTGGTTCTTCGTCTGAGATTTGGATGTTCTTTAGGACCTCCTCAACGGTTAGGGAATGATGGGGGGCTAGGAAATGATTGACGGCCGCGTCAAGGGGGGACTGTTTGGCGGACGTGACAGGCTTTTTTGGCTTGGACTTGGCCGTGGATGATCCTGGAGGGAGCTTCACCACACGGCCGCCTCTAGTGGTTGTGGTGGTTGGGGGAACGGAGCCGGTGATCTCTATGTCATCTTCCATCGGGGTAAACTCCCTGGTTTGGTCCACGGCTGCCGGTGATAACGGCGTAAGAGAGGGGATGGGAAGTGGATGGTCAGATGGTGGTGTGACCATTTTGTACGAAGTGAAGTTGGGTGTGGCTGACTGTAACCTAGATCGGGAAGGAACTGGGCTAGAGGTGTCTACAGGTGTAGGTCCGACAGTATTTTTGCGAACTGGCCTCTTAGTTTTAGGTGCCATTGATGGTGGTTGAAGAGAAGACAGTGTTGGAGTAGGAGACTGTGGTGGAGAGAGGATGTGGTTGCGTGTTTGGTGAGGGAGAGAGGTGAAAGTGATAGGGTTGAAAGTGAAATGAGTGAAAAATGGAAGGGGAGCGTGGGAGAGAGTAAAAATCACAGCTGGCAATAAATGGTGCAGCCTTTTCATTGATGGGGTCTGCGTTTTCTGCAGCTTGACAGGCGACGTGGCAACCTGGGCGTGGAGCACGATGACCCACGCGTATCCCAACTGCCCAAAAGGATAGCAACTTTTTAAATTTCAAAATGGCAGTTGGTACATTTAAGATACGGACAAAAAGAGAGAATAAAGGTGAGTTAATGCTAATAAAAAGGAATAAAATCATAGGGAAAGGGAAAGGTAAGAGATATATACAAGGAATAAAACATGGAAATAAAATCAACAAAAAATCAAAGAATTCAAAAGGTGGCAGGGAAGATAAGGAAGAGAGAAAGGATACGGCTGGCATATCAAATGCCTCCAACGTGGTCCATTTACTCGTCGGGACCTCGACGTGCTTTGATATTCTAGGTCTGGACAGGTGGGTCTTCCACCATAGCCTCCTCAACAACCGAGGGCTGGAAACCTTCATAGAAGGTGATAAAATAGGATTTGATTATACCCGGGGTAGGAAGAATCTTGGCGATCTTCACCTCTAAGGGGGTGGGTCTTCGCCGCTGCTACACCTGCAAGGCGCCGGAGGGGGTCCCCGGCGCAGGTACTCCGACGATCAAGTCAGTATAAGTAGCGAAATATAAGGGGTAGGTAGGAGTAGTAGTGAGACAGAGTAGAGAGAGAGAGTCCCCCTCTTTTTCTACCTAGGAGGGGGTATTTATAGGAGATTTGGTAGGGAGTGCTGTCTTGGGATGTCAATACTTACGGCGTACCGGGTGTGGGAATAAGCGCCATATCGTGTTGGATGGGGCCCCCCCGCTGACGTCGACCACCCCCCGGTAGCAGGACTAGCAAGAGGCCAGGCGGGCCCTACAGTTGCTGAAGATGACGTACCCCATGCCGCACTGGGGGGTATATCAATTGTTATCAGAAGGGCTTCAGTCTTTGCCCACTGACTTTGAAGATGACTCCTGTGACAGGGTTCTGGATTTCAACTGCCCCATGGGTATAGATTGTCGTGACCACGAAAGGTCCCGACCATTTGGATTTCAGTTTCCCAGCGAAGAGTCGCAGTCGTGAGTTGTACAACAAAACTTGTTGTCCAACCGAGAACGTTTTGGGACGAAGATGTCGGTCATGATAGGCTTTTGTCTTGCCTTTATAGAGTAGGGTGTTCTCATAAGCATCATCCCTTAACTCTTCTAGCTCTTGAATTTGCAAGCGCCTATGTTGGTCAGCGAGGCCTAGATCTGTGTTGACCTTTCGGATAGCCCAGAAAGCCTTGTGCTCTATCTCTACTAGGAGATGGCACGACTTCCCATAAATAAGCCTGTAAGGGGTCATCCCTATCGGGGTCTTGAAAGTTGTTCGATAGGCCCAGAGAGCATCACCCAATTTCAAACTCCAATCCTTTCTAGACTGGTTAACGGTCTTTTCAAGAATGGACTTGATCTCTCGGTTCGAGACCTCGGCTTGTCCGTTGGTCTGAGGATGATAAGCAGTGGATGTTCTATGATGGACTCCATATTTTGTCAAAAGAGAGGACACAACACGGTTGCAAAAGTGGGCACCCCTATCGCTGATCAGTGCTCTAGGTGTAACAAACCGATTGAAGATATTGGTGCGGAGGAAGTTCACAACCACCTTGGAATCGTCCGTTCGAGTAGCCTTGGCTTCGACCCATTTAGAGACATAATCGATGACCAGAAGGATGTAGATGTTGCCAAAGGAATTGGGAAAATGGCCCATGAAATCTATACCCCAGATATCAAAGATCTCACAAGCGATAATGTTTGTCAAGGGTATCTGATTCCTGGCCCTGATATTTCCAGTGGCCTGACATTGGGGGCATGAAGCGCAGAACATGTAACTATCCTTGAAAATGGTGGGCTAGTATAGCCCAGCTTCCAGAACTTTCAGGGCAGTTTTCTTGGCCGCGAAATGGCCTCCTTCTGAGTGGCAGAATTTAAGGATCGAGGGCACCTCGTCCATGGTTACACATCTACGGATGATCTGATCGGAGTAGTGTTTCCATAGGTAGGGACTGTCCCATATGTAGTATTTTGCTTGTCTTCTGATTCTGGTGCATTCAGAGGAAGTGGAATCGGCTGGGTAAGTGCCTGTAGCACAAAAGTTTGCAATATCGGAAAACCATGGGGAATAAACAGTTTGGACTAGACATAAGTGCTCATCTGGAAAAGTATCTCTGATTGGCACAAGCGAATTATCTTCTTGGGCTGGAAGTCTACTCAAGTGATCGGCCACAAGGTTTTCTCTTCCGGCCTTGTCTTTGATAGCTATATTGAATTCTTGAAGGAGCAAGATCCAACGAATAAGCCTGGGTTTAGCATCGGCTTTGGTCAACAAACACCGAAGGGCAGAATGGTCAGAGTAGATAAGGACCTGAGTTCCTAGCAGATATTGTCTGAACTTGTCTAGGGCGTAGACTATGGCTAGAAGTTCTTTCTCAGTGGTGGTGTAGTTCTGCTGGGACGGGTCTAGCAACTTGGAAGCATAATAGATGACATGGGTCTCTTTATCCTTCTTCTGACCCAAAACGGCACCTAGGGCCTGATTACTGGCATCACACATGACCTCGAAAGGTAGTGTCCAGTCGGGGGCTCGAATAATCGGGGCCGAGATAAGTTTGTTCTTGAGAAGTTCAAAAGTGGTTCTGCAGGCCTCGCTAAAATCGAAGGACACGTCCTTCTGGAGCAATTTACACATGGGTTGGGCAATCTTCGAAAAATCCTTAATGAACCTTCGGTAGAAACCGGCATGGCCTAGAAAAGATCTCACATCGCGGACACAAGATGGGTAGGGCAGGGATTCTATTACTTCTATCTTGGCTTTGTCAACTTCAATTCCCTTGGCCGAGATAACATGACCAAGCACCAGGGCTCGATCCACCATAAAGTGGCATTTTTCAAAATTCAAGATAAGATTCGTCTCAATGCAGCGCTCTAGGCACCTTTTCAGATTGTTCATGCATTCTTCAAATGAGTTTCCATAGACGGTGAAGTCGTCCATGAATACCTCGATTCCATCTTCAACTAATTCAGAGAAAATGCTGACCATACAATGCTAGAAAGTGGCAGGGGCGTTGCATAGACCGAAGGGAATGCGTCTATACGCGAAGGTCCCGAAAGGGCAGGTGAAGGTTGTCTTTTCCTGGTCTTCAGGAGCAACTGGGATCTGATGGAATCCGGAATAACCGTCTAGGCAGCAATAATGGGTTTTACCGGCGAGACTCAAGCATCTGATCGATGAAGGGCAGTGGAAAATGATCTTTCCTGGTAGCAGAATTTAGCCGGCGGTAGTCGATACACACTCTCCACCCATTCTGGATCCGGGTAGGAATGGACTCTCCAGCCTGACCGATGGTGATAGTTATGCCTGTTTTCTTGGGCACAACTTGGATAGGGCTAACCCATGGGCTATCTGAGATGGGGTAGATAACTCCCGCATCCAACAACTTGAGAATCTCTTTCTTCACCACTTCCATCATAGGCGGATTAAGTCGTCTCTGGGGCTGGTGAATGGTCTTGCTTGCGTCTTCTAGGTGGATGTGATGAGTGCATAATGCTGGAGACAAGCCCTTAATGTCCGCAATGGTCCATCCTATGGCTTGCCTGAAGTTCCTTAGCAAGGAAATGAGTTTGGACTCCTCGAGGTCTTCGAGCTTGTTGGAGATAATGACAGGTAAAGAATTATCGGGGCCTAGAGAAGCATATTTCAAGTGAGTAGGCAGCGGCTTCAGATCTAGGGCTGGAGCCTGATCAATAGAAGGAAATAACTTAGCATGGCTTGGATATTCGGGAGACTGATTCGGAGATTCATGCTGAGCAACAGCGCATTCCTCTAGGGCAGCGACGACTGAGTGTAATTCAGAAGGAATAGGAAGTGTCGAGGCCACGACATCTAGAAGAGCTGGCGTCAGACTCCTGTCAAGGGCAAATTGCAAGGGGTCAGTAGAATATATATCATCAATTTCCCCTACAATGGGATCAACAATATCAACATAATTCACACTAGAAAATTCAGAGGGGTATTGCATGGCTTCTAGCATATTGAATTTGATGATCTCTCCATCAAATTCGAGGGAGATAGTGGCATCGTGAACATCGATTTTTGCTCGGGCTGTAGCCAGAAATGGGCGGCCTAGAAGAACATCCGTGGACTTGGTGGAGTCCTCGTTCTCCATTGCAATCACATAAAAATCCACAGGGAACAAGAATTCTCCTACTTGGACCAAGACATCCTTGATGATCCCCTCGGGGTAGATGATAGAGCGGTCAGCAAGTTGGATGGCGAGGTCCGTAGGCACGAGAGGCTCGAGGCCTAGACTGTGATAGATTACCAGGGGCATAACATTGATTCCTGCTCCGAGATCACACATAGCCTTGCCAATATCAACTGTTCCGATTCGGCAAGGGATTATAAACATGCCCTGGTCTTTGCATTTCGGAGGGATCCGACGCTGGATATGTGCCAACACGCTGGCCCCTACGCTGATCTTGTTAACTTCGGCGAACTTGTTTTTGCTCGTGCATAATTGCTTCAGAAATTTGGCATAGCGAGGGACGTTTTTCACGGCCTGGAGAAGAGAAATGTTTACAACCACTTTACTGAACATTTCAAAGATATCGCGGTCCTCCTTATCTTTCTTGGTCTTGACCAATCTGTGAGGGAACGGGGGCTCGAGAATCTTATGAATGTATTCCTGTGTGAATTCAGGTGGGTTAGGGTCGTTCCTTGGTCAACCTCTGGAAGAGCGGATTCTATCCTCCATGACTTCGACAGATCTGGGTACTTTAGGGAGCTTTGGTCTAGGTTTAGGTCGAATCTCGGTCTCAGGAGAGTTTTCAACTTCGGGGGCTGGAGAAGTAGGTGCTTTCAAGGTCGTGCCACTTCGCAAAGTTAATGCACAGACATTGTGCTTGGGATTTACTTCTGTTTGAGGTGGCAGTCTGCTATGATTTCGAGCCCCCGTTCCCTCAGCGGTTGGTCAAACAGAAGAAAGAGGAAGAAGATCGGGACATCTTTGAGATGTTTAGCAAGGTCATCATCAATATCCCGCTCCTCAAGGCCATCAAGAACATGCCTCGATATGCTAAGTTTTTGAAACAACTGTGCACCAACAAGAACAAATTCACTGAGGTGAATCGAATCAGTGTGGGAGCTAACCTGTCCGCCCATATCCAGCGAAAAATTCCACCCAAATGCAAAGACCAGGGTATGTTCACGGTCCCGTGCCAAATCGGGACCATTGATATTGGGAAGGCAATGTGCGATTTGGGAGCTGGAATTAACGTTATGCCCTTGACAATCTACAATGGTCTCGGACTCGGGCCCTTGAAAGAAACCACGCTTGTAATCCAGCTTGCAAACCGTTCAGTGGTATATCCCAAAGGTATCGTCACGGATGTCCTTATCCAAATTGGTGAATTCCTATTCCCAGCAGATTTCTACGTTCTCTCCATGGAAAATCCCATGAACACCCGGTCTTCGGATCTACTCTTGGGGCGTCCTTTCTTAGCCACCGCCCGCGCAAAGATTGACTGCTATGAGGCCTCGATATCCCTCGAATTTGACGGAGAAATCATCCGTTTCAACATGCTGGACTCCATGAAGTACCCCCCCGAATTTTCAAGCGTCAATTTTGTTGACATAGTGGATCCCCTGGTAGAGGATATTGCTGAGCTGAACTCTGTCGAACCCTTGAAGCTGATTCTTGACCATAGCCTAACCCCCGAGTCTCTGAAGAAAATAACAGCATCCATTGCGGTTCCTTCTGAATTGAGCACGGTCGCGGCAGCCCTCGAAGAGAGTACTGCCCTACTAATCGAGCCCCCGAACGAGTCCCCCGAATGCGCAGATCATGAACGACTCCCCTCATCTCTGGAACAAGCTCCAGACCTTGAACTGAAGACACTGCCCTCACACTTGAAGTATGCATACCTCGGGGAGGCAGCAACGCTTCCAGTCATAATTTCCAACAAATTAGAAGCAGATCAGGAGACTGAGTTAGTGGACCTCCTCAAGAGTCTTAAGAAGGCCATCGGATGGACAATTACCGACATCAAGGGTTTGTCGCCGTCCTTGTGCACTCACCGCATACATCTCGAAGAGGACTCCAAGACAATCAGGCAGCCCCAAAGGCGTTTGAACCCTCCCATGATGGAGGTAGTCAAGAAAGAGGTCCTGAAGCTGCTCGATGCCGGGGTTATTTACCCCATTTCTGATTCTCCATGGGTCAGCCCCGTTCAGGTGGTCCCGAAGAAAACAGGCATCACCATCATCCCAGGTCCCGAGGGTCTGCCAATTCCCTCCCGAATTCAGAATGGCTGGCGTGTGTGCATCGACTACCGACGCTTGAACGAGGCCACCCGAAAAGACCACTTCCCACTTCTTTTCATAGATCAGATGCTGGAGCGCCTCGCAGGCAAGACGCATTATTGCTGCCTGGATGGGTATTCGGGATTCCAGTAGCCCTTGAAGATCAGGAGAAAACCACTTTCACGTGCCCATTCGGGACCTTCGCTTACAGACGCATGCCCTTTGGGTTATGCAATGCCCCGGCTACGTTCCAGAGGTGCATGGTCAGCATCTTTTCAGAATTTGTAGAGGAGTGCATCGAAGTATTCATGGACGACTTCACGGTCTATGGTAATTCCTTTCCCGAATGCCTCTCGAACTTAAAGAAAATTCTGCATAGATGTATAGAAACTAACCTTGTTCTTAATTTCGAAAAATGTCATTTCATGGTCGACCAAGGGCTGATCCTAGGCCACATCGTGTCCCGAAAGGGTATCGAAGTGGACAAGGCTAAAATCCAAGCTATCGAGACCTTGCCTTACCCCTCGAATATTCAAGATGTGCGTTCCTTTCTTGGACATGCAGGTTTTTATAGGAGGTTCATCAAGGATTTCTCCAAGATTGCCCAGCCAATGTGCCAATTACTACACAAGGATGTGGACTTCGTATTCGATGACAAGTGCAAGACGGCATTCGAGACCTTGAAAGCTAAGCTCATTTCTGCCCCCATCATTCGGGCCCCCGACTGGACACTCCCCTTCGAGATCATGTGCGACGCAAGCAACCAGGCTTTGGGAGTCGTTCTGGGTCAGAAGAAAGACAAAGAGACTTACGTCATTTATTATGCCTCCAAATCGTTGGATCCCGCGCAACAAAACTATACGACAACAGAAAAAGAGCTCTTGGTCATTGTCTATGCCCTTGATAAATTTCGGCAGTACCTCTTGGGCACGGAAGTGATTGTATATTCTGACCATTCCGCCCTTCGATGTCTACTCAAGAAGACCGACGCGAAACCTAGGCTCATCCACTGGATCCTCTTACTTCAAGAGTTCAACCTAGCTATCAAGGACAAAAAAAGGACCAAAAATTGCGTAGCAGACCATCTGAGTAGGCTCCTGAATCAAGAAGACGACTCCCAAGTAGCCATTCGGGAGACTTTCCTAGATGAGTATTTGTGTTTGGTTGACACGGCAAGGTTCCCGTGGTTCACGGACATAGCTAATTTTTGTGCCACTGGAGCGCTTCCAGTCAAGGCCTCGAGTGCGGAGCACAACCGGATCCGGAAACAAGCCAAGTTCTATGTTTGGGACAACCCTTATCTATGGAAGCATTGTTCAGATCAGATCGTTAGGCGCTGTGTCACCATGGATGAAGTCCCATCAATCCTCAAGTTCTGTCATTCGACAACGGAAGGGGGACACTTTGCTGCGAAGAAAACCGCACTCAAGGTCCTTGAAGCCGGTCTTTATTGGCCATCAATCTTCAAGGACAGTTATCTATTTTGCGCAACCTGCCCTCGATACCAAGCCATGGGAAACATCGGAGCTAGAAACCAAATGCCCCTGAACAGCATCCTTGCGTGCGAAATCTTTGATATTTGGGGCATCGACTTCATGGGGCCGTTCCCAAATTCATTCGGGCATACATACATCCTGCTCGCCGTGGACTATGTCTACAAATGGATTGAAGCAAAGGCCACCAAAACAGACGATTCAAGGGTGGTTGCTGACTTCCTCCGGACCCACATCTTTAACCGATTCGGGACCCCACGTGCTCTCATCAGCGATCGGGGGACGTATTTCTGCAATCGAACAGTCGCTGCACTACTTAATAAGTATGGTGTGACTCACCGAGTATCCACAACTTACCATCCCCAAACCAATGGGCAGGCCGAGGTCTCGAATCGGGAGATCAAGGCAATCCTCGAGAAGACCGTGAATCAATCAAGGAAAGACTAGAGCCTCAAGCTAGGAGACGCGCTATGGGCCTATCGTACTGCATTCAAGACCCCGATCAGCATGACGCCTTATCGATTGGTCTACGGCAAGCCATGTCACCTTCTAGTCGAGATTGAACACAAGGCCTTTTGGGCGATCAAGAGAGTCAACATGGACTTACAATTGGCCGGGAAAGACAGATGCTTGCAAATCCAGGAGCTTGAAGAACTTCGGGGGGACGCCTACGAAAACTCAATGATCTACAAGGGCAAAACCAAGGCCCAGCATGACAAATATCTTGTAGTCAAGAACTTCACTGTTGGGCAGAAAGTCCTACTATACAACTTACGACTACGGATTTTCTCGGGGAAGCTCAAGTCCAAATAGACGGGACCATATCAAATCACAGCAGTGTTTGATCATGGGGCTGTCGAAATCCAGAATATGGACAAGGGTGAGCCATTCAAGGTGAACGGTCACAGGTTGAAACCTTTCTAATTTGCTTTCTCCGATTCCCGTGCAGGTGCAGGAGCACGCTGCCTTTGGTACTTAACGCCCTCTCCCGTCGCGACACGTGGACAACGGAGACCAAGGCAATCAGCTCCCAGCTCTCTCTCCACCTTTCCATGTCTTCCAAACCCACTCACCCACGCCACCTAACCGTCAGCTTTACCCGTTACCCAACCAAAACCCCCTCATCTCTCCCAATCAATTCACAACACATCTTTTCCTCTTCTTTCCAAAAACAAAACCCTCTCCTCTTCCCTATGGCACACACTAGCATTAACCTCAACAAAAATCCCTCTTCTCACTCTTCTACTCCCACACCGACTCCTCTCTCCAACCCAAACCAGCCAAACACCACCACCTCCGATCACTCACCCGCCGCCACTGAACGGCTCGGATCTTCATCCTCCGAGGCCACCATCAACCTAGAAGAAATCCCCTCTACCACCTCTCTCCCAAACATGACAAGATCTGGAAAATTCCACCATATCCCTCCAACCACCACCGCCGGCAGCAAAAAGAAGACACCCCCCAGCCCCGTCAACTCGGTCCCCCTCGATGTCAAGCCCATCGGCTACATCATTCCCTCTGATACCGAGGCGGAGGAGGAGCCCCAGTCCAGTTCTAGCCTCCGTGAGGCCCAACGGGTAGAAAAGGAAAATGAAGAACAGTTTCCTTAGGACTCCGACGACCAGCGCGAGGAGGACGACGCCGGCGGACAGGAAGGAGAGGAGGAGGTCGAGCTGACAGAGCGACCGATCGAGCAAGATGCGCAGGACCCCGAGCATACCGCTCCAGGTCCCGAGGAGGTTCAAGCAGGCGCTGCAGAGGAAGCTGCCACCGAAGGAGCCGGAGAAATCGACCCACCCAAGCCTTCCAGTCCACCCCCGAAGCCGGCCAAGGGTAAAGCCCGAGCAGGGAGAAACGCTCCCAAGGCCCCAGCCTCTAAGCCTCCGGCCAGTAAGAAGCGGAAGCTCCCGACCGCCTCCAAAGGCAAGGGACCTGCACTCGAGACTCCCCGCAAGTCCCAGCGCGTCGAGGAGGACGACGACGAGCTTGAATCTATTCCGGGATCCAAACCCAGCTACCTGGTAACTTCCAATCTCGACACTTTTAATGAGCTTTTTATTTTCAATGACAAGCCTTCCCTGGATAAGGTCAATTTGATGAACTTCAAGGGGGTAGCCCCGTGTCCTAGGCTAGATATGGAATTCTATGATAAAATGGGAGTTGGGTCCCGCATTCGGGAGTTGATTAGTGGCATAGGGTGGGAGAGTTTCTTTTACATGGATCAGCCTACATATTTGGAGCTCAGCCTTGAGTTCTTTGCGAGTTTTTGGTACAAAGTTGATCTGTTCAAACCCAAGGGTGGGGTCGGTCCCGATTTGTCTGCCAAGGGTTGTGTGAATTTCCGGCTGGCTAGCAAATGACACCTGATATCCCTCAACGACTTCAATGTCTATCTCGAATTTGTCAGTCATGAGGGTACTCAAGAGGTCGCATATCAGGACGCCCTGACCACTGTCCCTGCCGAGTTCAACAATCACAAAGCCCTTCGGGAGCTCTCTGGAAATCCCAACGTCAAGTTCGACTTCCGCCACACCAAGGCTCACTGCATTAAGGATCCTGCACTCCGCATCCTGCAACGCTTCCTGTCCATTGCCCTCGCGGGTAAATTCGGGACCTCAGGATAGCTTGCCCAATCGGAGCTATTTTTTCTATGGGCCATGTACCACAAGAAGCGCGTCAACCTTGGCTACTGGATCACCACCTCTGCTCACAATGTCACAAATGCCCCCCTGGGTCGCTCTCCTGTTCTTGGGTCTATTATCACCAGCCTGGCCTCGCAGCTTTACACCTCGACACTCCGAGAACTCAACTTGTATCGACACCCGAATTCCTTCAAGCTCATTGGTCTCAAGACCTTGGACGCGATGGAATTTCTTTGTGTTATTAACGGTGTCTTGAGTTTTCATGCAGATAACAAAGGCAAGATCGAGGGCAAGTACGAGTACCCGGACCTATCTAATGCACGAGCCCAGTCTGCTGCCCCCGAGCCTCCTTCTTCCTAGACAAACGCTTCCACTGCCCCCGAAGATAATGCTCCAGGTCCCGACCAAATGCCGAGCAACAACGCCATCATCCGCTTGCTCACTGACATCCTGGAAACCAATCGCGCCATCCTCAAGGAATTTTGGGAGCAAGTTGCCTCCCTCATTCCACCTCGCCCCTGATCCCGAACATTTTCACCCCCCCTTTTTGCCCCTGCGTGGGCTGGTTATCTCTGCTTGAACAATTTCCATTTCTGCTTTAAGTTTGAACTGCTTATCTTTTTGTCTCCCTCCCGCATTGAGGACAATGCGCTGCCTAAGTGTGGGGAGGGGTTTAAACTACTAGTATTTATTATGCATATTATAATCTAGTTTATTTTTCCTAAGTTTATGCATAAATTAACTTCTAGTTTTAATTTTTTTCGGATTTTTATCTTTATTTGCTGCCTAGTTTTTGAAAATACCCCAATGATGGACACACACCTGACTTATGCACATAGAATAAAAATGTTGTCTATAGTCAAGGTCCCGAATGTGATATTCTTTGCCTGTTATGCCTTATATCTGCTTCAAGACCTAGACACCAGTTGTCACAAATCAGCACCTTGTGAGCATTTGAGCCTTCATGCCTATGTTTATTGTTTGAGTGGATGCATGACTAGGTACTGACTGGGTTTGCATGATATCCATGGGTATAGACACATTTAGACATAGGAAAGCAGCAAAAAGATTAAGTCCTCGCATCGAATTGTTCTCTCTCTTTTTCTTTTGTTCTATTTCTTTCATCTTGACCCCGAATCCCTTCTTGACCTTCCATTCTAACCACTTGAATTTTCTTTGATCTTTCTCTTGGCAGGTGAACGATGTTGTTGGGAGCGCTATCGAGGGCTAGACTAGACAAATGAAGCAGCAAAGGCAAAGTGTGGGGATCCCGCGAAAATTCAAGACCCTGAATGCTGGCGCAAATTCGAGACCCCAAAGCTGAATTCAAGGGCAGACCAGAATGAAAAATCACTTCCCACCTACAGCAAAACACAAGTGTGGGGAAGTGAAATCAGAATATCAAGCCCCCGAAGAACAAGGTCTCGATCCTCAATTCAGATCTCTCTTTCTCTCTCTCTCTTTCGAAAAAAAGAAAAAGAAAAAGAAATATAAATAAAAGAGAGAGAGAAAAGAGCAAGACCAAACCTTGAAAGCCAAGAAGAGGAAAATCAGCAGCCAGCATCCATTCAAGGTCCCGAGCCTAGGTCCCGAATGAAGAAGCCAAGGATCCCCCTCGAAGAAGAAAAGCCTAGTCTAGCTTTCGCCCTCAGCAACATTGTCTCACCATCTCGATTCCTTCTGCCAAGGGAGCATTCCAGGTTTGAGTTGGTTTCACCACCTTCTCATTTCACTTCCTTACTATCCCTCTTCTCCACTTTTTCTTCTCATTATGCTTCTTCCATTTCCTCTCGTCATTTATTTTCTTGGCTTCCCCTTCTTGCCCCTGATGCGAAGTCTTTTGATTGCTAGATTGCCTATGCATGTGTCTAATATACTCGGATTGACTTGCAAACTTGGTTTTATGCTACGTTTTTTGCATACTTGAGTGTTTAAACTCCTAACCTTGTTCACGAGCGTGAGTGCAAACACCGATCCATGTGAGGGCTACTGGTGAATAGGCTGATGTGGAAAAGTCTCTTCTTAAGGGTCGTTACCCTTCTAATTTGATGCAGGGGTATCTAGGTGAAGTCTGTTTTCATTCGAGGTCCCGAATCTTAACAAGCGTGCTTATTCTCTGTGCTATGGTTTGGTGTGCCTGTTCTATTTTGGGACTGTTTTAAATTTTGTGAATGCTCGAGGGCGAGCATTGGGCAGTGTGGGGATTATTTGATAGCATGTTTTTATGCACGTTTTTCTCCCCATTTTCTCACCCATTTAAGGCATGATTCTGCTAATTTACCCTTGTTTTCATTACTATTGCAGATTTAGGCCTAAAATGGGAGTTTACGCGAAAAGATGCGTTTTTGGTGCATTTTGAGCGAATTCGAGCTTCAAGACCAAAAGTCGAGGTCCCTAGCCCAAAGCAGCGTTCAAAGTCCCGAGTCGGATTCCCAGTTCGGGACCCCAAAGGGCAAAGGATGTCATTTCCACGTGTCATCCCACCTAAACGCCCATGTGATTCCCCCGACACTGTTCTGACGCTCTGCACTGATTACCAAACACCTACCGAACTGACCAGTTCAGCCTCGAGCTCAGTCCAGACCTGCCAAAGCTGGGAAAATCAGACAGCTTTATGCTTTTTCAGCTTTGTGCTTTTAGGAACATAGATCCATTTTTCTAGGCTTTCAATTAATACATTTTGTCCCTAGTTCTTGGGCTGTAGATATTTTGTGCTTGGAGCTCTACTATATAAAGGGCATCCAAGAATAGTTTAGGCATCTATCTTTTCCTAATCTTAAAAACACTTAGATAATTTAGAGTTAGTTCTCCTTAGACTTCTCTCTAGTTTCTCTCTCTAGCTTGTTAGCATCCTTAACTCTTGCCGCCGGGCCCTAAACGGAATTTAGTAACAAAGTCTTCTTCCCTTAATCTATTTATTTACTTGTTATGCTTCCTTTAATTATTATTTGTTCATCTTTAAGTATGAGTAGCTAAATCGTTAGTTCTTGGCAAGGCTAATTCAAGGGTTGCGCGGACAGATTCGAGGCCTTAATGTGCTTAATACATTCTTGATGCTATATTCAACTATTCATCGGTTTAATTACATCTTTGCATGATTTAATTCTAGGTTTGATCAGCTGATAATTATCTTATGCAAATGCTACCATTTATGTGATGAATACGGAAGGAAAATTGCATGAAACAAGTAGGCATCTGTTTAGTCTTGACTGCGTTGAAGTGGTCTCGAATAGATAGGGTGGGTAGTTGATTAGGGCTAGGTCACGAGTCTGACAAACTGAGGGACTTTTAGCTCTAGATCTGTCTTTTCTTAGCTTCATGGGCGGTTTGAGTATGGCCCTCCCGCATTCGTGCCTGGAGGGATGGCAAACTGTCAAGACTACCTCATAAGTGGAAACGGGGGGTAGTTTCTCTAAAGAGAGAAGTAGGGGATATCCGAGGAATCTAGTCCCCATGTCATTTCTATGACGTCTTGAACAGAATATCCTTGAGCTGATGACAATCTGGTCCCGAACGCAACCTAAGAACGCCTTTGCTGAGAACCTTTCTCCATCTGATTATTTGCTTTTATTTCACCCTTGTTCTATTTCACCCCTGTGCCGTTATTTCTACATCTGATACTGACTTGCTTTATTTTACCATTCGGGACCCCGAATACTGCTTTCCTAGGTAACAATTGTTAGCTCCCAAATCTGCCTTGGCTAACTTGTTTAGCCAAGTAAAAAACCCCCCTGATTGTTACCCTTCGTGCTCTTCTCCCCCGAATACATTCGAGACTTTATATCAGTTTCTCACAATCCCCGTGTTCGACCCTGACTACCACTGTACACTTTATCTCTTGTGCACGCACGTTTTCAGGCACTATAAATCTTCATTTGACTGACGATCAAATACCCTTCACCAAGAAAGGGGTATTTAGCTACTCATACTATAGTATAAATAGTAGGTATATATAATCATACAATGATAAAACAAGGAAAGTAAAAAGGGTGTAGAGTAAACCGATAGATTAATTAATAATCAAAGAGGAAAGTTGTTGACAATGGCTGCTCTTGGAAGAGGAGATGATTCCCAGAAAATAAGCACTGAAATTAATGTAAGAAAATATCCTTTGGAACCAGGCATCCTTACAAAACCCTAAAACTATGCTTATATAACCTAAGCCTAGCTAGGAGACAAAAATAGCTAAGGGGAGAGGAAGGATCAATGAGGGTGTGACAGCACACGTCCTTGCAAAAGGAATATTCTAGGATTCCTTAAATATCTGCTATCTTCTGGAAGCGCCTGGGATTCCGTGCAGATCTCAGAAGATGCTCTTTGGAAGAAGGCTCAGAACTGTCGAGGCCTTGGGACAGCGCACTGGTCTGGTTCGCGTCGAGGTCTTGACATCGCTCGATCTTCTAGGCCTTGAAATGGAAATCCATAGAAATGCTCTCAAATCGCTCCTTTTCGGCCTTTTCCCTCCTTTGATGTTAATCTGCAAATAAAACTGAAATGAAGGTCAAATAGTAACATCGAGCCCCCGAAAGGGCTAGAAAGGAGGGTGAAACCGAGACTATTAAACATGCTATCAAAAATACCATATTATTAAATTAAATATATTATCTAGAGGCAATATCAATATGCTTATGTGCGGTCGCACTTTATATACGCACAATGACACAAGAAGAATGAGTAATGATGCTCAACGTTTGACTAAATGTTTATTTTAACCCATATAATCCCTAACATTTTCTCCGGCCATGACAAAAATACTTAATGGAGGGCGTTGGTTTTTCACTGTCAACACGAGCAGGGTTGGACCAAAAACAAATATTAAATTCTATTTATTAAATAAAATAAAATTTGTACATTTGTTCGATTTATAAAATTGTAGGTTGTTATTTGCTGTCTTTATGACGTAAGTTATGATTTTGATCTCTTTTTAAAAAATAAATTAGTCACTAATAACAGTTTTTTTTAATATAAAATATTCTTTTTTTTTTGTTATAATCACGAGTAGTCCAAAGTAATGCAGCAAAAATAGGTGTTGCTTTGCTTTCCAATATTTAATTTTGTATTCTGAATTTCTGACTCTATAGGACCAGTCTTGATCACTGTTTTTCATATTTCAAAGAAGCTACAATGCATTTTCCTGGTTAGCAAGTGCTAGTTTGACACTACTAGATTAAGTTGACGAAGTCTGCATCTTGAATAAGTCCATTACAAGATCTTTTCTGTCTTGCGTGTTTGACCTTTTTCTCCTTACAGGACTCGGATGTTCTAGACATATATATATATATAGACTGATTTTCTCCAAAGGAAAAATAGATAATTTGTTCAGAACCATGAAACTCTCACCAGAAAGTAACCACTTCTGCTACATGTTTCATGCCATTTTGACACTATGGCTAGCCCACATCTGCAGCGTTAGCTGCTGCTGCTTCATCTTTATCGAGGCTGAATTGTCAAGGTCTTTGCGGCCAAGTTAGCATTCCATACCTGATAGCATGTATTTTATGCATGTTTTTCCTTCTAGTTTTGCCTTGATTTAGGCCTTGATACTACTAATTCACTCGTATTTCCATCTTTATCACAGATCAAAGCCAAGAAGGAGAAATGTGCGAAAAGACATGCTTTCTGGGTGATTTTTGCGGACTCCAAGCTTCAAGGCCATCGTCGAGACCAAGGACCAATTTCTTCATCGAGGCCTGTCGTCGAGCCCTCGACGGATCAAGAGCTTTAAATCCACATATCCTCGCAGTTGTGCTTCCACGTGTCCCCTCAGATGTCTTTCAGAATATTCCCTGAGCTGTTGACCCAGTCGTCGAGGCCTCACCCGAAAGGAATATTCCATAAAGATTCTCACGAGATCCCATGAAGACTCTCTTCCAGAACATTCCAGAACATTCCAGAATGTTCCAGAATGTGCCCAAATATGCTGATCTGCCCTCGACATGTCATCGAGACCTCGACAAGTGCAAAACGCCAAATCCACGTGGCTCCACTCCAATCACTCCACGTGTCCTCCCTGGTGCATGTCAGATGTTCTGCGTGGATCCCAAGGAATATTCCCCTTTTCTGCCATCGTGGGTCACCCCTTTTGCAGGAGCGTGGGCTCCTTGTGTTGTACTCCCCTTAGCTGGAATTTTGTCCCTTAGTGGGTGGCTGGTGTATATATACAACCTTATGTGCTAGGGTTTCAGCACCTCATGACACTTTAGATATTTTACTCTTAAACTAATTTCAGTAGCCTTCTTCTAGTTTATTAGTTTTGGGACTTGTTCCTCCATCTTCTCTCCATTGTTGCTGGCTCCAAGCTTTGTAACAAGCACCATTAATCAAGTTTTATCCTTTACTCTTCCTTTATCTTTTATTATGCTATTTCCATCTTATATTTGTTTATCTCTTAACATGAGTGGCTAAAACCCACGTTCTTGGTAAAGGTGTATCGAGGGTTGCTTGGGTAGATTCGAGGCCTGATTGCTCTTAACATGTTCTCTTTGTTATATCTGGTTGCTTGTCATTTTAATTCCATTTTTGCTTAGGGTGATTCGAGGCCTGATCAACTTTTAATCTTCCCTTTGTGATTATTGTCGTGACTCTGTAGTGATAACTAGCGTGAGACTGTTGGGTAGGTGTAGACAACTAGATTAGTGTTCTCGGGTAGATCTGGGTTCATTCGTCTAGGGCATGCAGCTGGTTAGGGTCCTGTCGTGATCCTGACAAATCGAGGCATCGATCCCTAGATGTGTCTTTCTTGTTCTTTATCGATGCTCTGATATTCTGTCCGCTTTGTGCTAGTGACAAGCGAAAGTGAAAAAGGCTGTCTTTTGATGACAAGATAGGTGGCTGAGAGGATATCAAAGGATCGAGGCCACCTTATTAACAGTGAAAACCAGGGGTGGCTCCTTACGAAAGAAAGCAGGGGGTCTACGTGAAAACATGACCCCTATAGCACGTCTGTAACGTTAGAACGGAAAATCTTTGCGCTGATGACAATCGAGCCCTCGACGCAACCCAAGAAAGCCCTTTACTAAGTTCCCTTCTCCTTGATTTATTATCTTTGCTTATTAATCTAATTATTTATTTTGCTTTTTATTTTATCTCTGATCTTTATTATTATTGTTTACTCATCATGACCTCGATTGTCATTTTTAGTAGTTAGAATTGTTAGCTCTGATCACTCTCTTGGTTAACTTGATTAACCTATAAACCCCCCCCCCCCTTTTGTTATCGTGATTTTGTGCATTTTTACCTCTGTCATACAATCGAGGGCTTGATTTTAGTTCTCACAATCTCTGTGGTTCGACCCTGTTACCGCTTTACACAAATTAGTTTGTGCATCTAGGCCTCAGGATTTATATTATTTTTGACCCGTTTCGACGGCTAGTCAATACCCTTTCGGAATCGGAGCTGATTGCTACATGAACAACAATTTTGACGTAAACTGCAACCTCTCTTTCAATCCTCCGAAACCATTCTTGACTAGGATTGGCCTGGAACTGCTCAACGTTTCGCTTACCGGGTGCGTCCAAGTCAATAGTCCAGTAAGTTCTTCAAATTGTGGCAAGACGGATTCTGCTCCAGATGTTGACTGATAGCATGTTTTTATGCATGATTTTCTCCCCATTTTCTCATCAATTCAGGGCATGATTCTGCTAATTTACCCTTGTTTTCATTACTATTGCAGATCAAGGCCTAAAAAGGGAGTTTAGGCAAAAATATGCATTTTTGGTGCATTTTGAGCGAATTCGAGCTTCAAGACCAAAAGTTGAGGTCCCGAGTCCAAATCAGCGTTCAAGGTCCCGAATCGGATTCTCCATTCGGGCCCCCGAAGGGCAAAGAACGGCATTTCCACGTGTCCTCTCGCCAAAGCTTCCACATGATCCTCCTGACACTGTTCTGACGCTCTGCACTGACCACCAAATACCTACCGCTCTGACCAAGTCAGCCCTTGAGCCCAATCTAGACCTGCCAAAGCTAGGAAAATCAGACAGCTTTATGCTTTTTCAGCTTTGTGCTTTAAGGAGCATGGATCCACTTTCTTAGGCTTTCAATTAATGCATTTTGTCCCTAGTTTTAGGCTGAAGATATTTTGTGCTTAGAGCTCTAGTATATAAAGGGCATCTAAGAGTAGTTTAGGACATATCTTACATCTCTTATCACTTAGCATAATTTATTTAGTTCTAGTTTTCTTAGACTTCTCTCTAGTTTCTCTCTCTAGTTCTTGTTAGCTCATCTCCAAATTTACCGCCGGGCTTCAAACGAAATTTAGTAACAAAGTTTTCTTCCCTTAATCTATTTACTTATCTATTATGCTTTCTTCAATTATTATTTGTTCATCTCCAAGTATGAGTAGCTAAATCATTAGTTCTTAGCAAGGGTGATTCGAGGGTTGCAAGGGCAGATTCGAGGCCTTCATGTGCTTAATACATTCTTGATGCCATATTCAATTATCCATCGTTTTAACTACATCTTTGCATGATATAATTTGAGGCTTGATCAACTGATAATTATCTTATGTGAATGTTGCCATTCGTGTGGTGAATACGGAAGGAAAATTGCATGAACCAAGTAGGCATCTGTTTAGTCTTGACTGTGTCAAAGTGGTCTCGAATAGATAGGGTGTGTAATTGATTAGAGCGGGGTCACGAGCCTGAAAAACTGAGGGACTTTTAGCTCTAGATTTGTCTTTTCTTAGCTTCATGGGCAGTTTGAGTATGGCCCTCCCGCATTCGTGCCTGGAGGGATGGCGAACTATCAAGACTACCTCATATGTGGAAACGGGGGGTAGTTTCTCTTAAGAGAAAAGTAGGGGATATCCGAGGAATCTGGTCCCTATGTCATTTCTATGATGTCTTGAATAGAATATCTTTGTGCTGATGACGATCGGGCCCCCGAATGCAACCCAAGAATGCCTTTGCTAAGAATCCATCTTTATATGATTATTTGTGCTTATTCCACTTTCTGTTTTATTAATTCTAAATTTGTGTACTGACTTGCTTTATTTTATCATTCAGGACCCCGAACTGACACCTCAAGGTCTCGAATACTGCTTTCCTAGATAACAATTGTTAGCTCCCAAATCTGCCTTGGCTAACTTGTTTAGCCAAGTAAAACCCCCCATAATTGTTACTTTTCCTGCTTTTCTCCCCCGAATTCATTCAAGACCTTAGATCAGTCTCTCACAATCCCTGTGTTCGACCCTGACTACCACTGTACACTATATCTCTTGTGCACACACATTTTCAGGCACTATAAATCTCTATTTGACTGACGATCAAATTGGCGCCGTTGCCGGGGATCGAACCCGGGTCACCCGCGTGACAGGCGGGAATACTTACCACTATACTACAACGACTCAAGGGTAGTTGCTGATTTCCTTATAACCCACATCTTTAACCGATTCGAGACCCCGCGCGCTCTCATCAGCGATCGGGGGACTCATTTCTGCAATAGAACGGTCTCCTCGTTACTTAGCAAGTATGGAGTTACAGATCGAGTATCTACTGCCTATCACCCCCAAACCAATGGGCAGGCTTAGGTCTCGAATCGGGAGATCAAGGCTATTCTCGAGAAGATCGTGAATCAGTCAAGGAAAGATTGGAGTCTCAAACTGGGAGACGCACTTTGGGCCTATCGCACTGCATTCAAGACCCCGATCGGCATGACGCCATATCGGTTGGTCTACGGCAAGCCGTGTCACCTCCCGGTCGAGATAGAGCATAAGGCATTTTGGGCAATCAAGAAGGTTAACATGGATTTGAACTTGGCAGGCAAGGATCGTTGTTTGCAAATTCAAGAGCTCGAAGAACTTCGAGGGGATGCCTATGAAAATTCACTAATCTACAAGGGCAAGACCAAGGCCCAGCATGACAAGTATCTCGTAGTCAAGACCTTCACTGCTGGGCAGAAAGTGTTGCTATACAACTCAAGACTGCGAATTTTTTCGGGGAAGCTGAAATCCAAGTGGACAGGACCGTATAAAATCACCGCGGTATTTGATCACGGTGCTATTGAGATTCAGAATCTGGACAACGGGGAGCCATTCAAAGTTAACGGTCATAGGCTGAAACCCTTCTATGAGGGATTCAAGCCCTCGACTGCCGAAGAAGCAAGGGTCGAGGACCCAGTAGTCCACGCCCCCGAATGAAGAAACAACGTCTGGGCCTAGACGATAATCAAGGCCAAGTGTGGGGACAGCCCTCAAATTCCTAACCCTCTCTCTTCAATTCCCTTGTCTCTAAATTCCGAGTCTAACCGTCTTTTTCTCTCTTTCCCACGCACATTTCTTCTTTTCCCTAGGTGGTCTTAATTAA
The DNA here is from genome assembly GCA_963691705.1 of Viola odorata. Taxonomy (NCBI): domain Eukaryota; kingdom Viridiplantae; phylum Streptophyta; class Magnoliopsida; order Malpighiales; family Violaceae; genus Viola; species Viola odorata. The sequence goes on from OY829539.1 coordinate 60,664,085, forward strand.
TTTGTCCCTTCTTATTCTCCTTTTAAACCTTTTATTCCTTTCTTTCCTTTTTTTTATTTTTAGTCAACTCTAGCTTTTCAAATTCTCTATACACACTTTTTATGTTACCTAGGTAAATTTCGAAATTTCTTTGTTCTCTCTCCCTTTCATTTAATTCCTTTGTCTCTCCCTCTCTCCAATTAAATGCTATATCCCCTACTTTATTAACCCCCATTTAATTCTTTTGGTTTTATTCCCCTCTCTCCTATTTTCAAATCCTTAAAGCTGATGTGCTTTTTTCGTTTCCCGTGCAGGTGCAGGTGCACGCTGCCCTTGGCACTGCACGTCCTCTTCCGGCGCGACATGTGGCGGACGAAGCCCAAGGAGATCAGCTCCCATCTCTCTCTCCACCTTTCCACATCCTCCAACCCACTCACCCACGCCACTTAACCATCAGATCCCATCCGTTACCCAACCAAAACCCCTTCATCTCTCCCAATCAAATCAAAACACAACATTTCTTTCCCTTCTTTCAAAACACAAAACCCTTCTTCCTCCTCATGGCACACACAAGCCTTAACCTAAACAAACCCACCACTTCTCACTCATCTACTCCTACTCCTCTCTCCACTCAACCCTAGCCAAAAAACACCACCACCGATCAGTCGCCCACTGCCACTGAACCACTCGGATCAGCCTCCTCTGAAGACACTATAGACCTCGACGAGATAACCTTCACCACCGCCCTCCCAAAAATGACAAGATCCGGCAAAGTGCACCGCGTTCCTCCAACCACGACCACCGGCAGCAAGCCGAAAAAGCCAACGGCGACGCCGACCCCTCTTGGCAGCCCCGTGAACTCCGTCCCCCTCGATGTAAAACCCATTGGCTACGTTATTCCCTCTGATACCGAGGAAGAGGACGGGGCACAGACCAGCTCCAGCCTCCGAGAGGCCAGGAGGGTCGAGAAGGAGAACGAGGAGCAGTTCCCTTGGGATTTCGATGACCAACGGGTGGCTGAGGAAGAAGACGGAGGAGAAGACGGGGAAGAAGAGGTAGAGCAGCAGGAGCAGCCTGACGAGCAAGAAACTCAAGACCCTGAGTATACCGCTCAAGGTCCCGAGGATGTTCGAGAGGACACGGCAGCAGAAGCCACCAACGAAAGAGAGGGTGAGATTGACCAACCTAAACCCCCCAGCCCGCCCCCGCAGAAGACCAAGGGCAAGGCCAAAGCCCAATCGACCTCTAAAGCGCCGGCCCAAGCGGAGAAGAGTGCCCCCAAAGCCCCTGCATCCAAGGCCCCAGCCTCCAAGACCCCGGCCAGCAAGAAAAGAAAGCTCCAGGCAACTCCCAAGGGCAAGGCAGCCGCAGTCGAGACCCCCCGCAAATCCCAGCGCACTGCAGAGGAGGACGACGATCTCGAGACCCCATCGCCTGCTTCGGGATCCAGACCCAGTTACCTGGTAACGGCTGACCTTGATACTTTTAATGAATTGTTCATTTTCAATGATAAACCGTCTCTAGATAAGGTCACTTTGATGAATAACAATGGGGTGGCCCCGTGCGCTAAGCTAGATATGGACTTGTATGATAAGCTGGGTATTGGGTCCCGAATTCGGGAGTTGGTTAGTGGCATAGGATGGGAAAGCTTGTTTTTCATGGATCAGCCTACATATCTAGAGCTCAGCCTTGAGTTCTTTGCGAGTTTTTGGTACAAGGCAGATCTGTTCAAGCCCAAGGGTGGGATAGGTCCCGATCTCTCTGCTAGGGGATGCGTCAATTTTAGGTTGGCTAGCAAGTGGCACCCTATGTCCCTCAACGACTTCAATGTCTACCTCGGTTTCGCCAGTCGTGAGGACATTCAGGGGGACGCATATCAGAACGCCTTGACCACTGTCCCGGACGACTTCAACAACCACCAAGCCCTCCGGGAGCTCACTGGACATCCCAAGGTCAAGTTCAACTCCCGCAACACTAAGGCTCATGGCATTCGAGACCCTGCACTCCGGATTCTGCAACGCTTCCTGTCCATTGCCCTCGCGGGTAAATTCGGGACCTCAAGACAGCTTGCTCAATCCGAGCTATTTTTCCTATGGGTCATGTACCACAAGAAGCGGGTCAACCTTGGATATTGGATTGCCACCTCTGCTCACAACGTTGCAAATGCCCCCCAGGGTCGCTCTCCTATTCTTGGGTCCCTCGTCACCAGCTTGGCCTCGCAATTGTACACATGGAAGCTCCAAGAGCTGAACTTATACAAGCACTCGAGTTCCTTCAAGCTCCTTGGTCTCAAGACCTTGGACACGATGGGATTCTTTTGTGTTACTAATGGCATCTTGAGCTTTCATGCACATAACAAAGGCAAGATAGAAGGTAAGTTTGAGTACCCGGACCTATCAAGGCCCCGAGGCAAGTCTACTGCTCCCGAGCCACCTTCTGCCAACACAGCCGCGCCAACTGCCCCCGAAGAGCATGCCCCAGGTCCCGAGCAGATACCGAACGACAACACTATCCTCAGCTTACTCACTGATATCAGGGACTCCAATCGCGCCATCCTGCAAGCAATCTGAGCCCTCACCATTGCAATCGAGCAATTCGACCCCCCTACCTCTTGATCCAGAACAATTTCAAACCCTCGCCCTTTGCCCCTGCGTGGGCTGATGTTGCAACAATTTATCTCCTGCTTAAACAATTTACATTTCTGTTTTAGTTTAAAAACTGCTATCTTTTTGTCTCCTTCCCGCATTGAGGACAATGCGCTGCCTAAGTGTGGGGAGGAGTTTGAACTGCTAGTATTTATTATGCATGCTATATTTATCTCCTAGTTTATTCTTTCCTAAGTTTATGCATGATACTTTTAGTTATTCTTTTTATTTTTTGGATTTTTGCCTAGATTTTGAAAAATGCCCCAAGGCCACACACCTGACTTATGCACATAGAATAAAAATACTGTCTATAGTCAAGGTCCCAAATGCAATATTCTTTGCCTGTTATGCCTTATATCCGCTTCAAGACCTAGACACCAGTAGTCACGAATCAGCACCTTGTGAGCACTTGAGCCTTCATGCCTATTTTATTGTTTGAGCGAATGCATGACTAGGTACTGGCTGAGTTTGCATGATATCCATGGGTATAGACACGATTAGACATAGGAAAGTAGCAAAAAGATCAAGTCTTCGCATCAAATTGTTCTCTCTCATGTTTTTCTGTTCTGTTTTTCCTTCTTGCCCCCGAATCCCTTCTTTTTCCTCTATTCTAACCACTTGAATTTTCTTTGATCTTTCTCTTGGCAGGTGAGCGATGTTGTTGGGAGCACTATCGAGGGCTAGACTAGACAAACGAAGCAGCAAAGGCAAAGTGTGGGGATCCCGCAAAAATTCAAGACCCTGAATGCTGGCGCAAATTCAAGACCTCAAAGCTGAATTCAAGGGCAGACCAGAACAAAAAATCACTTCCCATCCACAGCAAAACACAAGTGTGGGGAAGCAAAATCAGAATATCTTGCCCCCGAAGAAAAGGTCTCATTCCTCAAGCATTCCAGCTCTCTTCCTCTCTCGAAAAAAGAAGACAAACAGAAATATAAATAAAAGAGAGAGAGAAGAGAGCAAGACCAAACCTTGAAAGCCAAGAAGAGGAAAATCAGCAGCCAGCATCCATTCAAGGTCCCGAGCCTAGGTCCCGAATGAAGAAGGCAAGGATCCCCCTCGAAGAAGAAAAGCCTAGTCTAGCTTTCTCCCCCAGCAACATTGTCTCACCATTTTGATTCTTTCCTGCCAAGGGAGCGTTCTAGGTTTGAGTTGGCTTCACCACCTTCTCATTTCACTCCCTTACTCTCCCTCTTCCCCACTTTTTCTTCTCAATATGCTTCCCCCATTTTCTCTTATAATTTATTTTCTTTGCTTCCCCTTCTTACCCCCGATACGAAGTCTTTTAATTGCTAGATTGCCTATGCATGTGTCTAATGTACTCGGATTGATATGCAAACTTGGTTTTGTGCTACGTTTTTTGCATACTTGAGTGTTTAAACACCTAACCTTGTTCACGAGCGTGAGTGCAAACACCGATCCATGTGAGGATTGCTGGTGAATAGGCTGATGTGAAAAAGTCTCTTCTCAAGGGTCGTTATCCTTCTGATTTGATGCAGGTGTATCTAGGCGAAGTCTGTTTTCATTCGGGGTCCCGAATCTTGAAAGTAGCATGCCTATTCTCTGTGCTATGGTTTGGTGTGTCTGTTCTATTTTGGGGCTGTTTTAAATTTTGTGAATGCTCGAGGGCGAGCATTGGGCAGTGTGGGGATTATTTGATAGCATGTTTTTATGCATGATTTTCTCCCCATTTTCTCATCAATTCAGGGCATGATTATGCTAATTTACCCTTGTTTTCATTACTATTGCAGATCAAGGCCTAAAAAGGGAGTTTAGGCAAAAACATGCATTTTGGGTGCATTTTGAGCGAATTCGAGCTTCAAGACCAAAAGTTGAGGTCCCGAGTCCAAATCAGCGTTCAAGGTCCCGAATCGGATTCTCCATTCGGGCCCCCGAAGGGCAAAGAACGACATTTCCACGTGTGCTCTCGCCAAAGCTTCCACGTGATCCTCCTGACACTGTTCTGACGCTCTGCACTGACCACCAAATACCTACCGCTCTGACCAAGTCAGCCCTTGAGCCCAATCTAGACCTGCCAAAGCTGGGAAAATCAGACAGATTTATGCTTTTTCAGCTTTGTGCTTTAAGGAGCATGAATCCACTTTCTTAGGCTTTCAATTAATGCATTTTGTCCCTAGTTTTAGGCTGAAGATATTTTGTGCTTAGAGCTCTAGTATATAAAGGGCATCTAAGAGTAGTTTAGGACATATCTTACATCTCTTATCACTTAGCATAATTTATTTAGTTCTAGTTTTCTTAGACTTCTCTCTAGTTTCTCTCTCTAGTTCTTATTAGCTCATCTCCAAATTTGCCGCCGGGCTTCAAACGGAATTTAGTAACAAAGTTTTCTTCCCTTAATCTATTTACTTATCTATTATGCTTTCCTCAATTATTATTTGTTCATCTCCAAGTATGAGTAGCTAAATCATTAGTTCTTAGCAAGGGTGATTCGAGGGTTGCAAGGGCAGATTCGAGGCCTTCATGTGCTTAATACATTCTTGATGCCACATTCAATTATCCATCGTTTTAACTACATCTTTGCATGATATAATTTGAGGCTTGATCAACTGATAATTATCTTATGTGAATGCTGCCATTCGTGTGGTGAATACGGAAGGAAAATTGCATGAACCAAGTAGGCATCTATTTAGTCTTGACTGTGTCAAAGTGGTCTCGAATAGATAGGGTGTGTAATTGATTAGAGCGGGGTCACGAGCCTGACAAACTGAGGGACTTTTAGCTATAGATCTGTCTTTTCTTAGCTTCATGGGCAGTTTGAGTATGGCCCTCCCGCATTCGTGCCTGGAGGGATGGCGAACTGTCAAGACTACCTCATATGTGGAAACGAGGGGTAGTTTCTCTTAAGAGAAAAGTAGGGGATATCCGAGGAATCTGGTCCCTATGTCATTTCTATGATGTCTTGAATAGAATATCTTTGTGCTGATGACGATCGGGCCCCCGAATGTAACCCAAGAATGCCTTTGCTAAGAATCCTTCTTTATCTGATTATTTGTGCTTATTCCACTTTCTGTTTTATTAATTCTGAATTTGTGTACTGACTTGCTTTATTTTATCATTCAGGACCCCGAACTGACACCTCAAGGTCCCGAATACTGCTTTCCTAGATAACAATTGTTAGCTCCCAAATCTGCCTTGGCTAACTTGTTTAGCCAAGTAAAACCCCCCCTGATTGTTACTTTTCGTGCTTTTCTCCCCCGAATTCATTCAAGACCTTAGATTAGTCTCTCACAATCCGTGTGTTCGACCCTAACTACCACTGTACACTATATCTCTTGTGCACACACGTTTTCAGGCACTATAAATCTCTATTTGACTGACGATCATTGACCTGTCAGGAACTCCATTCTACTTCTCCAACGAGCACAATCGAATCACCGCTATGGGTTGCAACAATATGGCGACGTTTGATTGGCGAAGTGGTGCACCTATTGGTGGGTGCCTATCTATTTGTAATGGAACTATGCAAGGGAAAGGTTGCTATGGCATCAAGTGCTGCCAAACTACTATTCCTGATCGCATGGATTCTTTTAAAGTAACCATGTCACCAATTGAAAATCTGAATATTTCCGGTGGAAACTGTAACTCCGCGTTCATGGTTGATCAATCTTGGCTCGATTCTTTAAACACACTGGATGGTGTGCCGACAATGGAATCTGTTCCAGCTGTGCTACGGTGGGCATCGCAGCGAGAAGCATGTGACGTCGTTAATGGAAAGTCACCCTCCACTTTTTGTAGCAACAATGGTTTTTGCTGGTCACAACTTGGCCAAGATCAATTCTGTGTTTGCTCCCCATCTAACCCTCTATTGCCTCGTAGTAACATCAATTACACAATCGGACATTGTCCAGGTAACAAAGTTATTCATTTCTTGTCATCCTTCAATTAGTTTCAAGCTCCAATACGAATACGAGAATCTCTGTTATACCCATTTATGGTCATTCAATGTGCTTTACAGATAGAGGAATACATAAAACATAGCAAAATAAGAAATTGAAAATTGTTCGTTGAAATGGTTCGGTTGGAAATTTCCGGAAAGGCTAATAATACCCTTTTGTTATGATGTTAGAGGGGATTAGGCCATCGCACCGAACTTCTGCGACTATTCATGTGGATGTTTCTTATGATACTAGTTTTGGCAGTTCGTGTGCCTCTTTGTTCCTGTGGGAGAGAAATTGGATGAGCATCCTCTGCTTTTCCACATTCGCTGGATGATTGAAGAATAAGTTTAGATCTAATGTGTTTCCATGCACTTGATTTTTACACGAACTGCAATCATGTATTTAACTGCAAAAAGTAATGATACCACTAATTCAACAAAAGTTTGAATTTGTACAAGCTGTAAGACTTACCTGGAAAATCTAGTCTGAAAATCTTAACATTGCCAGAGAATCATGTTCCTGCGTTTCAAGATGTAAAAGCCTCAAAAATCACGATTGGGTGACTGAACAGCCAACTTTTAGTTTAGAATTTGTGTCGAAATAAGATTCTTGTAACGTAGGAACAGTGGTGTATGTACTAGCCTGACCCAGAAAACCGAAATCTATCAGGAAAATAAATTATAAGAAATTCATAATAGTAGTGAATCCAATCCAACTAGCGTACCTGTGCGAAGCCAACAGAAAATATCGCCCAAACAACATTAAAAAATTTCATCCTTTTCCTTGCTACAAACCGATAAGTAGTCTTCTTCATTTCTCCTTTCGAAGGGTTTTTAGGAGTGTTTAAAAAAGTGGTTATTATGGCCTTTTATGAAGAATCATACAGTTCAATGAATTCGTCAATTAATGCCAACGCGCCTATTCTATTACATTCCTTTCTTTTTTTATGGTGAACCTGTCCCATAGCCCGAATCCGGGAATGGTGATGTCTCGTCTTGACATGGCTTACCCTAAACGGCTTTAAGGTGTTTTTTCTCCGTTTATGGGTTAATTGGGCGTTTGGGCGTAAACGACGTCGGGTCGTCACCAACTGCGGTCTGCGGAACAGACATGTTCCTCTTCATTCCTCAATCTGGTAAAGAAAAAACTTCTCTCCTTCGTGTTCTTAACTTTGTTCTTGTTGGAACTTGCAATTTAACTCCTTTACTGTTTGTTTCCGCTTCTATTCATGAGAGAGAAGTATTGGGTCCTTTCGATTTACTAACTTTTTTGTCCTGCTGATTCTCCTTATTGTTAATTTGGGTCCTTTCCAATTCAATCTAGCATTTCTCTCTTATAGTTAATTAGGGTTTGTTTCCTTCATCACTCCATCATCTGTGCTAGTGCTGCCTTCTAATCTCTTGGTTGCTTCATCTAATTTAGTGAGTAAATTCATCAATTCAATGCCCAAAAATGGTTTGGTCTCTTTAATTTAGTTTTGCATTGTCATTTATCTTCTGTTTTTATTGTTTTGGCCATCGGGAGTTATCTGCTAAGGGATTTCAAGGTAATCTTCTCCATGGCTAGATAAGCACTACTTTTTAGTTTTCACTTAATAAATGGCTTCCTTCCCATAATGACTGGCCCAATGCGCAGGAGACAAAAGATGTTTGGCAGAGGAGGAGGCGGAGAAGAACAAGAAGGTTGCGAAGCGGCATCATCAACTGCATTAGAGACGGGCAAGTGGATAGTGTGTTTATTATGACAAGTATTTGAACTCAAATCACACTTAACTGATTACTGGTGATGGATGAATGATCTTAATAGTACTTTGTGATGCACCCAGGGTTCAAGATTCGCTCAAGAAGCAACTAATCATAGAGGATGATTTTGCGTGGAAGCTTCCAATTCCCAGAACCACTTGTCATAAGATTGAAGAAGAGGTCGAAGAAGAAGCGGGAGCTGCATGCCAGCTCAAGTATATTGGTGGAGTTGATATCAGCTACTCAAAGGAAGACCCATCCTTTGCTTGTGCGACGCTTGTAGTGTTGGAGCTCCACACCCTTCAACTTGTGTATCAGGACCACGCTCTTGTCAAACTCAATGTCCCTTATGTTCCTTCCTTCCTAGCCTTTCGCGAGGTTCCAAAATCTTTTCTTCTTGTCCTTTCATTATTTTCTTTGGTTTTAGATGTATTAATCTTATGTTCCTGCATTCATTTCTCGTGTGAACCTAATTTTGAATTATGCTCAGATAGGAACTTGTTAGTTAGAATGAAAATTTTCCCTACTTAATTGACGTAATCTTCTGTCCCCTCACTTGGTTTCCAGCTGTAAATTACTACAATGGCTGATCATTTTCATCTGTCATCAAGCAAACTAGGATCGAGGAAACACATTTTCTTGAGAAAGTTTTCATTCTAACTAACAAGTTTCACTTTCTCGTGTGAAACTCAATGTCCCTTATGTTCCTTCCTTCCTAGCCTTCCGTGGGGTTCTGAAATATTTTCTTCTTGTTTTTTCTTTTGTTTTTGATAGACCATGTATACTCTTAATGCTAAATTTCCAATCTTTATGTTCTTTCATTCATTTTCTTGTGAAATTAATTGCACTCTCATTCTGCTGTTTTTCTCCTTCTTTTGGGTGTGCTCTTTCCTCCTTGTTGTAGGCTCCTATCCTTTTACACCTTCTGCACAAGATGAAAACCAACTCCAATCCTTTCTACCCCCAGGTGTGTGCGCGTGCGTATGTGTATGTAAGTATGTTTGTATGTACTCCACACCAATCTTAATCTCTTTTTGATTTACAGGTACTCATGGTTGATGGCAATGGATTGCTCCATCCCAGAGGTAAAAGTCTCTTTTACTTCGTCTTTTGTTATTATCTCATGAAATTCACTTTCTCCTCGTCACACTTCCTACATGCCGTTTTTGTTTAGGTTTCGGCTTGTCTTGTCATGTTGGTGTTCTGGCTCAACTTCCCACCATTGGGATTGGAAAGAATGTACATTCTCCTAATTTCCTGCCAATTGGGATTTGTTACTTATTATTTCTTCCTTTGTGGTGCTAATTTAGCAAGTGCTGTCATAATTAACTTCCGTACCAGTTCTCTTCCCTTTATTGGATGTTCTTTCAGCTGTCTTTGAACAAGTTTCAATTTTCATGTCTCAGTTGCATAACGTTGATGGTCTTACTCAATTCAGAGTGAGACACCTTCTTCAAGCCAAAGAAAATGAAGGTGAAGATTTTGTTGCTTGGGTGGGTGCTTCTGGGCATTTGTGGGGAGTGGTAAGCGAAGAATCTGCATTTCATGTACATGGGACACTGGAAAATAAATTAACCATTGATATTCATCTTTCTGTGCTGATAAGAATCAGTATTTCCTTAGATATCACGCAGAACTTTAACTAGAGTGGATGAATGTTAACAAGCCATCCAGTTCTCTTCTGGATGCTTTTTCTCAGCAGTCTGCATGAAATCAATTTCTTTCTTTCTTTGTTCTCTGCTACAGGCAATGAGATCAACCAGTGGTTCAGAGAAGCCTATATTCGTTTCAGTTGGTCACCGAGTATCTCTCGACACTGCCACCAAAATCGCCAGAATGACATGCAAGTATCGTGTGCCAGAGCCTATCCGACAGGTGAAGTGTTTTACTGCCAAAATGATGTTTTTGACTTGGAACTGCAAGTGCTTGTTGACTTGTTTCACTTTATTTTGTTTCGCTTCATGCTGTGGAGTGTGGAGCTATGATATTGAACTTTTGGATCGTTGCATTGGGTGTTCTATATTAACTGCAGGCTGACATACAATCAAGGGCTCACCTACGGATGCATGAAACAAGAATGCTGAAACAGTGCAGTTGCTTGAATCTGGTAAGCGACTTCTTTTTTTGTTTTGTAGTGTAAGTAGCTTTATGTCATAGAATTGGTACAATGTTTTTTTCGGTATGTTTTGTCAGTGTGTGGAATATCAACTTGTGAAAATCAATTATAGGATACTCTGACGCATGGAGAGATCGAAGTCTGCAGTACCGCTCTGAAGTAGGCAATGTACGTGGGAAAAACTTGCCGGCTGCCATCTCTTATAGCGACTGAATTGTTGAAGAAAGCAAATCCTTTGGGAAATCAGGATTTGACATCGACTCGAGTGTCCAGACCATCTTTTGTTAGGGCTGCAGGTTGGATGTTCTGAAGAGCTGGAAGAGTTGGTCCTAGAAAGCTTCCATTGCATCATCATCATGTCAACGGTTCGTTACCAACTGCCAAATACCTCTCTGTAAATCAAAGGAGCTCAAAATTCACAGCAGTATAGTGGTTGGCATATCTCTAAAATATACTAATAAACAATGGCGATTGCAATGACATGATATCTTTTAAATCATTGAAAAAAAAGAACACCACCAAGTTGGAATGGAATAAATGTTTTTCTATTAACCCATAATATTTTTAACAACAAAACACCACCAATTTGCCTAAACCCTCAAAGTTTTACAATTTCCTAAAAAACATAAAAAAAATACTGGCCTTCCTTTCGAACATACACACTTTACATTTTCATAGACACTTTGATAGGAAAAAAGGTACCTCAAACAACCATTTCAGCTTCCTTAATAGTGGAAGGGATCCCAATATCCAATTATTTTAGTTTTGGAGCCTGTTTTCAGTTTCCAATATTTCCATGTGTCAATTTCTATTTTTTTCATACTTGTTTTTTAGAATAAATTTTTATTTTTAATTTTATTATTATCAGGATAATAATGTTGAAATAATATAGGTTAAAAGAGGGAGGCTACTCTTTAGTACATTTTCTATCTTTTTAGGGTTTTCAATCATTGTAGCCACCTCTCTAACATTGGGATCTGTTATTCCTTTATTTTTTCAGAAATTGGAGCCCCAAGCTCCAATTAGTTTTTAATCCAGATTTTCGTTTTCATCTGCACCTCTTCTCTGTTTATGTTGCTTTCTCCATCTATCTTGTGCATGATTTCCAGCATGAGTGGCTAAATCTCTTAGTCTTGGCAGGGGTGTTTTAAGGATTGCAAGAGGATAGTTGGGAGGTCAAAGTGTTCTTAAAACGTGTTCATTGTTGTATCCGCTTTCTTGCCATTTTATTGTCATTTCGTGTGAGATTTGTTGGTAGTTTGATCACCTATTTGCATGTGTTCTCATGAATATTGTCATTTCCATGGTAATAACTAACGTGAGGCCATGGAATAGAGTAGGCACCTGGTACAGAGTCACCATGTCGTTTGGTCCAATCTGGCTAGGGCAAGAAACCGGTTAGGGCAGACTTCTCAGTGTCTAGCCCTAGACGTGTCTTCTCTCTACTTCACGGGCCTGTGTGTATGACCCATAAGCGTACCTTGGGCCAGACCTATAGTTGTGGGCCAAGGCCTATAGTTGTGGGCCAAAAGGCCCGGCTGGGCTGGCCTTTCCTTCACCGTGTGGGCTGCTAGGTAGCCCACTCTTCTCCTCCAGCTGGGTCAGACACGGCCCAGCTCTCCCTCTGTTGCTTTCTTTCCCTTTTCTTTTATTCCTTTCCCTTTTCTCAAACGCACACTCCTCTCCTTTTTCCTTTCTCTTTTCTTTATTTTTCTTTTCTTTTCCCGACAGCTATGATGTCCTTCCTTTTACTCCCCTGTTCTTTCTTCTTCTTTCTTTTCTTGTTTGGATTGATTGGTTAGGTAATTGGTTTTGGATTGATTTTTGGTGGAAACGGCGGTGTGTGGTCAGGATTTGTTTCAGTGTGTGATGCGGTGGTGGCTGCGGGATGCAGCGGTGGGTGATGCGGTGGTGGCTGCGGGATGCGGCGAGGTGTTGGGATTGATTGGGTGGCCGATTGAGTGGTGGCAACAGCGATGGTTGTGATGGGTCAGCCGCGGTGGTGATTTGGCGTGGCTGGTTGGGCAGCAACGGTGGCTGTGGCGTGGCTGCGGTGATGGCTGGTTGGTAATTTTAAATCGGTATTGGTCTTACGGAGGATGGAATTTTCAAATTGGGTGTCTTGATTTTAATTTTGCAATGGGTTGAATGGAATTTGTTGGGTACTTGGTTTTAATTTTGCAGCGTGTGTGTGAATTGGTGCCTCCATCCCCCCTTTCATGTTGGAATTCTTGGCTATTTATAGAGGGAGAAATGGAGATTGAGTGATGGATCAGGGAGTAGAGATGATGATGATGATGGTTAGATAGTAGGCTTAGAAAATGAAGAGGGTGAGGCTCGAGGAGATTTGCTGAGAGAGGATGGATGAGTTGAGAGGAAGTAGGCTTTTTGAAAAATGGAGAGGGAGAGATGACGAGTGATGGGAGTTGGACGAGGGAGGTGAAGAAAAATGGAGATGGCTATGTTTTTAGGCAGAGAGGCGAGGGTGCAGTGAATTAATTGGTGATGGGAGCGGGTGTGAGGGAAAGATGATGAATGTTTATTTTATTCGGTTCGAGCAGATGGTACGGGAAAGCTTGCTCAAAACCGATGAATAATTCGAATAAAAAATACCAAAATATGAAATAAAAAGCAACAGACAAGATGATGCGAGTAAAAGATGTAAAACATGAAAAATGGGCGGGAATGCTCACTCTAGAATACAAGCGAAAAAAAACATTAAAATGCAACAAAAATATGAAATGACGGGAAATGCGATGAAAATGATAAATAGTAAATAAACGTCAATAATAAATATAAATAAGGTTAATAATATGACGAATGAAGAGAAAAAAATGAATATGAGGTGACGAAAGGTTTAAAATCCAAAATCGGGTAGCAACAGTCGCCCCCTCTTTACTGTCCTATCAAAAATTCGGTGTAACCGAGATTTTTGATGAGCAGTAAAGATGGTTGCTCCCGAACCAGCAATGGTTTGAAAAGATACAAAATGTAAATGCACTCCCTGATAATGGGATGAAAAGTGGATGCAGAAATGTAAGTGACTTGTCCCTGATAATGGGATGAAAAGTAAATGCAGAAATGTAAATCAGGTAGGGCGAGGGTAGCACTCGCAGTCCGTACCTTGTGCAGAAAAGTAACTCAGGCAGGGCGAGGGTAGCACTCGCAGTCCATACCTTCGTGCAGAAAAGTAGATGCGTGCATGATATGTTGGGGAAAATTATTGAAGGGGATGAATCATCGAAATAAAAACTATCTTGAGAGATAAGCGTAACAGACAGGGTGTGGGGACGAACCACTTACAATATTCAAAAGACGCATGTTGTGGGGACGAACCGCTTACAACATTCAACAGACGCATGTTGTGGGGACGAACCGCTTACAACATTCAACAGACCTGTTGGCAAGTGGGTGACCAAGTCACCGCACGATATGACTGAAAAGTGGATGACCAAGTCGTCACAACAACACGGGTGACTAAGTCACCACGGCACAACTGAAAAGTGAAATGGGTGATTGGAGAATTTTGACCTGGGTAGATTGCAGAAATATAACTTGAGATCTGAGCGGGGACACCGCAATTGTCAGACCTCTGTGCAGGAAATGAAATTGACATCTGAACGGGGACACCGCAAGTCTCAGACGTCGATGCAGAAAAGTAAACTTCAACTACATCGAGGGTCGCACTCGTAGGCCGTAGCTGATGATGCAGAAAAGTAAACTTCAGCACCGTTGAGGGTCGCACTCGTAGGCCGTCGCTGATGATGCAGAAAAGTAAACTTCAACTACGTCGAGGGTCGCACTCGTAGGCCGTAGCTGATGATGCAGGGAAATAAACTTCAGCGCCGTCGAGGGTCGCACTCGTAGGCCGTCGCTGATTGATGCAGAAAAAGTAAACATCAGCTACGTCGAGGGTCGCACTCGTAGGCCGTCGCTGATTGATGCAGAAAAGTAAATACAGAAAAGTAAACATCAGCTACGTCGAGGGTCGCACTCGTAGGCCGTCGCTGATGATGCAGAAAATTAAATGCAGAAAGATAAACATCAGCTACGTCGAGGGTCGCACTCGTAGGCCGTCGCTGATTGATGCAGAAAAAGTAAATACAGAAAAGTAAACTTCAGCTACGTCAAGGATCGTACTCGTAGGCCGTAGCTGATGGATGCGGAAAATGTAAATGCGGAAAAGTAAATCAGGTAGGGTGAGGGTAGCACTCGCAGTCCATACCTTGTGCAGAAAAGTAAAGTGCGAAAAATGTAAAGACGCGTGTTATGGGACTGAGCCACATCAACACTCAAGCAGACGCATGTTGCGAGACTGAGCCTCGTTAACATCCAAACAAGTGCATGTTTTGGGACTGAGTCGCGTCCACATTCAAACAAACGCATGTTGCGGGACTGAGCCGCGTCAACATCCAAACAGATGCATGTTGCGGGACTGAGCCGCGTCAACATTCAAACAAAAGCATAACAGACGCATGTTGTGGGACTGAGCCGCGTCAATATTCAAACAAAAGCATAACAGATGCATGTTGCGGGACTGAGCCCCGTCAACATCCAAACGGACGCATGTTGCGGGACTGAGCCGCGTCAACATTCAAACAAAAGCATAACAGACGCATGTTGCGGGACTGAGCCGCGTCAACATTCAATGCAGGAAAGTAAATTGCGGGAAAGTAAATTACAGAAAAGTAAATTGCAGGAAATGGAACGTACCTTTGGCTTACCTGTGCGAATTTAAATGTCTGAAAAGGCATGTTGCAATAGAAATGAAAAGTGGACGACCAAGGCGTCACACCATCACGGGTGACCAAGTCACCACGACACAATGAATGAGAAATGGGTGACCAAGTCACCGCGACACAACTGAGAAGTGGACGACCACGTCGTCACACAACACAACTAGATGTGAGTGACCATGTCACTACACAACACGACAAAAAAGTAGATTTTGAACCACCATACAAAATTCTGGAAGGTGGGCTTTTGGAATTTTAAAATGTGGGGTTTTGAACCGCCACACTAAAGTTTGAAAGGTGGGGTCTTGAACCGCCACACTAAATTTTGAAAGGTGGGGTCTTGAACCGCCACACTAAATTTTGAAAGGTAGGGTTTTGAACCGCCACACGAAATTCTGAAAGGTGGGGTTTTGAACCACCACACTAAATTTTGAAAGGTGGGGTTTTTAACCACCACACGAAGGTTCGAAAGGTGGGGTTTTGAACCGCCACACAAAGGTTCGAAAGGTGGAGTTTTGAACTGCCACACAAAGTTTATTGACATGTGGGGTTTTGAACCGCCACACAAAATTTGACAGGTGGGGTTTTGAACCGCCACACAAAGTTTTGATATGTGGGGTTTTGAACCGCCACACAAATTTATTGAAAGGTGGGGTTTTGGATCGCCACTCAAAATTTGACAGGTGGGGTTTTGAACCGCCACACAAAGTTTTGACATGTGGGGTTATGAACCGCCACACAAAGTTTATTGAAAGGTGGGGTTTTGGACCGCCACGCAAAATTTGACAGGTGGGGTTTTGAACCGCCACACAAAGTTTTGATATGTAGGGTTTTGAACCGCCACACAAAGTTTATTGAAAGGTGGGGTTTTGGACCACCACGCAAAATTTGACAGATGGGGTTTTGAACCGCCACACGAAGTTTTGACATGTGGGGTTTTGAACCGCCACACAAAGTTTATTGAAAGGTGGGGTTTTGGACCGCCACGCAAAATTTGACAGGTGGGGTTTTGAACCGCCACACAAAGTTTTGATATGTGGGGTTTTGAACCACCACACAAAGTTTGAAGAGTGGGGTTTGAACCGCCACACAAAGTTTTCATATGTGGGGTTTTGAACCACCACATAAAGTTTAAAGAGTGGGGTTTGAACCGCCACACAAATTTTTGAAATGTGGGGTTTTGAACTTCCACACAAAATTTTGATATGTGGGGTTTTGAACCACCACACAAAAGTTTGAAAGGTGGGGTTTTGAACCGCCACTTGAAAGTTTGAAGAGTGGGGTTTGAACTGCCACACAAAAGTTTGAAAGGTGGGGTTTTGAACCTCCACACGAAAGTTTGGAAGGGTGGAGTAGTAATGTACCTTTATTTGGATATTGATTTGGGTGGTGCGTGAGCATGGCCCGCCGTACGAAGTTGATGGTGGAGTGATAACGTGCTCCATTCAGATGCTTGTTGGATGGTGGGGGAAATTGATCTGCCGCACAAAGTTGATTGTGGAGTGGTAAGGTGCTCCATTCAGATGCTTGTTGGATGGTGGGGGAAATTGATCCGCCGCACGAAGTTGATTGTGGATTGGTAACGTACTCCATTCGGTTTCTGATTTATTGGCGGAGATTCGCGGCAATGTGAGATTTCACTGATGCATATCTGTATCCTGCAAATAGGGAGGAAACAAACACGAAGCAGCAATGGGTGGAAAAAGAGAAAGCAATTGATAAATGGAAACAATGAGATTAAATCATGTATGTTGTATATGCAAGTATTCCCACACTACCCTAAGGTTTGCCCCCAGTATTTGATAAAAACAACTTCCCTACCAGGAGAAGGTTCAACAAGTTCATGCATTTCTAGAGAACATGTCATCCAGTTTTCATCGTACAAGCATGCTTGACACAAGCCTAGAAAAGCATCTGCATCTTGCCCAGGAGATAACGACCTCAAGGACAAGACTTTCCCACATCATGTAGACGTAAGCAATCCTCACCGGATATTAGTGTTTGCCCTCCCACTCAGAAATTAGGCTACGTGTTTACACTCATAAAAAATGAAACAAACATAGCACAAAGTCAGATTTGCAATGTCAATCCGAGTGAATAAACTTCAGATGAAGATGTACATGCATGGGCATTCATATAATCGAGAGGACTTTGCAAGAGAAAAGAAATGTGGTGTGTAGTTTTTGAAAGAAGGAAGAGAAAGTATGTTTAGCAAGGTGCCTTTTAGCAAAAAGAAAAAGGGTTTAATGAGCAATGCTTGTTGATTGGCCGCGATGAGGGCAAAGTGCACAAGTTCTCTGGGGATGATTTATCCCGAGATCATCTTCTGTTGGTGAAGCGCCCAAGTTCTTTAATCTTCGTCGGGGATGATCTTCTTTTTTTTTTCTTTTTTTTTGAGATCACTCCTTCTTGGTCATTTTGAGGGCGAAATGCTCAAATTCTTTGATCTTCGTCGGGGATGATCTATCCTTTTCTAGATCACTCTTTCTTGATCATTTTGAGGGCGAACTGCCCAAGTTCTTTGATCTTGACTGGGGATGATCTTTCCTGAGATCACCTTTTGTTGATTTCAGACTTTTCAGTACTTGCTTCCGCTTTTATTGACTCGTGTTCCTTGAAACACATTTTTGATTTTTTTTATTTATTTTGATTTTGATTTTTTTTTGTTTTTTTTATTTTTTTTATTTTTTTTGAGTCAATTGTAAATGCGAACAGTAAGCAAAGCAAGTACGGTCTTTTGTCTGGTATGTCGTCATTTTCGTCTTTAGCAGAGGCCTTCAAGTCTTGATTTTTGATTTTTGTTTTGCCTCCTTCCAGCGTTGACCATCAACAATTGACGCGCCGTCGAAACGCGCGTCAAAAGTAATAAAATATTCCTGATAGGCTAGATGCACAAATTAATGTATATAGCGGCAAGTCAGGGTCGAACCACAGGGAAAATGAAGGACTAAATTTAATCTTGCCCTAAATGTATGATGAGGATGAAAATGCAACAGACATAAAAGTAACACAAGGGGGGGGGGGGGGTTGGTTGGTCTAGACGAATCTAACCAACGATGGCAGTTGGTGTTGGGACAGATAATCAAAATGCAAATAACAAGTAATAAAGGGCAAACGAAATAATTAAATAAAAAGGGAACGAAAATAAAGCAAGAGAATATCAATAAAAATGGTAAAGACTAACAAGTGTAATAAAGATGATAGCAAAGTAAGTAAAGATAATAGATCAGATAAAAGGAGAAATCTTAGCAGGGGTAGACGGCGGATTGCGTCGAGGTCTAGTCGGTCATCGGTGTAAGGATAGACTGCGTTCACGCCATAGACGTGCTATAGGAACCCTGTTTTCACGGAGATTCCCTACTTCTCTTCTTAAGAGAAGTCACTCCCAAGGTACGCTTATGGGAGTGGCCGTGACACTGTGCCCAAGGTACGCTTATGGGTCATACACACAGGCCCGTGAAGTGGAGAGAAGACACGTCTAGGGCTAGACACTGAGAAGTCTGCCCTAACCGGTTTCTTGCCCTAGCCAGATTGGACCAAACGACATGATGACTCTGGACCAGGTGCCTACTCTATTCCATGGCCTCACGTTAGTTATTACCATGGAAATGACAATATTCATGAGAAACATGCAAATAGGTGATCAAACTATCAACAAATCTCACACGAAATGACAATAAAATGGCAAGAAAGCGGATACAACAATGAACACGTTTTAAGAACACTTTGACCTCCCAACTATCCTCTTGCAATCCTTAAAACACCCCTACCAAGACTAAGAGATTTAGCCACTCATGCTGGAAATCATGCACAATATAGATGGAGAAAGCAACATAAACAGAGAACAGGTGCAGATGAAAACGAAAATCTGGATTAAAAACTAATTGGAGCTTGGGGCTCCAATTTCTGGAAAAATAAAGGAAGAACAAATCCCAATGTTAGAGAGGTGGCTACAATGATTGAAAACC
Source organism: Viola odorata (assembly GCA_963691705.1). NCBI lineage: Eukaryota > Viridiplantae > Streptophyta > Magnoliopsida > Malpighiales > Violaceae > Viola > Viola odorata. Next base: position 60,683,170 of record OY829539.1, read on the forward strand.
CTAAAAAGATGAAAAATATACTAAAGAGTGGCCTCCCTTTTAACCTAAAGTTAAGGTTCTATATATAGCCTAACAACCCCACTAGGGGACAAAATGGTATAGAGGAATATTCTCTGATGAGCTGGATGATTTGCACATGGAATCCCGCTAGAATCTTTTTAGCATCTTCGGCCAAGCGTCATCAAGAAACATCCACGTGCTTCGTCTAGGCCTAGACATAAGATCTCGTCTAGGTCTCGACGGTAGGTCTCGACGACAAAACGCATCTAGGGCTCGACAATGAAAGATCAGCAAAAATGCATCCAAATAGCGCGCTTTTCAGCAAGTTTCTCCCTTTAATCCAAATCTACAAAGTGGTTGGAAAACAAGCCAAATTAGTAGTATCAAGTGTGAAATTAGACCTAAAAGAGAGGGGAAAACATGCATAAAAAGGCATCATATCAACAATCCTTAGAGTTTTCGCATTCCCTCTTGCGCAAACTAAGTTCGATGTGCACCTTACCTCCGGTTAACAACCTCAGTTGGGCACTGCTCATTATTTAGAGAATTCAAGTGGAAGCAAGAAATTTTACAAGCGGCTTAGAAGAGAAATGAATTGAATAGAGAGAAAGAGCAAGTGTCTGAAGACAAAAGAGTGAGAAGACCAAAGAAAGGTGGAAGCAAAGAAACAAAGTCCCCGGTCATCTTACAGCTATCCCATGTCTAAATGTGCATGTACCCTGGATATTATGTAAATCCAACTAGCACTTAGTTCGGCATTCGCACTCATAAAGGAAATAAGGCGTGAAGGCCCAAAATGCTCACAGGGATGTATTTGTGACTGCTTACGTCTAAACATGCCACAGATATAAGAGCTAATAGGCGAGATCATGCATGTCATACAATTTCAAATGGATGCACAAGTTATCCATGATGCAGTAACATGTTGAACATGCTCAATTTAAGGAAGGTTTGAAAATTTTAAAGGTAATGTGGATTTTATTCAAAGAATTTTATGCACATTTTGTAACAAATCTTAACAGTTTTAGAATTTTTTTTACAAAAAATGTGAGGGTATGCTCACTCACGAAAATATATGAATAAATAAAAAGAAATGCCCCCAATGCGGGAATGAATGATTGCACAAAAATTAAAGAGGTAGATAGATGAATGGACTTCTCTGGATGTGTGCGGCGGGGCCGTGAGGTCGGAGCAAGGATGTTACCGCGGAGAAGTAAGTGTAGACCTCAGTCTGATGTTGATGCCCACTGCGATGTTCTTGTAGGAATGTAGATTGAAACCAGGGCAAAGACCCCGTAAAGTTCGGATGCTGATGTAAAGCGGACAACAGGGTGTGGCCGCCGCAAAGGATAAAAATAGGGGGAACTGAGCCGCCACAAATGGATGAGAGTGAGGCATTTCCAAAAGGTTGCCCCCAGCGTAGAATGCATAATGGACTCCCTAATACGCGCGGCAGGGCTATGAAGGTACACAAGATGGTCATTCAAGAGTTGATAAGAGGAGAATTCCTCAGTCTCGCTGAGCACTATGCAAGTAACCATGACACGATTCGAGTTCCTGCAAAAATAAGGGAGAAACAATGGGTAGGACTGAAGGGCGATTTAGGAAAATGGACAATGTAATCAATAGGTTTTAAACTCTCCGTTTTCTAGTGAGGCTTATTGGCAAGCACGTCCTGATTCTGATCGGATGTCGAGACCCATTCATGCTTTGCGGAATTATGTTTAGATGTTACCGACCATTGAGATTCTGATAGGGAACAAAAATGAGAGTTCTATTTGGGCGTTGCTGGCCGCAGGAAGGTTGATGCGGAAAGAAAAATCCATTCGGGCACCGTTGCCCCCTAGGATGAAGAATCCACTCAGGCGCTGCTGCCCACTGGGATGTTGGTGCTGGACTGGGAATGAAGGATCCCCTCGGGCGCTACTACCCACTAGGATGTTGGTGCTGAATTTCATATCCGGACGAGAGTAGCACTCGCAGTCCTGGATAAGACAAGCAGAAGAACGTTGATGGCTTTAGTCGACCACCTTGCGGACATGCATTTTGGTGTTCCGGACTTAGTGTGACCGATCTTTTCATAGCCGATCTAATTGAGTGGGTTGCTTTTGGGAATGCACTGGTTCAGGCCTAACTTCAATATCATCCTCGGGGAAAGACATTGCTTCACCTCTCGAAGGGAATGGGAAACTCCTTTGATGAGGGTTCGCGACTGTTGTGGTGGATCTAGAAAATGAAGTCCATGCACCACATTTCGGAGAATGCTCTTTTGAAGATTCAGCACTTGAGTTGGGCCTTTGTGTGGATCAATGCCATAATGACATACTTTGAATGATACCCATTTAGTACATGCCATGATCAAGGTGCGAGGTGGACAAACGAGATGGCTTCTCCGAAGGCTCCCTCATCCGATTTGCTTGCCCCCAATTATAGAGGATTGAAAATGTGATGCAGTGTTAATGACCCAAGGCCTTCTGATTCTACTCATGATGATTTTTGATACCCACGATCTTGTTTGGCTTTGAAGTTTCAACTTGGTGGTGCCTTTTTTAGTGATGATCATGACGAGATCAACATGTTATCTTGAGGCTTCTGCTCGTTTGGTCGTCGCTGGAATTTTGCTAGACATCTCTTCTTAGAATCATGATGGCTGAAGAGATGACAACCCCTTGGAACCACTAGGCTGGTGAACTTGACTGAGATACGATGGGAAGTTTTTATTCATTCCCACAAAGTGATGATGGAGAGAAGGTCATTCGATCAATGGGTAATAGTCATCCCTGAGAAGCCACCCACTCCTGAAAGGATCAATACTCGTTCGATCATGATCAACTGCTTGGGAGGAGAGATGCTGGTGACAAGATCAAATTCGACCCATGAATGATTTGACCATGATCGAATTCGAGTCTGTAGTTTGGAGCATGGCGGGGCGTGAATGTCCTTATGCCACAGAACAGGGCTGATTTAAGCATGTTGATCGGGACCCTAGGGGAACACCTATTCGTCATGTTTTTGTAAGGTCAAGGGTTCCGCTTATAAAAGGCACCTGGCAACGGTAGTGTCTTGATGGTGGAATTTTCCGAGGAGGCGGATGGAGAGAAAAAGCTTCGACAATTTACACCCCCAAATAGGCTTGTTAACGGGGAATAGGCTTGGTTAGGGGTGTCCATCGGACGGTAGATCGGTATACCGTCTGAAATATTTCAGTTTCCAACATAACAAATAATTAATTCCAATAACATAACAAATAATTAATTCCAATAACATAACAGGAGATGTCATAAAGTGCTTCATTGTCAAGAACCATGCACTCATCAGCATTCTCTACCAATTGATGCAATATAGTAAAAGATAAAAAAACTTTCATCTATCATCTTCGTGCTACATTCACATTCCATCAATTATTGTATCTGGAAAACTAATTGCATGACTATATTCATTTCCTGAAATGCTTGCATGAACCACTCTATAAAACAACAGGAAAAAAAGGACAGAAACTGGCTACTGCTTCTAAAGCAATAAAGAAATATAATAAAAAAGAACAAGACCTGATATAGCTGGAGTGAGAATACCATCTCCTATCACCATCAACGAGCCAATAAGAACAAGAACAAGAAGTGCCTTCTTTCTAAATGCACTTCCCTCAAGCCACCTTTTGGTCTTGGCAGCAAATGATAGTTCATGAAACCTTGAACGAGTATACGTTGTTAGCTCCTCATCTGTGTGGTCTTGGTCAGGAATAGTCTTCACATCTGCATGGCGGCACAGTAGTGAATAAAGAGCAAATGTTCCACCTGTACCACAAAGAGCACAGTTTAGGGAATAATGCCTAGTTAACTTCAGATTGAAACAGATGACTCATTGAAAGAGATGACGCCTTATCATCCGCACTAACATTAGCACGAAACAATATCTTCGAATACAAGGTAAAGAATACAAGAAATCCTTAGAGAAAGAAAGCTTTGGAAATTGAGTAAAATGTTCTAAGATAAAATTAGCTTTGATTCCTTCCTCTAATAACAGTTCAGTCAAGCATATCAGCATCAAGTTAAGCAAAAAATGGAAGGTGATAACTTATGACATATATAATGATAATCGACATTAACATGCCCTATTTTGTAATTGCCGTGCAAAAAAACAAATTCTTGTCACTTTTTGAGATGTAAATGCTATGAAAGCTACCTCCAAGGATATAAAGAATATACATAGTGTATATAGACTTCCTTTAGTGGCTTTTTACTGCCATCATTCAAGCACAAACTATACATCAATTCACACATGCTCTCTTCTGATTTTGCTAAAAAAATCTTCCTTCTTCAACTAATATAATAATAATTAATAATTCCCCAAACAATATTGAAAATTAGAAAAGGAAAGGAAAATTAGAAGTGAAAAGTATGCACATGATTATATATATATATAAATCATCAAAACACATGTGACAGATGGAATATTGAATATTAGAAACACAGTAGGAGACTGACATACAAATATTGAATCTTAGAAACACAGTACAAACACAGCAGAAACACCAAGACCGATTGGCAATAACAATGAATTAATAAGTCTCCTGAGTAAAAACACAGTAGAAACACAGCAGGGGACTGACTTGAAAGATACATGGCATACTTTGATGAATTAATAATACATGGCATACATGAATTAATAAGACACCAAGACTGATTGGCGATTGTCTATACTTTTTGGGGCACTAACCCTTCTTCCCCTTCTTCAATATATATATATACTTTGATGAAAGATACATGGCATACATGGCATACTTTGACTCCTAATCTTGATAGTCAATTGAACAACAAGAAGTTGCATAGAAGTTGCTTTCCAATTTCCATAACCCAAAAAGAAGTTGCATAGAACAGAAACATAAGAACAAAAACGGAAGAACAGAAACAGGAACTGGAAAGTGGAAAGGCAGTAAGTAGCAGAGTAACCTGCATCTACAGATAAGATAAAATCTCTTCCATAATGATTGTGTGTCGAGGGCATCAAATTTAGTTGTAAAAAGATATAGAAAATGGGGTAGGAATACAACTTATCACTCATCCACAAGGGACTTGTAGATTGCGATAAGAGGTTCGTCCGCAGAGATCTTGGTGGTGTATTGTAGTCTTGACTCGACTTCCTCGTCACTTGAGTTGAGGGTATTTTTGTTCCTGATGATTAAGATAGACAACGTAAAAAGAGAATACGCTAAAACAAAGTAAGGAAGCAATCTTGGGCAGAAGTGAATCTTAGCTAAGATTGCTGGTTGAGATTTGGGTGGAACTTTCTTGAGGCAAACTCCTAGCAAGGGTGAATTCGTGAGCACTAGGCTTGTTTCATCGATCATCGACTCTAGATTTTCTCCTTCTTTCTCATAACTCTGCTATGGATTGGGAGGAACCCCTTCCCAATCCTACTTTCCTCCTATTCAAATCACTAGGAGGGTACCCCCTTTCTAGTGATCCTGGCCAGTGGACACCTTGCTGGTTAAAGGGTTTATCCAATTGGCTGCTGGCTTGAGGCACATACGTTATCCCAATGGTGCAGGGAAAGACAAAGTCTAGGCCAAGCTACTCCAAACTCGGAGCCCTAGGTCGTCAATCTGGTTAGGCCAAGATCAATTCAAGTTCACTAACCCCCGCGAGGTTAGCTACCTACTTCGTCACTTCAGTTTCGCTCGTCCCCTTAGTGACTGGTTGTAAATTCGTCGTCTTGGCTGAGATCGATCAAGTCTTAGCCTAGACAGGAACCGGTTTGTTAAAACGGAACTTCAACTGAATACGAATGAGAGGATGATTCAGAACAACTCAGCCTCACGATTTACAAGCATGCTCACTCGGCCCTTACCAAGAATTAGGTGCTTTAGCTACTAAACATATTAATTAAAGAAATAAAGGGAATAATTGAAGAACATGAAATATAATTAAGATGCGATATTTCTGAAGGAAAATCACAGTAGTTGTTTACAAAACAGAAGAAAGGAAGATGGAAGAAGATGCGTAATTGACAGCCTTCCCTTACCTTAAATAAGGTTAGGGTCCCCGCCCATCACGTCTCTTACCAAACTCCTTACTTCAAATTAACTAGAAAGTAGGGATAAGGATCCCAATTGTTTTTAAATACTAAAGAGATAATAATAATGCGTTTTTATTCAAATAGGATTACATCCAAAAAAAGTCTTCAAGTGGATGTAGCAGCCAGCTGGTCCTCAATATGTGATCCCGCTTCCATGAGTCCATGCCCAGCACGCTTCCACTGCGCAGTCTTAGCCAAGACAAGCGGTTAAGACAGCCAGTCTTTGCTCCAGCACTAGATCCATCCAGAACCGGTCTTGCCCAAGATTCTTCAAAAGAAGCCAAATTGACGTGAAAAAGGGGAGTTTCTGCCACGAACAAGGAACTTTGAAGTGGTAGAAACGAGTGAAATATAACGTCAATCAAACCTCACCACACTTAAACAATGCTTGCCCCCAAGAATACTAGACTCTTAACTAAGACAAAAAAGGGGAAGACTCAAAACAGACTCAAAATAGACTGTGGTGAAATTTCCTGGACAGACTACCCTTAGCCCATTTCCTTTAATATCTTTGGCCTATGACAGTTAGCATACTTCTCAATGGGTCCCAACCCTTATGAATACAGCTTAATCAGCACCCTAGACATCCGAATTCCACATGATCATTACATCTTCGCATTCCATAACAGACTCAACAAAGCAAAACATCCACCTACTTGGATTTTCCCCATTTAATTCGATTGCTCAACATCATCATCTAATTACCTTGCCTGAAGTTTTATTTTACTATGCCCAAAATTGCTAAAAGTTTCTTGATTGTTAATGTTTAGTGAGGCAGAAACATCAAGACATTTGCTTATGTATATTTTTTTTTTCTCTGCTCTTTATTAGTTTCTTTTCATCTATTTTTTTCTAGAGCTGCAATTTACTAGGCATAGCAGTAGTTCTCTATATTAGAGCTATTCAGCATAATTACAAGGCGTTAGACTCCATTGTCCACTAGCAATTTTCCTTAAGGGGTATTAGGTATTTTTGGTGGAAGTTTGCCTATGTGTCAAGTCAGTTACGCAATGCTAGACCCTATGATCATGTACAATAAGGATGTCTCTAGGCTGATCACGCTATGTTCATAAGTTATGGGGTCACAAGGTGAAGGATGCTAAAGGTCAAGGCTAAGATACTCGAGAAAACAGGCCTTACAGAAAGGTAAAAAGACTTCAGAAACATGTATATACAGAAAGACATCCTAAAAACACCCTCACCACACTTAGAGAACACATTGTCCTCAATGTGTAAATGAGAGAAGAAAAAAAAGGTAAAAAGACACAAAAATTTGAAAAAGAAAGAAAGAAAGACACGACCTGGGGGTAATCACTGAGATGTGGAAGGTGGAGGCTTCGGATCTTGCACAGAAGGTGCTGGTGCTTCTTCTTCATCAGAGGCATCGCTGGAGTCGCTAGTGGAGCTAAAGTGGTCATTCACCTTGTTGCGAATGTGCGCAACAACTCTATCTATGGCTCTGATGTAGGTGAAAGACCCTTCTAAGTGCGCCTGGATGTGTTTATACTTGGCATCCTGCTGCTTCATGAACTTGTCCAGCCGCTCCTTCTGTGCCAACTCAACACTTGCAAACAGAGATTGTTGTTGATCCACAATCTGCTGCATCTGTTTGCGAGACGAGTCTTGGAAGTCATAGAACAACTTCTGATTTGTTGTGAAGGCATCGAGCTGGATCTGCACAAGCTCAAGGAATTTGTTGGCCCATGCTGGAAGTCCAGGGTGGTCAGGATCAACACCGAGGCTATTGGTATGCTCAGGCATCTGGTCATCTTGGCCAAGATTGGGCTCCTCTGCTGCACCGTCAATTTGAATTGGCTTAATCTTGAAGTTCCCGTTGATCCTCTTCCCATAGAGATGATCTGCTACTGGGGTGAATCCTGTATTAAAACAGAGATAGCCTTTTTCCTCGTGGACATGGCCCTTTTGGTCAAAAGCCCTAAGATCCATGATCTTAATGGCACAGGATTTAAACAAATTCAAAGCAGATAAATCTATACCCCTAGCAGTAACAGTCAAATGGGAAATCAGAGTTCCTAAAATCATTCTAGGAAGAGAATCACATGCTTTTATCTGTCTAGCAATCCAATAGCCAAGATTAACTCTTTTCTCATGCAGCATGCACCAAAGCAAAAATGTCTCAAGTTTTAAAATATTACCCGAGACTGTGGTCTTGGCCGAGAGATTGATTGAAAGGATCCTTTGGAGAATCCTCAAAGTAGGATCTCGGATCTGGTGAGCCTTAGAATTTTTTATTTAGTTTGGCCGCATGGTCACCAATCAATTCTCCGTAGGCCGCTGCCTTATCCCAATCTGGGGGATAATCAGTCAGGGCATTTACATATTCGTCAGACTTGAGGCTATCCTCAGTCACAAAGCCAAGCAATAGATTAAAATCATCAATGGAAAAGTGACACCACTTATCAAGCAAACGGAAGTGCACAACATCAGCAACACTCAGATCAGGAAAAGCCCTACCATTAGCATACAATCTATCCTGATCTAACCAGAAAGAGGAATGAAACTCTAAACATAATTCAGCATAAGCAGGCATGCATAGATAGAAGAAGCAATCCCACCCAAGATTAGAAATAAACCGCCTAATTCTATTTCCTATCCCCAACTCATCAAGAAAGGAAAAATCAAGGACAACAAACTGAGTTATCTCACAGGCATGCTTTTCAGTCAACTTAGCCCTAAAATCAGGAGTATTAGGCCTCAAACAGCCTTTCAAAGAGTTCAAGGGTGGAAGGGTGATTACCTTGGCAGTCTTGGCCGCAGGCTTGGCCAAGACTGCAACCGCATCAGCATCAGAGTCTGAGCCAAGATTACCCTCATCTACTTTCTTCTTGCCCTTGGCAGCCGTAGATCGCGTCCTCTTGGCTGGGGCAGATTCAACACTTAGGCCTGCCTTTCTCTTTCCAGATTTCTTTGATTTGGCCGAGCCTTCTTCACACTTAGGCTCGGAATCTGAAATCTCTTGAACCTCGGAGCCAGCCGTCTTGCTAACCCTAGACTGGGTCTTGGGCTCGAGGACTGAAGTAGGAGTAGAGAGAAGTTGCTTCGAAGAATCAGAGGTGGTTGCTTCCATGGACATGATTGTCCTTGCGATATCTAGCGCTTCGTTGAGGTTTTGTGGCAAATCCTCCTCTGGATTCGTTAGAGAAGGAGATTGCGGAGTGGTAGGAGATTCTTGCCTGATTGGGGTGGATTTTGCTTTCTTGGCGGATGATCGCTTTGATTTTCCTATGTTTTAATGCTGAATAATCGTGGGTTTGAAGTAGGAGAGTGGAAGAGTGGAGAGATTTTAGCTGAGGTGATCGTGGAAGATAAGAGAGAGAGGGCAAAATTTTAGTGATTTTGTGTTTGTGGGTGGTAAGGAGACTGAAACTTGGTAGATAATTATTAATTAAGATTTGAAAATTAATTTCCAAATCATGATTAATAATTACAAAAAATGTGACCGTTATCCCTTCCTTTTTTTCTCCTCCCTAGAACACGCTTCCTTGCTTTTCCTGCCTCTATCTCCGCGTGTCAATCAGCCCAAGGCTGAATAAAATGTGGCTAAGATCAAATATTCTCCTCACCACACTTAAATCCTCAAAATCACTCCTGAAAATTATTTTTCATCTACTCCCTAAAAAATTTAGCAAAGGAAAATTAATTGACTGCACTGACGAAATTTGAATGATAAGTTTATTTAAGATAACTAAAATTAAAATGCATGGGTTGCCTCCCATGTAGCGCCCTAGTTATAGTCCTAGGCATGACTTCGCTGTTCTTTTAATGAATCTCAAGTGGGGCTTCGATCGCCTGATTTTCCTAAAACATAGGAAATCCTTCTAGGAATGGTTTTAGTCGCTGTCCATTGACCTTGAACTCAATCCCTGTCTTTTCATTCTTAATATCCACTGCACCATGAGGGTAGATATTAGTGATAACATATGGACCTTCCCATTTGGTTTTGAGCTTACTTGGGAAGAGCTTAAATCGTGAATTGTACAGAAGGACTTTTCCCCCAAGTTGGAGATTCTTCTCAACAATCTTACTGTCGTGATATGTTTTCATCCTGATCTTGGCTAAAAGCTGGTTATCATATGCTTGATTCCTCAACTCTTCAATTTCGTGGATTTGGAGTTTCCTTTCCTCACCTGCTTGGTCGTACCTTAGATTGCATTTCCGAATTGCCCAATAAGCTCTGTGTTGCATACCTACTAGTAGATGACAAGCTTTTTCGTACACCAGTTTGTAAGGAGTCATTCCTATGGGGGATTTGTAGCCTGTCCTATACGCCCATAGTGCATCATCTAACCTTTGGCTCCAATCTCGTCGATCTAAGCCAACAGTCTTAGCTAAGATCGATTTGACTTCTCTGTTTGATACCTCCGCTTGGCCATTTGACTGAGGGTGGTATGCAGTGGAGACTTTGTGGGTTACTCCATACTTCCTGAAAAGGGAAACAATAATACTATTGCAAAAATGTGTGCCTCGGTCGCTAATGATCCCCCTAGGCACGCCAAATCTGTTCAAAATGTTAGTTTTTAAGAATGAAACAACAGTTCTAGCATCATTGGTCCTAGTTGCCTTAGCTTCTATCCATTTAGACACATAATCCACAACAAGCAGTATATATTGTTTTCCATCCGACATAGGAAATGGCCCTATGAAATCAATGCCCCATAGATCAAAAATTTCACAATTTAATATAACATTCATGGGCATTTGATTTCTAGCGCTTATGTTTCCTATCTTTTGGCACTCAGGACATGTCTTACAAAATGTATAACTATCATGGAATAGGGTGGGCCAATAAAATCCTGATTCTAGGACTTTTAAGGCTGTCCTCTTAGCTCCAAAATGTCCACCATATGCATAAGAATGACAAAATCTTATGACCGATGGAATTTCAGTTTCAGGAATGTATCTTCTAATCAACTGATCAGATCCAATTTTCCAAAGATATGGATCATCCCAAACGAAAAACTTACTGTCATGCTTAATCTTAACCTTTTCTTAAGCCGTTAGGTCTCCATGGTGTTTACCCGTGGCTAAGAAGTTTACTAGGTCGGCAAACCATGGTCTGATTATCTTGACGGCAAATAGATGTTCGTCTGGAAAATCATCCTTGATTGGTTCTGAATCGTCCTTGACAAAACATCTACTGAGGTGGTCTGCAACTAAGTTCTTCTTTCCTGCTTTGTCCTTAATCTCCAAATTATGTTCCTACAAAAGTAAAACCCAGCGGATCAGTCTTGGCTTAGATTCGGCTTTTGTCAGGAGATACCTTAGGGCTGCATGGTCAGAAAAAACTATGACTTTTGTTCCCATCAAATACGATCTGAATTTGTCTAAAGCGAAGATTATTGCGAACAATTCCTTCTCCGTTGTGGTATAGTTCTTTTGCGCATCGTCAAGCATCTTTGAGGCGTAGTAGATTACGTGTGGATCTCTACTATTACTCTGCCCTAGAACCGCACCAACAGCTGAGTTACTAGCATCACACATTAATTCGAATGGTAGGTTCCAATCTGGGGCTTGGATGATTGGGGATGAAATGAGTTTCTCCTTGACCTTGTCGAACGCTTCTTGGCAAGACTTGTCGAAATCGAAGTCCACTTCTTTTTGCAATAGTTTGCACATTGGTTCTGCTATCTTCGAGAAATCTTTGATGAACCTACGATAAAACCCTGCATGGCCCAAAAAACTCCTAACCTCACGCACGCATGAGGGGTAAGGCAAGGTTTTGATAACATCAATCTTAGCCTGGTCAACTTCTATACATTTCTTAGAAACTACATGACCTAAGACAATACCTTGTTCAACCATGAAATGACATTTTTCATAGTTAAGAACAAGATCAGTAGCCATACACCTTTTTAAAATATGTTTCAGTGTCGTTAAGCATTTATCAAAATCATCACCATAGACGGTGAAATCATCCATAAACACTTCAATACCCTTTTCCACATAGTCTGAAAAGATACTAACCATACATCTTTGAAAGGTGGCCGGCGCATTGCACAATCCGAATGACATCCTCCTATATGCAAAAGTTCCGAAGGGACATGTAAATGTCGTCTTCTCTTGGTCTTCTAATGCCACTGGGATTTGATGAAATCCTGAATAACCGTCTAAGAAACAGTAATGGGACTTCCCAGTCAATCTTTCCACCATTTGGTCGATGAATGGTAATGGAAAGTGATATTTCCTCGTGACTTGGTTAAGTCTGCGGTAGTCTATGCAGACTCTCCATCTATTCTGAATTCTTGTCGTTCTCTTTATCCCATCCTCACCTTCGGTCACGGTGGTACCTGTCTTTTTTGGTGCAACCTGTACAGGGGAAACCCATGAACTATCAGAGATTGGGTATATAATTCCAGCATCAAGTAATTTAATGATTTCTTTCTTGACAACCTCCATCATCGGAGGGTTAAGCCTCCTTTGGGGTTGTCTAATAGTTTTCTTATCCTCTTCCACATGAATTTTGTGGGTACAAATGGTGGAGGATATGCCCTTGATGTCTGCTAAGGTCCATCCAATAGCCTCTTTATGTTCCTTTAAAATGCTTGTCAATCTTGTCTCTTCTTCGCTAGAAAGCTTAGCTGAGATTATTACCGGGAGGGTTTTGTCTTGGCCTAGATAGGCATACTTAAGGTGTTTTGGTAACTCCTTAAGATCCAGCTCGGGTGGCTGCATAATAGATGGTAACATCTCAGGGTTAGTCATGCTAAACAATGGACAAGGCGTGGTTTCCTTCACTGGTTCTGTCTCATGAAGATCCGTTAAGATCTCCCTAAGATCCTCTCGGTTCCCTACTCGGTCTTCCATTTCCTCCAGCGTCTTAGCTGAGATACTTCTGCTTAAGATAAAATCAAGTGGGTCAGTAGCATTTAAATCTGCAGTTTCTTCCTCAATAGGGTATAAGATATCAATAAAACTAACACTATGTGTCTCATTATGATAATTCAACCCCTCCTTCATGTAGAACTTAATCGTGCTTCCAAAGAATTCCAAAATAATACTACCTTCATAAACGTCTATCTTTGCTCTAGCAGACCTAAGAAAAGGTCTACCTAAGAGCACATCAGTGGTAAAGGAAGGTAAATCAGCATCCATTTCAACAATATAAAAGTCCACAGGGTATATAAAGTTATTGACTTGGACGAGAACGTCTTCTACCAAACCCTTAGGATGGATGACCGTTCTGTCAGCCAGTTGAATCACCACCTGTGTCTCCTTCATGGGTCCTATTTGCAATGCTTCATATTCCCTTAAGGACATCACGTTGATCCCAGCCCCTAAGTCACAAAGAGCTTTCTCCACCATTTTGTTCCCAATCTTGCAAGGGATGGTGAAGGTTCCTTGATCTCCACACTTCTCCGGTAGTTTACTCTGAAGTACTGAAGAAACACTCTGCATAAGATTCACACTCTCAATACCTGCAAGTTTCCTTTTGTTAGTATAGAGTTCTTTCAAAAATCTTGCGTAAGAAGGTACTTTAGAAATTAAATCTAGCATGGGAATGTTCACGGCCACTTTGCCAAAAATGTTCATGAACTCTTTAGCTTCGTCTAATTTCTTCTATTTAGAGGACTTGGGAGGATAGGGAGGTGGAATATCTGTTGTCTCTAGAGGTTTCATAACCTGCTCATCAGCCTTGGCCTCAGTCTTAGCTAAGGTCGGCTGTTCCTTTTGAACTGGAATATCAAGCTCGGCTTCACTCTGAGTTCCAGTCTTGGCCAAGATTGGTTTCGACTGAACTTCTGCTTGGGTTTCTTCTTGTACTTCCTCATCTACGTCCATATCCTCGTCTTCATACGATTGGTTGTGAATCTCTTGATCCGATTTCGCGCCCTTTCGTTCAGGTAGAACACTTCCACTCCTTAGATGGATGGCACTTACATTGTGCTTTGGGTTATTCTCGGTGGTGGAAGGTAATTTTCCACTTGTTCCCGTTTGCTGGATCTGTTGGGTGAGCTAACCTATTTGCTTTTGCATTTCAACAAGGCTGGATTGAGTCGCTTGCATGAATTTTTGCATAGTGTCCTCGATAGGTACTCCGATAATCTTAAGCGGTTGAGGTGTAGGAAGTGGGAGAGGGGAATTGGATTGGTTTGCTCCTGGTGGTCTGGGTACGAAGTGTTGGAAATTTATGGGCGATTGTGGTGGCTGCTGTTGGTATTGTTGTTGAGATGGTTGGCTAGGCTGAGATTGGTATTGTTGGAGATTTGGTTGGCTAGGATGAGGCGTATCTTGTCTCCACCTTAGATTGGGATGTTGTCTCCATGAGTATTGGTTGCTCTCGTGTGGGAATCTAGGTTGTCCATTAGATTGTCCTTGATTGTAGCCATATGCTGTATTTACTGGGATTGGGGGTGGATCTCCCGGCTGTTCCACCACATAATAACTATGGGTTGGATGATCTAGCTGTTGGTAAATCCCGCAAACCGAGGGCATGGGATTGGCTGCAGCTACTGTAGTTTGTGCCTGAGATTGGGTACCTGTAGAGAGATTCATCAAGATGTCAGTAATTTTATCAAGTTTGTTCTCCATATTTATAGCATTCAAAGAAGAAGGTGTAGAATTTCTCTCGGATGAGGTGTTGTTTTGGCTGTTGTCGGCCATTGTTTGGAGAAGTAATTTTGCTCTTGTTGGTGTAAGATCTTGAAGTGCTCCTCCAGCGGCTGAGTCTAGCCTTTCCCTATCCTTTATACACATTCCATCATAGAAGTATTGAATTAAGAGATGATCTGCTACCCCATGGGTAGGGCAAATGTCTTCAAGGTCTCTAAACCTTTGATGATACTCGCTCAAACTTTCTCCTCCCCTCTGCTGAATGGAAACTAAGCTTTTTCGTGCTGCCCCTGCCTTAGTCGCGTTCCAATATTTATTTAGGAAGGCAGCGGACATGTCTCCCCATGTTGTTATTGTGTTATGGGGTAAGCTATAGAACCAATTCTTAGCTGAGTCTTCGAGAGACCACGGAAATGCCTTCAGTTTGGCTCTCTCGATTGTTACTCCCACTAGCTTGAGGGTATCGCATTGGAGGTGAAGGTTCCTCAAATGGTTATATGGATTCTCATTTGAGTGGCCATGAAACTTGGTTAAGTTGGCAATGATGTTCGTCTTGATAGACCAATCATTAGCCATCGGGGGTAGATTAATACAGGAGTAGGTCACTCGTTTTGCCCCCCTGTTTTGTTCTCTCATCGTCTGTTCTTCTTGGTTTTCTTCCATGTTTGGTATTGGATTCTCAGCTGGGTCCTGATCTTGGCCTAGACTGTTGCTGGAATCAGTTTCTGATTGAGTTCCCAAAAATTCACCAACGAATTTCCTCTTAGATTTCTTTCTGATTTGGGTTTCGGTCCTTGTAAGTTCTGGATTCAAAGGTAGTAGTTCTTCCTTTGAGGACCTGGTCATCAACTGCGAAAGACAAAAATAAAAATAACAAAACTATAAAATACACCGTCAGAAGATCCCCGGCAACGGCGCCAAAATTTGATTGCGTGTTGAGGGCATCAAATTTAGTTGTAAGAAGATATAGAAAATGGGGTAGGAATACAACTTATCACTCATCCACAAGGGACTTGTAGATTGCGATAAGAGGTTCGTCCGCAGAGATCTTGGTGGTGTATTGTAGACTTGACTCGACTTCCTCGTCACTGGAGTTGAGGGTATTTTTGTTCCTGATGATTAAGATAGACAAAACGTAAAAAGAGAATAAGCTAAAACAAAGTAAGGAAGCAATCTTGGGCAGAAGTGAATCTTAGCTAAGATTGCTGGTTGAGATTTGGGTGGAACTTTCTTGAGGCAAACTCCTGGCAAAGGCGAATTCGTGAGCACTAGGCTTGTTTCATCGATCATCGACTCTAGATTTTCTCCTTCTTTCTCATAACTCTAGTATGGATTGGGAGGAATCCCTTTCCAATCCTACTTTCCTCCTATTCAAATCACTAGGAGGGTACCCCCTTTCTAGTGATCCTGGCTAGTGGACACCTTGCTGGTTAAAGGGTTTATCCAATTGGCTGCTGGCTTGAGGCACATGCGTTATCCCAATGGCGCAGGGAAAGACAAAGTCTAGGCCAAGCTACTCCAAACTCGGAGCCCTAGGTCGTCAATCTGGTTAGGCCTAGATCAATTCAAGTTCACTAACCCCCGCGAGGTTAGCTACCTACTTCGTCACTTCGGTTTCGCTTGTCCGCTTAGTGACTGGTTGCAAATTCGTCGTCTTGGCTGAGATCGATCAAGTCTTAGCCTAGACGGGAACCGGTTTGTTAAAACGGAACTTCAACTGAATACGAATGAGAGGATGATTCAGAACAACTCAGCCTCACGATTTACAAGCATGCTCACTCGGCCCTTACCAAGAATTAGGTGCTTTAGCTACTAAACATATTAATTAAAGAAATAAAGGGAATAATTGAAGAACATGAAATATAATTAAGATGCGATATTTCTGAAGGAAAATCACAGTAGTTGTTTACCAAATAGAAGAAAGGAAGATGGAAGAAGATGCGTAATTGACAGTCTTCCCTTACCTTAAATAAGGTTAGGGTCCCCGCCCATCACGTCTCTTACCAAACTCCTTACTTCAAATTAACTAGAAAGTAGGGATAATGATCCCAATTGTTTTTAAATACTAAAGAGATAATAATAATGCGTTTTTATTCAAATAGGATTACATCCAAAAAAAGTCTTCAAGTGGATGTAGCAGCCAGCTGGTCCTCAATATGTGATCCTGCTTCCATGAGTCCATGCCCAGCACGCTTCCACCGCGCAGTCTTAGCCAAGACAAGCGGTTAAGACTGCCAGTCTTCGCTCCAGCACTAGATCCATCCAGAACCGGTCTTGCCTAAGATTCTTCAAAAGAAGCCAAATTGACGTGAAAAAGGGGAGTTTCTGCCACTAACAAGGAACTTTGAAGTGGTAGAAACGAGTGAAATATAACGTCAATCACATAAAAAATGCATTCATCCTAGTTCAACACATTTGCAACTTTGACCCATACAAAACCTAGCCCAATACAAATATCCTAAAAATGAAATTCACGACATAAATCAAAACAAAAAAGTACCATGTGTTGTCGGCGGTGATTAATGTCGGATGAGATGAGTTGAGGGAGAGGGAGATAGTGAGCTTCTGTCAGCGGCTATGGAGGAGGATGGGAGTGAGATTGACAGTGATGGTTGGTGACGGTGGCGATGGGTTTGAGAGGAGAAGTGGGTGTATCGATGGCGATGGGTTTGAGAGGAGAGGTGGGTGTGTCGGCGGCGATGGAGGAGGGTGAGGTTGTGGCGGTGATGGGTTTGAGAGAGGAGAGGTGGGTGATTGCATTGCATTTCATCATGTTTTATTGTCCATTTACTAGTTTATTTGGACAGTAAACCTACTGAATTACCTTCGATTTCCCTTTTTCTTTGCAGTTATGGTCTATTGGCAGAACATTAAAGTTTCTGATTTGGATAGCTGGAGCTGATTTTCCTATCTTGGCCTATCCTTCGGCCAAGACACGTTCGCATCTCAAGCAGCGCACCAGTCAGATCGTCTTGGCCTAGACTTCGGCCAAGACTCTTTTCGCGACACAAGACTGTTGAGAAGTTGCGTTGGCACCCCTTTTGGGCTTCACTTTGCGTGGGCCTTGGCTGCTGGCAGGCCGCTTCTATTCGCAAATCTAGAGGGATCTGAAGCCTATCTTATGAAGAATCCTAAGGGATCTCCCTCTTTTGTATTTGCGATCTTATTTCCAATTTCAAACAATTTATTGTTACAATCTTTTTAGAGATTTTCTTGGAAGTTTAGTTGAAGTAGGACAGAGGAGTTTTAGGGCTATTTAGCCAAACATTGTTCCTCCTCTGTCCGCATCGGATTCCGACCTTCTTCTTCTCTTTTCTTCTTCTTCGACATTGTTAAACCTTGCTCTGGATTTTCTTTAAAATCTCGGATTTATTATTTATATAAAAATATATATTGTCTTTTTAATTATGAGTATGATTAGCTAAGCACCTATTCTTGGTAAGGGTTGATGAGCTGAAGTTCTTATGCATTCGTGAGATTAAACTGTGCGTTATAATCTTTTTACTTGTATTTATTTATTTCTTAAGCTTAATTCATCGCTTACTCACTAGAGACAAGGTTTGATCATCCTTGCACTCTACTAGAGAAGAGTTATAGCCGGTCTAGACGGAAAGGGAGCACCCGTCGGCTAGACAAAGTAGGCAACTAGTCTCGAGCTAGACTAGAAGAAATAAGCAATCTAGGTCAAGACCGGATTGACAACCTAGGATCTCCATAGGGAGATACCTTGGCCTAGGTACTGTCTTCCCCTATACCATTGAGGAAGCGAATAGCCATTCAAGACAGCAGTCAAACGGATAAACCCTTTAACCAGCAAGGTGTCCCTTGGCTAGGATTATCAGGAAAGGGAGCACCCGCCAGGTAATTTGAAGAGGAGGGAAGACAGGAGTGAACAGGAGCACCTCCACTCTATAGCAGTACTATAAGCAAAGAGATGAATATATTTGATTCCATGATCGAAGCATAAGGACAAAGCTCTCACATCGCCCTTACCTGGAATTTCCTTTTATCGGATTTACGACAATCTTGACCCCAGTCTTGACCAAGACTTTGGCCAATACTATTTTAAACTGTTTTCACTTCTTTCCGTTTTGACTTCAGTTTCAGATTCCACCCAATCAAAACTCAGTGACGAGGAAGTCAACCCAAGAATTACATTTCCTAGAGGTCTCTGTGGACGATCCTCTTACCATCATCTACAAACTCTTGTAGACAGTGATAAGTTGTATTTCTACCCCCAATTCCATACCTATTTCACTATTATATTTGACGTGTTCGACGCGCGATCAAATTTTGACGCCGTTGCGGGGGATCTCTAACGGTATTTGTAGTTTTTGTTTTATTTTTATGTTATGACAGTTGATGACCAGGTCCTCAAGTAGAGAACAAGATTTGTTACCTTGCAATCCCAATCTCACCCGGACCGAAGCACAACTTAGGAGGCAAGCTCGAGTAAGAGTAGCCCAAGAGGAAAGAGGATTAGAAGCCTCTAGTTCCGAAACAGATCGCAGTCTTGACCACGATCTTGGCCTAGATTCAGACCAAGACGAACTCTTTGGTAGACATGGCAGAAAATCAGCAAGAACCCACAATGAGGGAGCTAAACAAATCAGCAGAGCAGGAAACTTTTTCCTGCATCGCTTTGCCGCCAGTGGCAAATGATTGGTCGATCAAGACCAACATGGTGGTCAATCTTCCTAGGTTTTACGATCATACAAACGAGAACCCATTCAAACACTTGAGGAATTTACACGTCCAGTGTGATATGATGAAGCCAGCAGGTGTGATCATGGAGAGAGCGAAGCTAAAAGCCTTCCCTTGTTCTCTTGAGGAGGCCGCACAGAATTGGTTCTACAACCTACCTCACAACACGGTCAACACATGGGCCGAGATGTCCACCCTATTCCTCAATAAATACTGAAATGCAACAAAAGCAGGGTCGGCTAGAAAAAATATGGCTGCCATCCAGCAAAGGAACAATGAGGGACTGAGCGAATATCACCAACGGTTCAAGGAATTGCAAGAAGTTTGTCCTACTCATGGAGTTGAGGATCAGACCATGATCCAATATTTCTATGATGGATTGCTCCTGCCTACAAAAGAAAAGGTTGATTCGGCAACGGGTGGAGCATTGCAGGACTTGACTGTGACGAAAGCCAAGCTTCTACTTCAGACCATGGCAGACAACTGCCAAAATAATACTTCTTCTGAAAGAAATTCTATCCCTTCTAGTCAATTGGCTGAACTAACTGACATGGTAAAGAATATTTCTGTCAATATTTCAGGTGCAACGACCACAGGGAATCCTAGCCAAGAGCAGGTAGCCTCTGTTTGTGGAATCTGCCAGCAGCAGGATCATCAAACAAACAATTGCTACATGGTGCAACACCCCCCTGATGAAGTAACACAAGTAAATGCAGTCTATGGTCAAAACCAAGGAAGTATGCAAAACTTCCCACAAGGGAGTAATCAGTACTCATGGAGAGCACACCCAAACTTTAGGTGGAGAGATCCAATCCCTCCAAACCAGAACCCAAACCAGAATGCACCTCAGCAGCAACAAAAACCTAACTTCCAAAACTTCATCCCCCATCCTTCACACCTTAATCCTGGCCAACCTCCTGGTCAAGCCGCTGTACCTCAACTGCCGCCAGCACCTCAGCCTTTGCAACTTACTGGGCCATCTATGGAGGATACCATCAAAAATTTGATGGAAATGCAGAAGAACCTGATGCAATCAACTCAATATACCTTGGCTGAAATGCAAAAGCAGATTAATCAGATGGCAAATCAAGGGAAATTGCCTTCCACAACCGTAGATAATCTGAAACACAATGTTAGTGCCATTAGTTTGAGGAGTGGAGTTGTGCTACCAGAGAGGGAAGGAGCAAAAACAGATGAGGAGTTGCGAAAAATCCAGTCGGAAGGCCTGGATGAAGATGAGGAAGAGGAAGCTGAAGCAGAAGTAGTCTTGACCAAGACATAGGTCAATACTGAAGTGATCCCAGGACCAGAAAAAGCAGAACCTGTCTTGACCAAGCCTCAGGCCAAGACTGACCAGAAGGAAGAAATTATAGAAATTCCTCCACCATTCCCTCCTAGATCTTCGAAGGAGAAGAGGGAAGATGAAAAGAGAGACTTTATGGCAGTTTTCGGAAAAATAGCTGTGAATATTCCTATGTTGGACTTAATTGCAAAAGTCCCCTCTTATGCTAAATTTCTTAAGGAACTGTGCACCAATAAAAAGAAGATTGCAGGTGTAGAGAGGGTGAATTTAGCACACAATGTCTCGGCAGTACAACAGCTTCCAGAGAAGTGTAAGGACCAAAGGACCTTCACAATCCCGTGCCAAATAGGGAACAAAATCATTGAAAAAGCCCTTTGTGACTTAGGGGCTGGAATCAATGTGATGTACCTAAGTGAGTTTGAGACCTTGAAGATAGGGACAATGAAGGAGACCGACTTGGTAATTCAGCTGGCCGATCGAACTATCATCAGACCAAAAGGAGTGGTGACTGACGTCTTGGTAATGGTAAATGATTTTATTTATCTCGTGGATTTTTATATAGTTGAAATGAATGTTCAACTTCCCTCTTGTACCACTGATATTTTATTGGGAAGACCATTCCTAAGGACGTCTAAAGCAAAAATTGATTGCTATGAGGGTAGCATAATTCTAGAATTTTGTGGAAGGATAATTAAATTCAGCATTACTGAGGCTTTAAAACATCCTAATGATTTACATTGTGTTAATTTTCTTGATGTTTTAGATCCAATTACTGAAGAAATCGTTGACATTTATATTAACGACCCCCTTGAGTATGTTTTAAGCAGGGGAATTTCCACTCAAACACTGGAAGAATTAGAGGAAAAGACTGGAGATCAGAAGGAACTCCAAGAAATTGTGGACAGTTTGGCCGATCAGGAAGACACGGATTTGATCTTGGCCTCGAGCTTGGCCAAGACTGCCAATAAAAGAAGGAAAATAGTTAGTTGTCAATATGTACAGCCATCGGTTCCTAAATTTCTGCCTTCTATTGTGCAGGCACCACTGTTGGAACTGAAAGCTCTGCCAGACCATTTGAAGTACGCCTATCTAGGCCTAGACAACACCCTACCCATTATAATTTCAGCCAAATTAACGGAAGATGAAGAAGAAAAATTGGTAGCAGTCTTGAAGATGTACAAAGAAGCCATTGGCTGGACCATGGCAGACATCAAAGGGATATCGGCCAACATATGTACCCACAAAATACATGTGGAAGAGGATAAGAAACCTATTCGGCAACCCCAAAGGAGATTAAACCCTCCGATGATGGAAGTAGTTAAAAAAGAAATAATTAAGTTGCTTGATTCAGGTGTAATCTATCCTATTTCAGATAGTAATTGGGTGTCCCCTGTGCAGGTAGTCCCAAAGAAAACAGGGATTACAGTCATCGAAGGAGAAGATGGAGCCCAAAGGACAACAAGGATCCAAAACGGATGGAGGGTATGCATCGACTACCAAAGACTGGATCAAGTCACTCGGAAGGATCATTTCCCATTACCGTTTATCGACCAAATGGTAGAGAGACTCACTGGGAAGTCTCACTACTGTTTCTTGGACGGATACTCGGGGTTTCACAAATCCCCGTTGCACCCGAAGACCAAGAAAAGACGACGTTCACTTGTCCATTTGGAACGTTCGCCTACAAACGCATGCCATTTGGGCTGTGTAATGCACCTGCCACCTTTCAAAGGTGCATGGTAAGTATATTTTCTGAATATGTAGAGAAGAGCATCGAGGTGTTCATGGATGATTTTACCGTTTACGGTAACAATTTCGAACAATGTCTACATAATTTAGAAAATATTTTAAAGAGATGTGTAGATACTTGTCTAGTCCTAAACTTTGAAAAATGCCACTTTATGGTGGACCAAGGAATTGTCCTTGGCCATGTGATTTCAAAGAAAGGCATTGAAGTAGATCAAGCGAAAATTGACATTATCAAGAACTTGCCTTACCCCTCATGCTTGCGTGAGGTTAGAAGCTTTCTTGGACATGCAGGTTTTTATCGCAGGTTCATAAAAGACTTCTCAAAGGTAGCTGAACTGATGTGCAAGTTGCTTCAAAAGGAGGTAGAGTTCGACTTCAATAAGGCATGTCAAAAGTCATTCGATGAGTTGAAGGAGCGACTGACCTCAGCTCCGATCATCCAAGCACCGGACTGGAGCTTGCCATTCGAGTTGATGTGTGACGCAAGTGACGCTGTTGTGGGAGCCGTTCCTGGGCAAAAGAAAGGGAAAGATCCACATGTGATCTATTATGCATCAAAAATGCTAGATGATGCCCAACGAAATTATACCACTACTGAAAAAGAACTTTTTGCAATAGTTTTTGCCTTGGAGAAATTTAGATCTTATTTATTGGGCACAAAAATTGTTGTATTTTTAGACCATGCGGCATTAAAATACCTCTTGGTCAAGCATGAGGCCAAGCCTAGACTAATCCGATGGATTCTTCTCTTCCAGGAACACAATCTGGAAATTAAGGACAAAAGCGGCAGGGAAAACTTTGTGGCAGACCACCTGAGCCGCTGCCTAGCAGAAGGAGATCTGGAGCCAGTAAGAGCAGAATTTCCTGATGAAAAACTCTTTTCAGCCTCACTGTCTAGCCCGGAGTCTAGGCAAAGACCTCCGCCAAGCCCTCGACCATGGTATGCTGAAATTGCGAACTACCTTGCAACAGGTAAACACTATGGAGATATGACTACCTATGAGAGGGTAAAGGTCAAACATGACAGTAAATATTATGTCTGGGATGACCCTTATTTATGGAAAATAGGTACTGATCAATTATTAAGGAGGTGTGTCCCTCAAAATGAGACTTCATCTATTTTCACTTTTTGTCATTCTCAAGCGTGTGGAGGCCATTTTGGAGCTAGAAGAACAGCTCTAAAAGTCTTAGAGGCCGGTTTTTATTGGCCTAATATTTTTCAGGACAGTTACTTGTTTTGTAAAACATGTCCTGCTTGTCAAAAAGTGGGGAATATAAGTTCCCGAAATGAAATGCCTATGAACTTTATTCTTTCTTGTGAAATCTTTGATTTATGGGGCATAGATTTTATGGGACCCTTCCCTACTTCTTTTGGACATAGATATATTCTATTGGCTGTAGATTATGTATCTAAATGGATAGAGGCGAAAGCCACAAAGAATGATGATGCTAGAACTGTTATTTCCTTCATTAAATATAACATCTTGAACAGATTTGGAATTCCTCGTGGGATCATTAGTGATCGAGGAACACACTTCTGCAACAAGATTTTGTCTTCCCTTTTCAGGAAATATGGCATCACACATAGGGTATCAACAGCCTATCATCCTCAATCGAATGGCCAAGCTGAAGTTTCGAATAGAGAGGTGAAATCTGTCTTGGCCAAGACAGTAGGCCTAGACAGACGCGATTAGAGCCAGCGGTTAGATGACGCGTTGTGGGCCTGCAGAACGGCCTACAAAGGTCCAATTGGGATGACGCCTTACAAGTTAGTCTATGGTAAGGCGTGCCACTTGCCAGTGGGGTTGCAACACAAGGTGTATTGGGCCATACGAAAGTGCAATTTGAGTTATGACCAAGCTGCACAAGAGAGAAAGTTACAACTCCACGAGCTAGAGGAGTTGCGAGACCAAACCTATGACAATCAGCTGATTGTCAAGATCAGAATGAAAGCTTACCATGACAAGAGAATTGCTGGGAAACCTCTCCACACAGGGGAGAAGGTCCTCCTTTATAATTCTCGTTTTAAATTATTTCCTGGAAAACTAAAAACAAAATGGGAAGGCCCTTTTGTTATTACTAATATTTACCCACATGGTGCAGTAGATATTAGAAATGAGAAAACAGGAGCCGAACTCAAAGTGAATGGGCAAAGATTGAAGCCATTCTTTGAAAGTTTCCAGGAAGGGAAAATTTCTGAAAAGGTGGACATGCCACCAGAAAACAAATGAAGAAAATTCAGAGTCAAGCCTAGGACTTAAAATAAGGGCGCTACAAGGGAGGCAACCCTTGTTTCTTTTATTTTTAGAACATAGCTATTTTTATTCTATTTTTGTCACATTTGATTTCGCTGGGTTGTTTTTGATTTTGTGCAGGAAATTAAGTGTGGGGAAATTGAAGCAGGTTGGCCAAGATCTAGGCCAAGCCTTGGGGCAAGACTCTTTTGAGCGGAGCCGCTCTCTTGAGAGTTAGTGGGACACGTGTCAGCGCCGTCTTTTAAAGCCTTTATTTGCTTTTTGAACGGACAAATTCAAAAGCAATTTAAAGGAATTAATTGCAGCGTGGGAAAATAAAACTACCACCTCTGCATATTCCTTCTCCCACTCTGACACGATCTCCCCACGAGCCAACAAAAATTCGCCCCCTCACCTGAGCTAAAAAGCAACAGTCCCTTCTCCTTCTTCTTTCCCAAATCGCACGAGCTTTCCAGCAAAACCCAAACTCCAAAACCTAAACCCACCATTATCTCTTCTTTCTTCTCTCGTAACCATGACTGCACCCAATCATCCGTCACATACCGACATTCCAGAAGCTAGCGACGACCTCCGTGGGGCTCCGCCTCTAGTTTTCCCTATCGACGGCGTCTCAGCCGTGAGACGACTGCTGGAAACACTCGAGAATGATGATTCAATGTCCTCAGAGGACGATTTGCCTGAGGAATCGAATGAGAGTGTCAAGGGAGTCGACCGTGCCGTGGTCGTGAGCGATGAGGACTCCGATGAAGTCCCCCTTGCGAAAAGGATGAGTTCCTCTGCTCCCGCGTCAACTGGAGAGAGAGACAGCCGGCGAGAGAGCAGGCTGTTGAAAAAGATGGCAGCCGCCGGAGCATCAAACCCAGCTCCGATTACCACTGCGGCCCCAAAACCTAAGCCCGTCGTCGCCGCTGCTGTACCCATACCACCACCACCATCTCCGGCGAAGAAGTCGATCACCACTGCACCGCCAAAGAAATCAGGGCGCATCAAGCAGGTGGCCCACAAGAACACCCCGACTAAGAAGCCGGTGAGAGTTCCTGATTCATCACCACCGCCTCCAAACCCTAAGAAGGGCAAAACCAGTGCCGGCCCATCCTCTGCCAAAAGCAAAGGCAAACAGCAGGTGATCGAGGAAGCTGCTGCTGAGGATGATGAAGACGTTTCAGTCTTAGCCAAGCCTCCGGCCAAGACTGCTAAGGTAACCTCTCTTCCTCCCCTGCACACACTCAGAGGCTGGTTGCAATTTGACACACCAGACCTCAAGGCCAAATTGCGAGATTTCCATTCCTGTGACATTCCTGCATATGCTAGGTTGGAGTTTGATTTTCTTGATGCTATGGGATTAGGAAATAGAATTAGAGAGTTTGTGTTTGCTATTGGTTGGGTCCCTTTTATGTCCATTGAATGTGATGCCTACACTGAATTGTGCTTAGAGTTTCACACATCCTTCTGGTTTGACGAGGAAACCTTATATGTTAGGGGTAGAGACAAACCTGATTTAGCTGCTGAGGATGTGATTAACTTTCGGTTGTGTGATAAATGGAGTCACTTGTCTGTTAATGCTTTCAATTCTCTGTTAGGATTTGCATATAGTGATGAGGCCATTTTTGACTATCCCACTGATTGGGATAATAATGTTGCATTTAGAGAGATCACTGGTGATCCGGATGCAAAGTTTGATAGGAATTCTAAGGCACATGCTATTCTGAACCCTGCGCTTAGGATGCTCCATAGAGCCTTGTCTATAAACCTTTCGGGGAAGACAAAGGTTTCTGGGAATTTAGCCAAGTCTGAACTATTTTTGCTTTGGTGCATTTTGCACCAGAAAAAAGTCAACTTAGGCTTATATTTGGTTCAAGTATTGCATGCCCGTGAGTCTAAAACTAAACTGATTTTTGGGTCCTTGATTACTTGGCTTGCTATTCAAACTGCTGGTCTTGATTTGTCTACTGCTGATTTACATAAATATTGCTCCCCTAAAATTCTGGATTTTAGATCCTTCGACCTAATGGGACACTTCCATTTGGACGGAGAGTTTGTTGCTTGTAATACAGGTTTTACGCCAGTTTCGGAGCACATTTTCTCGAAGAAAAATGCAGGGAAATACAAGTTGCGTCCAGTACAAATTCCAGGGGAGCCAGCAGAGGACAATGTTGCCCAGGATCTAGGCCAAGATGCAGGCCAAGACACTACTATTCCTGATGCTGCAGCTGTTCTAGGCCAAGACGCTGGCCAAGAACCTCCTGCCAGCAACACCAATGAGCCTCCAACATGGGCCAGGGAATTTCAAGCTTGCCAGCTGCTCATCCTTGACCAGTAGAAGATTATCCTGGATCGTCTAGGCCAAGACAAGCCCCAAGACAAAGCGCAAGACCCTTCATCTGCATCCACCAGTACAGAGGTGCCTCGTTGGGCCCAAGTACTTAATGACCGGCAGGACGTCCTTCTTGAGCAGATGAAGCTCACCAGGACCAACGTTCTCTACGTCTATCAACATCTGCAGGGCCACAAGACGATCCTCAAAGCTCTATACAATAATTTGAGCTCTGATAGCGAGTCCTCTGATCCCAAACCCCCAGTACCGCCAGCACGGACACCACATTCATCTGTGCCCCCGCCTTCTATATGAGATCCTAAGCCAAAAGACCTTCCAGACCAGAGCCTAGGCCAAGCTTCGGGCCAAGACACCCAGCCTCCAGCAGCTTAAGCTACTTTAGCCCGCAGGTCATTTCTTTCTTCTCTTTTTATTTTCTACCTTTTATTTCCTTTCTCCCCCCCACAATGAGGACATTGTGTCTTTTAAGTGTGGGGAGGTAGATTTAATTTCTAGATTTAATTTCTGTTTTGTGACTGTTGTGAATACTATCTGATGTGTGTCATTTTGAGTCAATTTTTTCGTTTTAAGTTTTCTTTTTACATTAGTTTGTCCAGTTTTGAGTCTGCTGTTTGCATGATTTTTATTTTTGTATTTTCCTTGCATGTTTGAGTCTGTTTTGTTGAGTGCTCACCAGGAAATCCAGATTTTTAGCCTAGGCTGTTTAGTGTATAACCGAAACCATATTTAGACACTTGTTTAGGCGAAATAATGATATAGTGACAGGGAAGCGAATGAGCGCAACTAGATCAATGCCTACGGGTCATATACTCTAATGGTTCCCAAACATTGCCTATCCACATGGTCGTAAGGATATTTAGCTAAAAATTCAACTCTCATTAGGGTAACTAGGTTAGCTGCCAAATGATTTGAGTGTGCTATTCTATCCGAAGTAAGTGTGAGACATTAAAAAGGTGTTGGAACGTCATAGGACAGACATAGCAAAGGTGGAAGTTCCA
This sequence comes from Viola odorata, assembly GCA_963691705.1. Classification (NCBI taxonomy): domain Eukaryota; kingdom Viridiplantae; phylum Streptophyta; class Magnoliopsida; order Malpighiales; family Violaceae; genus Viola; species Viola odorata. Next base: position 60,711,160 of record OY829539.1, read on the forward strand.
GCAGAAAAGAACAAGCTCTGTCTATGTGTCATGTCTGTAAAAATACAAAGGACACTTAGTATGCCTAAATAAAACAAATAAAAAAGTTATCACAAGGGCATAGAAAAATTTTGAAAAAAAAAAAATCTGTCAAAGTGATTCAAATGGCACCAGTCTTTAGGCACTTTTGGATAGATGTCACATGGTGGGACTCAAATCAATGGTAAGCCAGTTGCCCTATACTTTATCATAATATCTTGCGAGGTGTCTTGATACCATGTGGATGGGGTATGTTTAGGGTATTGATCTGTCCTTGTTAGTCTAGCATTAGGTCGGCTAGACAAGTGTCTTGGTGATTTCAGTTGTACAGTGGTCAGCCGAAGGAGGAAATCTGGAAATCTTGGTGTCGTTTGTTTATGTCTTTGATGTGTCTTTAATTTTCTTTTCTTTTGAGTCTGTATGCTTGGGGGCAAGCATAGTTTAAGTGTGGGGAATTTGATTGCATTGCATTTCATCATGTTTTATTGTCCATTTACTAGTTTATTTGGACAGTAAACCTACTGAATTACCTTCGATTTCCCCTTTTCTTTGCAGTTCTGGTCTGTTGGCAGAACATTAAAGTTTCTGATTTGGATAGCTGGAGCTGATTTTCCTGTCTTGGCCTAGACTTCAGCCAAGACACGTTCGCATCTCAAGCAGCGCACCAGTCAGATCGTCTTGGCCTAGACTTCTGCCAAGACTCTTTTCGCGACACAAGACTGTTGAGAAGTTGCGTTGGCACCCCTTTTGGGCTTCGCTTCGCGTGGGCCTTGGCTGCTGGCAGGCCGCTTCTATTCGCAAATCTAGAGGGATCTGAAGCCTATCTTATAAAGAATCCTAAGGGATCTCCCTCTTTTGTATTTGCGATCTTATTTCCAATTTCAAACAATTTATTGTTACAATCTTTTTAGAGATTTTCTTGGAAGTTTAGTTGAAGTAGGACAGAGGACTTTTAGGGCTATTTAGCCAAACATTGTTCCTCCTCTGTCCGCATCGGATTCCGACCTTCTTCTTCTCTTTTCTTCTTCTTCGACATTGTTAAACCTTGCTCCGGATTTTATTTAAAATCTCAGATTTATTATTTATGCAAAAATATATATTGTCTTTTTAATTATGAGTATGATTAGCTAAGCACCTATTCTTGGTAAGGGTTGATGAGCTGAAGTTCTTATGCATTCGTGAGATTAAACTGTGCGTTATAATCTTTTTACTTGTATTTATTTATTTCTTAAGCTTAATTCATCGCTTACTCACTAGAGACAAGGTTTGATCATCCTTGCACTCTAGTAGAGAAGAGTTGTAGCCGGTCTAGACGGAAAGGGAGCACCCGTCGGCTAGACAAAGTAGGCAACTAGTCTCGAGCTAGACTAGAAGAAATAAGCAATCTAGGTCAAGACCAAATTGACAACCTAGGATCTCCATAGGGAGATACCTTGCCCTAGGTACTGTCTTCCCCTATACCATTGAGGAAGCGAACAGCCATTCAAGACAGCAGTCAAACGGATAAACCCTTTAACCAGCAAGGTGTCCCTTGGCTAAGATTATTAGGAAAGGGAGCACCCGCCAGGTAATTTGAAGAGGAGGGAAGACAGGAGTGAACAGGAGCACCTCCACTCTATAGCAGTACTATAAGCAAAGAGATGAATATATTTGATTCCATGATCGAAGCATAAGGACAAAGCTCTCACATCGCCCTTACCTGGAATTTCCTTTTATCGGATTTACGACAATCTTGACCCCAGTCTTGACCAAGACTTTGGCCAATACTATTTTAAACTGTTTTCACTTCTTTCCATTTTGTCTTCAGTTTCAGATTCCACCCAATCAAAACTCAGTGACGAGGAAGTCAACCCAAGAATTACATTTCCTAGAGGTCTCTGTGGACGATCCTCTTACCATCATCTACAAACTCTTGTAGACAGTGATAAGTTGTATTTCTACCCCCAATTCTATACCTATTTCACTATTATATTTGACGTGTTCGACGCGCGATCAGTGGGTGTGAGTGATTGGTTTCTATTTGCTCTGTTGCGATTTAGGGATTGAGACTTGAGAGTGAGAGTGAAGAAGAAGAGAGGAGATGCGAAGGAAGAACAGCAATTGAAGGAAGGAGTAATTAAAAGTGAAATTTCGGTACGGTAGGTTCGGTAATACCGAACCTGCCAAAATCCATACCGTAAATTTCGGTACCGTACCGAAATACCGAATAGTAAATTCGGTGGGAAAAATACCTTCCGAATTTGCATTATTTCGGTTCGGTTCGGACGGTATTTCGGTACGGTATTTCGGTGGACACCCCTAGGCTTGGTGACTTGGATCCCACATCTTTTGTATTCAAACTGGATAATAGTATTGCTATAAACATAGCCAATCGCAACATTTTGACGAACGACCATTAAGTTCTTAGACAGTTTTCTGGATAATCAGATGATAACTCCTTGCTCGGGATTGCATGCGTAATCTTCTCATGTGGATTCAGCCTTTGAAATAGCTAAATCACTTCTGGACTTGGTCAGATTGCCAAGGAAAGACGGGTTCAGGGTGAACCTTGAGACTGGTTGTTTGCAGATGCAAGGTATTCTGCAAAGAAGCCAACTCATTGTATTGACCATTTTAAAACTTTCCAGATTCGCTCCTTGACTGCTCTAGACGATGAGGCGTCCTCTAAGCTGGGGATGGCCAGTTACTGATGTGATTTGTTCATGAAGTATGACTTGAACATAATCTGGCCCACATATTAGAGGCCTGATCTCCACCGTACGATCATGGTGCCTATATACGGAGAGATCTTGCAGAGAATGATTGTGGTGATCAAATTCAAAACATGACAATTTCGACCATGTTTGAATTTGAATTTGTAGTTGGGGGCCATGTAGGGCGTAAATATCATTGTAGCACAGAGTCAGAATGCATTAAGTATGTGGATTGGGGTCCCTAAAGAACACGCATCTATCATTGTTATGTTCCTTCACTAAGATGAAGAATTATTGGCGAAGGGCATCTGGTGACAACAAAGGTCTCCTCTTTTCCGTTGAATAGCGATGATCTGAATGCAAGGGGAGGATGGACATAACGAGCTATTTGTGACAAATTACCGATCCCTATGTCTTACCCCCGATAGAAATGTGTTCAACCTTTGATGCTCTCTGACACCTTTTTTCTGGTCGTCATTTCAACTGCTTGCCCCTCAATTTTAGTCTCATTGCACCTGAAACAAAAGGGGGAATTACATAATAAGTTTGGAGGGAAGGATATCCAAAGTTCTGAATTAAAAATTAAAACTTGACAAAAATAGAAATATTTGAAAAGAACATGTGGGTTGCCTCCCACGAAGCGCCCCTGTTTATAGTCGTAGGCTCGACTAATGTACAAAAATATTTGAGATACTCCCTTTGAATGAATGAGCTGAATGGGTCCACCATAAGCCTGAAGAGCATTCATTTAAGCTAGTGGTCGGGTAGAATCCTTCGGCTAACCCTTCGAAGAAGATCCTTTTGTGCTTGCCCATGTGAAGAACCTTTTTCCTAAAGGCGGAGCAGTTTTCCGGAGCTCGCACACGTAACATCAGGATTGAATCCCTTTAGGCAAGAGTTTGGAGAGGTCAGACTGGGGTTGATACAATTTGTCCCAGTTGCTACAAGATATTCATAAATTTCCCTTACTGGGGCTGGAAGGAGTGCCCATGGTTCCTAGTTTTAGTTGCTTGGTGGGCTTGTACGATCTAGATTGTGTGGGTCGTGGTATTTTTGACAGAGGCGATGGAAAAGATTGCCCATAACTAGGCTGGTGGGAGACGAAGTTGACATCTATCTCCATGATAGGCGATCTCTTGAGTGTTTTTTCCTCTGGAATGGGAACAGCGATCCATCCAGATCTGATTCCTTATTCCACTCTCTCCGCCACTAGGACCATGTCATGAAAGCTATTGGATGGATTGGAGATGAGATGAGTGTTGTAAGGAGCTTGGGAGGGGCTTGCAAAAACTGATATGAATTCTCTGTCGCTCGAATGAGGAGATTTCAATGAGTCGTCACCCATTCGTTGATTTTCTTCTCCAAGTTCTGCAGATCAGAACGGTCCGGGGTTAGTTCCATGTTGAACTTGTATTGCTTGCAGAAGGCATCAGACAAATCTCTCCCAGTCCTGATTCTATTTCCATCCAGACTCACGTACTAGGGCAATGCATGCTTGACCAAACTCTCTAAGTGGATCAGTAGCGGCTCATTATGGATCGCCTTGGCCATCTTATTGCAATAGATCTTGTGATGAGTTTCGAGACTCCATCCTAGTATACTCTCCGAATTTCGGGATTTTGAACTTCGAGGGCATGGTTATCCCCAACACCATGCACATATCCTCAGGTCCTGTAGGATCACAAGGATCAGCCCCCCCAACAACCCTCACTCCTTCTTCTAACAAGCTCAACCTTCCAATGCTTAGCCCTTCTACTTTACCAGTAGTTGACGGATATCCAAAGGAGACTCGTGGCTGTATCTGATTGCCCCAGAGGGTTTGTGGCACCCCCTTTCTGGATTTTATCGTGATGCGACGCGGGTTTGGGACTAGATGTGAGACGAAATCGGACTCATCTCACATAATGCAAATGAAGTCGTCACCCTAATTTTGTTTCTAGGTTTAGGGAACCTAAAGTCATGGCATAAAAGATAAAAACTAAGGTTTAGGGAACAACGGTTCGGTGTCGTATTATGGACTCGGGAAGGTGTTAGGCACCCGAGTCACGTCCTAAAAGGTTACCAGAGAAAGAGGTGTTTAAACATGTTTGAAAAAAATAAAAAGTCCTAATTTAGTGATCATGCGCAATGGATAAATAATTCATACGAATATGAATGCGAAAAGCGTGAAATAAATAAAAGGGTGAGAAATGTTTACTTGCGAAGGGTATCGGTTGATTTTACCCTTTAAACGAGATTGAAGAGGATGATTGATGAGCAATTAGTATGCACGAGTGAAGGTAATTAATTTGAGCCAACATGGGCAGGATAATTACCTAGACATGCAAAGCATACGAAAATAATTAAACAGTACCGGCATACGAGAATAAATAATTAAACATGCAACCCTACAGAAATAAATAAACAGTACAAGCATAAACATGCAAGCACAAGCATACGAAAATAAATAAACAGTACAAGCATAAATAAATAAATAGTACATGGGAGCGAAAAATAAATAAATAGTACAAGATTGTGCGGCAAACGAAAAATTGCGAAGGACCGAAAGACAGCCAGCCCACTGGGCTGGCCTTTCCTCCAGCTGGGCCTGGCGTAGCCCAACACTTCTTTTCTTCTCCTCTTTGGGCCGAAGCCCACCCTCTCTTCCTTTTCTTAGGTTGGGCCAACCCAAGCCCACTCTTTATTTTCCCTCTTCTCTTTTCCTTCATCCCTTTTCCTTTTCCTTTTCCTTTTCTTTTATTTCCTTCCTTGTCGTTTGACAAGGACTCCTCTCCCTTTTCTTTTTCTTCTTCCAATTCCCTTTCCTTTTCCAATCCAAGCCGCAACCCTCTTCCCTCTTTTCCCTCTTTATTTCTTCTTCTATTTTCTTGGGTTGGTCCGGTTTGGGTGTTGATGGGTGTTGGGTTTTATGGCGACTGGCGGCGCTTGGGTGGTGAGGCCAATTGAGGTCGTGGGTGGCCGAGGCTGTGGCGGAGCCGTGGTGGGTTGAGGCTGGGCGTGACCGATTGAGGTCGTGGGGCAATCGGGTGCGGCTGAGGTGCGGCGTGGTTGGGTGTGGCTGGGAGCGGCGGCGTCGCTTGGCATTGATGGGTGGTGGCCAGCGTGGCTGTGGCAGTGTTGATGTCGCCGGCGTCAACTGGTAATTAATTTAACTCGGTGTTAGATTCGATTTTTGCAGAAATCGTATGTTTTGGATTGAATTCGCTGGGTTGCAGGGGATTGGAATTAATTCTAATTTTGTGTATTGGGATTTAATTTGGGTAGAGGAGAGATTTTGATTTAATTGACAGGGGTTGGATGTTGGGATTTTGATTTAATTGAGATGGATATTGTGTGTTGTGGATTTAATTTAGTTGTGTGAGTCGAGAGTGAGAGCGGAAAATTAAGACCCCCCCCTTCGTTCACCCCTTTTTTTTTGTTCTCCCCCTTGAATCACATGTCCCTTGAATCACATGTATGAGCTTGGTATTTATAGGAAGTTTGAGTCGGTTGAGGGAGAGGATGACGTTGGCATTGATGACGTCGGAAACGACTGACGAGGCGAGGGTGAGCAGTGGCGTGGCTCGAGGAAGAACGTGAGGCTCGAGGAAGAACGTGAAGCGCGAGGAGGAAAAGATGTGGCTGAGAATTGAGGTTGAATTGGTTCTTTGCGCAGGAGCAGGAAGAGAGGGATGATGACTTGTTAATTACCTCCACCTTTGATCTTGTTTGACTTGCAAAGTCAACCAGATCAATGGTGGAGTATTCTTGTTTGATTTATTATTTAATTATTCGGTTCAAGCTGACTGTACCAGCAATTTTGCGAGAAAATGAATATAAACTCGAACCGAAAATGTTAAAACGTAGAATAAAATAAACTAAGATAAATAGCATACAGTAAGTGATAAAAATTTCGCTATATTGCTCGAAAAAAATATTCGCTTGTAAGTAATAAAAACTCGAGATAACAAACTGCTAAAATAAAAATTGTACAAAATGCAAAGAGATAGTGCGAGTCAGAAAAATAATAAAAAGTAACTAGCTAATGATCAAAGTTGTTCGACCATCAGCTTCGAGAATTTGACTCGGGAACCAATACGGGTTCGAACGGAAAAAGTGATAAAAATGCAAAAAATGTATGAAATAAAATTTAAATGACATTAGGCATGAAAATAAACATCAGTTAGATAAAAATAAACGGACGTGTGATTTTAGAAAAATGACGTTTAAAAATGTGAAAGACGAAAAATTGTAGAATCCAAAATCGGGTAGCAACAGTTGCCCCCTCTTTACTGTCTTATCAAAAATTCGGTGTAACCGAGATTTTTGATGAGCAGTAAAGATGGTTGCTCCCGAACCCAGCAATGGTTTGAAAAGACGCAAAATGTAAATGCACTCCCTGATAATGGGATGAAATATAAATTGGCAAAAATTTAACTGACGACTTCCCTGATAGTGGGGTAAAAACTAAATGATTTCCCTGATAATGGGTAAAAAGTAAATGATTTCCCTGATAATAGGGTGAAGAGTAAATTGCAGAAATGTAAATTTGCAGGAAAGTAAGTTTGCAGGAAGGTAAATTTGCAAGATGGAAGGTAAATTTGCAGGAAGGAAAGTAAATTTGCAGAAAAGAAAGTTACAGGAATGTAAATTGACGATTTCCTTGATAGCGGGGTAAAGAGTAAATTGCAGAAAAAGTACATGACAATTTCCCTGATAGTGGGGTGAAAAATAAATTGCAAGAATATAAATGACGATTTGGGATGAAAAGTAGATTGCGGAAATATAAATGATGGCTTTAGATGAAAAGTAAATGGCGGAAATGTAAATGATGACTTGAGATGAAAAGTAAATGGCGGAAATGTAAATGATGACTTCCCTGATAATGGGGTGAAACGTAGATGCTGACTTCCCTGATAATGGGGTGAAAAATAAATTGGCAAAAATATAAATGAAGACTTCCCTAATAGTGGGGTGAAATGTAAATGACAGAAATCTAAATGAAGACTTCCCTGATAGTGGGGTGAAATGTAGATCAGGTAGGGCGAGGGTAGCACTCACAGTCCATACCTTCGTGCGAAAAAGTAAAGTGCGAAAAATGTAAACTCAGTGCCGCCAAGGGTCGTACTCGTAGGCCGTCGCTGAGTGATGCAGAAAAGTTTTGATGGTTGTTTTGCTTTGGATGCTGAGGAAAATCTTAGCCTTCTCGGATAATGAGGATGATGTCGCTATGATAGTGAGGACGGATGATGATCTCGGATAGTGAGATGGTCTTCTCTCGGATAATGAGGAAGATGTCGCTCTAATAGTGAGGACGATGATGATCTCGGATAATGAGATGGTCTTATCTCGGATAATGAGGAAGATATCACTCTGATAGTGAGGACGATGTCACTCTGATAGTGAAGACGATGATGATCTCGGATAGTGAGATGGTCTTCTCTCGGATAATGAGGAAGATGTCACTCTGATAGTGAGGACGACGATGATCTCGGATAATGAGATGGTCTTCTCTCGGATAATGAGGAAGATGTCACTCTGATATTGAGGACGACGATGATCTCGGATAATGAGATGGTCTTCTCTCGGATAATGAGGAAGATGTCACTCTGATAGTGAGGACGATGATGATATCGGATAGTGAGATGGTCTTCTCTGATAGTGAGGAAGTTGTCACTCTGATAGTGAGGACGGATGATGATCTCGGATATTAAGATGGTCTTCTCTGATAGTGAGGAAGATCTCACTCTAATAGTGAGGACGGATGATGATCTCGGATAGTGAGATGGTCTTCTCTGATAGTGAGGAAGATGTCACTCTGATAGTGAGGATGGATGATGATGCAGGAAAGTAAAATTCAGCTACGTCGAAGGTCGTACTCGTAGGCCGTCGCTGATGATGCAGAAAAATAAAATTCAGCTACGTCGAGGGTCGTACTCGTAGGTCGTCGCTGATGATGCAGAAAAATAAAATTCAGCTACGTCGAGGGTCGTACTCGTAGGCCGTCGCTGATGATGCAGAAAAATTAATGGTGATGTAGCTTTGCTCGGGCGTTGTTGCCCCCGAAATTTGAAAAGTGGGGTTTTCAACCGCATGAAAGTTTGAAAGGTGGGGTTTTGAACTGCCACACCAAAGTTTGAAAGGTGGGGTTTAGAACCGCCACACGAAAGTTGGAAAAGTGGAGTTTTGAACCACCACACAAAAGTTTGAAAGGTGGGGTTTTGAACCGCCACACGGAAGTTGGAAAGGTGGGGTTTTGAACCGCCACACAAAAGTTTGAAAGGCCACACAAAGGTTTGAAAGGGTGGGGTTTTGAACCACCACACAAAAGTTTGAAAGGTGGGGTTTTGAACCGCCACCAGGAAATTTTTGAAAAGTGGTAATGTGCTCCATTTGAATGCTCGGATGGTGGGGGAGCGTGATCCGCTACACGAAGTTGATTGTGGAGTGGTAACATGCTCCATTTGGATGTTTGCTGGATGGTGAGGGAGCGTGATCCGCCGCACCAAGTTGATTGTGGAGTGGTAACATGCTCCATTTGAGTGTTGATTGGATGGATTTGTGGGCGGAGATTGATCACAGCGTGAGATTCCACTGGAGCATATCTGTATCCTGCAAATAGGGAGGAAACAACTACGAAGCAGTAGTGGATGGAAAAAGAGGAGAGCGAATGATAAATGGGAAAATAATGAGATCAAATCATGTATGTTGTATATGAAAGTATTCCCACACTACCCTAAAGTTTGCCCCCAACATTTTATAAAACAACTTCCCTATCAAGAGAAGGTTCAACAAGTTTATGCATTTTTGGAGAACAAGTCATCCAATTTTCTGCCATATAAGCATGCTTGATACAAGCCTAGCAAAGCATCTGCATCTTGCCTAGGAGATAACGACCTCAAGGACAAGACTTTCCCACATCATGCAGACGTAAGCAATCCTCACCGGATATTAGTGTTTGCGCTCCCACTCAGAAATTAGGCTACGTGTTTACACTCATAAAAATGCAACAAACATAGCACAAAATTAGATTTGCAATGTCAATCCGAGTGAATAAACTTTAGATGAAGATGCACATGCATGGGCATTCATATAATCAAGAGGACTTTGCAAGAGAAAGGAAATAAAGTGTGTAGACCGAAAGAAGAAGTCTATTTAGAAAGGAGAATGTTATTTAGCAGAAGGAAATAGCGTTTTAATGAGCAACGCACAACTGAGGTTGCAAGCCGGAAGTAAGGTGTATAAGTTCTTTAGCTTTTCTTGGGGACGCTCCTTCTTTGAGATCACCATTTGTTGTTGACAAAACACACCGGTTTTTGAATCTTTGCAGGGAAGGATCTCTTTTGCTTTTGAGACCATCATTTGTCGTTGACGAAGTGCCAATTTTGAATTTTCATTGGAAATGATCTCCTTTTATTTTTTGAGACCATTTCTTGTTGACTTAGGGCCACTTTTTTTTGAATTTTCACCGAAAATGATCTCTTTTGTTTTGAGACCATTTTGATGACCTTGACCATTTTTGTACTTGCTTCTGCTTCTTTCTTTCTTTCTTTCTTTTTTTTGTGAGTAAAGCAAGTACAATTTTTGGCTTGTCTGTCGTCATTTCCGTCTTTGGCAGAGGCCTTTAAGTCTTGATTTTTTTTTTTTGCCTTCTTCCGGTGTTGACCATTAGCAATCCTCGGAGATTTTACAATTCCTCTTGCGCAAACCAATTTCAATGTGCACCTTTTCTTCTGTTACCAACCTCAGTTGGGCACTACTCATTATTTAGGGAGTTCAAGTGGAAGCAGGAGATTTTACAAGCAGCTTAGAAAAGAAATGAATTGAATAATGAGCAAAGGTAAGTGTTTGAAGAAAAAGAAATAAATTGACCAAAGAAAGGTGGAAGCAAAGAGCAGAGTCCCCTGTCATCTTACAGCTATCCCATGTCTAAATGTGCATGTACCCTGGATATTATGCAAATCTAACTAGCACTTAGCTTGGCATTTGCACACATGAAAGAAGTATGGCGTGAAGGCCCAAAATGCTCACAGGGGTATATGTATGACTGCTTACGTCTAAACATGCTGCAGATATAAGAGCTAGCAGGCGAGATTATACATGTCATATAACTTCAAATGGATGCACAAGTTATCCATGATGCAGTAACATGTTGAACATGCTCAATCTAGGGAAGGTTTGAAAATTTTGAAGGTAGTGTGGATTTCATTCAAAGAATCTTATGCACATTTTGTAACAAATCTTAACAGTTTTAGCAATTTTACAGACAAAAATGTGAGGGTATAACTATTCACGAAAATCTATGAATAATTGAAAAGAATTACCCCCCAATGTGGGAATGAATGCAGAATAATTGTACAAAAATTCCAGAGGCAGAGAGGAAAGTGGACTTCTCTGATATGTGCAGTAAAAGTGCTGAGGTCGGCGCAAGGCGCTGCTGCGGAAATATGAATGTAAACCTTATTCTGACATTGATGCCCACTGCAATGTTCATGTAGATTGAGACCAGGGCGGGGCGCCACAATGGATAAAAATAGGGAGAACTGAACCGCCGCCATGGATGAAAGTGAGGCATTTCCAAAAGGTTGCCCCCGGTGTAGAATGCATGATGGACTTCCCTGATACATGCGGCAGGGCAGTAAGGGCACACCGAATGGTTATTCAAGAGTCGATAAGAGGAAGATTCCTTTATCTCGTTGAGCATTATGCAAGTAACCATGGTATGATTTGAGTTCCTGCAAAAATAAGGGAGAAACAATGGGTAAAATTGAAGAATGATTTAGGAAAATGGACAACGTAATCAATAGGTTTTAAACTCTCCCTTTTCTAGTGAGGCGTATTGGCAAGCACGTCATGATTCTGATCGGATGTCCAGACTCATTCATGCTTTGCGAAATTATATTGGGATGTTAGTGACCATTGAGATCTCGATGGGGAACAAAAATGAAAGTTCTATTTGGGCGTTGCTGCCCGTAGGAAGGTTGATGTGGAAAGAAAAATCCATTCGGGCACCGCTACCCCCCGGTAAAATGTGTTCAATCGTGGATACTCTATGTTGCCTTCTTCTGGTTGTCATTCCAACTGCTTGCCCCCCAATTTACAATTCTCATTGCACCTGAAATAAAGGGGGAATTAAATAGTAAGTCTGGAGGGAAGGATATCCCAAAATTAGGAATTAAAAATTAAAACTGACAAAAATTGAAATATTTGCCAAGAACACGTGGGTTGCTGATCGCGTGTCGAACACGTCAAATATAATAGTGAAATAGGTATGGAAATGGGGGTAGAAATACAGCTTATCACTGTTTACAAGAGTTTGTAGATGATGGTAAGAGGATCGTCCACAGAGACCTCTAGGAAATGTAATTCTTGGGTTGACTTCCTCGTCACTGAGTTTTGGTTGGGTGTAATCTGAAACTAAAGACAAAACAGAAAGAAGTGAAAACAATTAAAATAGTATTGGCCGAAGTCTAGGCCAAGATAGGGGTCTAGATTGGGGTAAGTCTAGTGATATGGAATTCCAGGTAAGGGTGATAGGAGAGCTTGCGTTCTTATGCTTCGATCATTGACTCTAGGATGTTCATCTCTTCGGTTGTAGTACTGCTATAGAGTGGAGGTACTCCTGTTCACTCCTGGCTTCCCTCCTCTTCAAATTACCTGGCGGGAACTCCCTTTCCTGATAATCCTAGCCAAGGGACACCTTGCTGGTTAAAGGGTTTATCCGTTTGACTGCTGTCTTGAATGGCTGCTCACCTCTTCAATGGTATAGGGGAAGACAGTACCTAGGTCAAGGCGTTTCCCTGTGGAAACCCTAGGTTGTCAGCCTGGTCTTGACCTAGATTATTTATTCTTCTAGTCTGCGCGAGACTAGTCACCTGCTTCGTCTAGCCGACGGGTACTCCATTTCCTTCTAGACTGACTGCAACTCTTCTCTACTAGAGTACAAGGATGATCAAACCTTGTCCCTAGTGAGTAAGCGGTAGATTAAGTTCAAGAATAAATAAATACAAGTGGAGAGATTGTGAAGCACGGTTTCAATCTCACGAACGCATAAGACCTCTAGCTCATCAACCCTTACCAAGAATGGGTGTTTAGTTACTCATACTCATAATTAAAAAGACAATATATGTTGTTGCATAAATAAATTAATTCCGAGATTTTAAATAAAATCCGGAGCAAAGTTTAATAATGTTGAAGAAGAAGAAAAGAGAAGAAGAAGGTCGGAATTCGATCCCCCGACAGAGGAGGAACAATGTTTGGCTAAATAGCCCTAAAACTCCTCTGTCCTACTTCAACTAAACTTCCTAGAAAATCTCTGAAAAGATTGTAACAATAAATTGTTTTTGAAATAGAAACTAAATCGCAATTACAAAGAGAGGGAGATCCCATGCGGGATTCTTCAAGAGATTGGCTTCAGATCCCTCTAGAATTGCGTGACAGCTGCTACGTGCCAGCTGTAAGGCCCAATGTGGGAGGCGGTCCAAAAGATCCTCACAATGCCTTCTATCGCGAAAGTGTCTTGGCCGCAGTCTTGGCCAAGACGATTCTGGTTAGCGCGCTGCTTCGGTTGCGAAAATGTCTAGGCCAAGATCCAGGCCTAGACTCCGGTAAATAGCTTCCAGCTCTTCAAACTAGAAACTTCAGGATTCTTCCAAGAGACCAGAACTGCCAATAATATGGGAAATCAAGGATAAATCAGTGGGTTTACCGTCCAAATAAACTAGTAAATGGACAATAAAACATGATGAAATGTAATGCAATCAGTTGCCTCCCACAGAGCGCCTTTGTTTATAGTCGTAGGCTCGACTATTGGCCAAGCTCCCCTTCATGCCTTTGTTCTGGGTGGGAAAGAAAGGAAACTAATTAGTAGCATCTAGATCCATAATGGATTGGAAATCAGAATGGTGATTTAATAAATCAAAAGAGTAAAATGTGAATAGTAATGGCAATAGAAATCGCAAACAGGGAAAAATTACGGAGAAAGTTGCAGACAGGGAAAAATTGCGGGAAAATTTATACACAGGAAACATTGCGGAAAAATTTGATACACGTGTAAGATTGCGGAAAAGTTTGTACACGTGGAAAGTTGTGGAGAAATTTGTCTCATGTGGGGAAATTGCGAAAACATTTGACACGTGTAAAAATTGCGGAAACATTTTGACAAGCGGAAAAATTTTGGAGAAATTTTGGAAGCATGAAAAATTGCGAAAAATTGTACATGTGAAGGATTGCGGAAAAATTTATAGATATTGAGAAATTGTGAAAAAATTGGCCAATGTGGAGAATTTGCGAAAAAATTGCAAATGTGACAAATTTAAGGAAAAATTGCTAATATGGAGATTTTGCGGAAAAGGATTTTCAATGTGGAAGTTTTGCGGAATTAGATTTTCAATTAGGAGAATAGGTAAACCAAAAAAAATTGGGGAAAATTTTATAAATGTGGAAAAATTGTGAAATCGGTTGTAAAATGTGGAAAAATTTGAGAAATCATTTATGAAATGCGGAAAATTTTGAGAAATCATTTGTAAATAGGAAATTTTTGAAAAATTAGTGGAAAAAGTGAAACAAAGTCGCATTGTACGCATTTCAACATGATGCATATGCTGGGGTGACATCTACTATTTCTAACTGGCTGGAAGGCTCCCGGACGATACCATAAAAGTGGTCCCTCAGTAAATGGATATGTGATTGCTTACCGAAACATCAAAGAATCGGGGCACTCATCCATTTAGGGGTTCGAGTCCGAGTTTGGGTCCCAGGACTTCACTACTAGCGACCTAATCCTATTTGGTGATGCCCGGCGATAGGGATTATGCGTAGATATGCATATGCAATGACAGTTTATCAAAGCGAATAACAACGAATCATGTGAACAATAAAAACAATAATCATGCATAAAAAATCATGTGATAATACAAGAATTTATCATATCAATTAAATATGTGAAAAACAATTAATCATGTAAAAAAATCATATGAAAAAAACACCTCAAAAAAGAATCCGGCTTCGACCCTATTAGTCCCTAGTGAAGTCGCCAAACTGTGGCACCCCCTTTTTGGATTTTATCGTGATACAACGCGGGTTTGGGACTAGATGTGAGACGAAATCGGACTCATCTCACATAATGCAAATGAAGTCGCCACCCTAATTTTGTTTCTAGGTTTAGGGAACCTAAAGTCATGGCATAAAAGATAAAAACTAAGGCAAAATAGATCTGATGATAATCCGCGTCAGCGCGTCATCTACAGGCATGAAATAAAAAGCAACAGACAAGATGATGCGAGTAAAAGATGTAAAACATGAAAAATGGGCGGGAATGCTCGCTCTAGGATACAAGCGAAAAAAAACATTAAAATGCGACAAATATATGAAATGACGGGAAATGTGATGAAAATGATAAATAGTAAATAAACGTCAATAATAAATATAAATAAGGTTAATAATATGACGAATGAAGAGAAAAAAATGAATATAAGGTGACGAAAGGTTTAAAATCAAAAATCGGGTAGCAACACCCCCAAATTCCATCAATTCTTGGGCCGAAATGTCCAAATGCTTCACCGAAAAATATTACCCATCAGAAATGGCTAATGTAACTCGCAAGAAGTTGGTGTCTATAGTCTAGAGGAAAGAAGAAGATTTTGGCCAGTACCATGAGCGCTACAAAAAGATGCAAGCTATGTGCCCCTCACACAACCTTACCGAGCACGCCCTCATCCAATATTTTTGTGAAGGTCTCAAAGCTCGTGACAAGGCATTGCTCAACGCCGCTGCTGGTGGTGCTATCACCAGACTCACACCTGCCGCCGCTAAGGCCACCATAGAGTTAATGGCAAGGAATTGCATACCCGAGGAAAGCAATCATCCAGGGTAAGATGCCCAAGTGGCCGCGATGCAGACCCAATTGACCGCTATGATGGTCATGCTCCAGAACATAGCCCTTGGACAGTCAGTTCAGATCAAGGCCTGGCAGATTTGCAACTTGACCGATCATCCTACAGATGCGTGCCCCCATATCCCTAATGAGATCCAAAGTATCAACGCCATCGGTAATTACAATCAGGCCCCATATGGACAGAACTACAATCAGGTGTGGAGACCATCAAACTCTGGTTAGTCCAGCCATCAGCAAGCGTCTGGCCTAGGACAACCGATGCAGCATAATCAGTACATGAATCAGGCCCAGCCACCTTTCAACGTCCAAAACTTCAATCCTAGACCTACCCATCCCAACAACCAACAACCTTTCTATCAGACCGATCAGGGCTAGACCTCCACTTCATCTGCCCCACTAGTTGATAAGGTAGCTCACTACAGGAACGTCATCACTAATCTACAAAAACAAATGAGTATCATGGCCGCGGACATGAAAGAATTGAAAAATAAAGGCAGATTGCTCAGCCAAACTGAGGCCAACCCAAAGCACAATGTGTGTGCTATGACTCTTCGCAGTGGCTACGTCTTACCCCCTCAAGAGCATCTAGGCCTCGATGTCGAAAAATCCTTCCCAGAGCATCTAGGCCTCGACGTCGAAAAATCCTTCCCAAAGCATCTAGGCCTCGACGTCGAAAAGTCTCCTGAATCTGAAATCTTGCCCAAGAAAATACCCAAAGCCAAGTTCATTGGGCTTAAACTCCCAGAAGTGATGGAGGACCGCATTAGATCCCCACGAGGGATGGCCCCACGAGGTGACACAAGCCCACAAGAATTCACCCAAGAGTATATACACAAGATCCTTGAGCCACCCTTTCCTCAAAGGCTCGTCAAGACCAAGAAGAAGGAAGAGGATCGCGAAATCCTTGATATGTTCAGCAAAGTCCTCGTCAATATCCCACTTCTCCAGGCCATCAAAAACGTGCCTCGCTATGCCAAGTTTTTGAAAAATTGGTGTGCTAACAAATGTGACATGATAAGTGTGAAAAAGATTTGCGTAGGTGGGAATATCTCGGCCGCGATCCAGCAAAACCTACCACTGAAGTGCAAGGATAAAGGTATGTTCTCCATCCCATGTAAAATCGGTACTACTGATATTGGTAGAGCTATGTGTGATTCTGGTGCAGGTATCGACGTCATGCCCTTGACATTATACAACAGTCTATGCCTTGGACCCCTCAAGCCCACCGAGACCACGATCCAACTAGCTGACAAATCTGTCATCTACCCCAAGGGGTTCGTTGAGGACGTCTTGGTCCAAGTTGGTGATTTCATCTACCCAGCCGATTTCTACGTGATTGATATGGGGAATAGGCAATCTGTCAAGGCCTCGGACATGTTCTTAGGCAGACCATTCCTTAGGACAGCAAAAGCCAAGATCGATGTCCATGACGCCTCTATTACTCTTGAGTTCGACGGGGAGACCATAAAGTTCAATATGCTTGATGATATGAGAGGCCCCACTGAGTTTTCTAGCGTGAACTTTGTTGATATTGTTGAGCCTGCTGTTACTAATGTTTCTAAACTTGCTACTGATGAGTTTCTACAGCTTGCCCTAGATAGGAGCATTCCGCCCGCCGCACTGGACCCTTTGGTCTTGACACTTGTGACTTCAGAGCACTCAATTGTTGATATTGTTGACCCTATTGTTACACAAGTTTCTGATCTTAACGCTGACAACTCTGCACATCTTACCCTCGACAGGAACATCACTACAAATTCAGTGTCTGCCCCTTCTTTTGTGCAGGGCCCTAAGTTGAAGTTGAAGAGCTTGCCCTCGTACCTCAAGTACGCCTACCTTGGCGAACATGACACACTCCCGGTGATCATCTCTAGCAAGCTTGATCCAGATGCGGAGCGCGAGCTAGTGTCGACACTCAAAGGATACCACAAGGCCCTTGGATGGACGGTCGTCGACGTCAAGACACTTGACCCAGCCCTTTGCACTCCTCAACTAGCCATTACTCCAGCTGTCGACATGACCACTTTTGAAAAGGAAACCCCCACCTCAACTGCTACTGCTACTTCCTTGACCATCGAGGGCAAGACGCTCAATGATAACCCAACTCCACAACCTGCCCAAGACACAGCCAAGACTAGCACTCACCACAATAAGTTGCTCTCTACTAAAACCTTCGATACTGGACAAAAGGTTTTACTTTACAATTCTTATCTGAGGCTATTTTCCAGAAAGTTGAAGCAAAAGTGGACCAGCCCTTACCTTGTCAAGAAGATGAATGATCATGGTGTGGTTGC